>BSBM01000207.1:2455000-3055000 GCA_027924585.1 Larix kaempferi
AAGATAATGTCAGCTACGCTGAAATTTACACGTAACATTTTTCTCTCCGACAAATATCTCTCTTTAGTGATTTCTTTTGTTACTACTCTCTATTTACTATTTTTTTTTTAAGGTTGTAGGGCACACACGAGAACATTGTGTCCCTTCAACCATCATTGTCTTGTGCAATTTTTGAAAATATGGAAAAACATTTTGTTTCGTTACTTGTTTCTTCAACTCAAAATAGTTTTTGTATATCTAGTTCTTGGTTATGTAAAGTCTGTACTGATGGTATTTGTTGAACTGTGCTTTCTCTATAACAGCCTCATCAAGGAAGTTATTTGTAACGTCCCCATTTTGACCCTATTGCATTAAAATTGTAAATGATGTAAATATCATTATTTAATCATGGTGAGGAGCTCAAGGCCAAGGCCCCGCCATCGATTTAGCTTTGTATGTATCGGCAATTAAAAATAGATACCTATGGATCTTGTGCTAGACATGCACAATGTAAATTAATACATCATATAAATACAAATTTTAATGAAATACCAACACCTAGCTATGCAATGCAACAAAGAGATGGGGGGCATGATTTCACAAGGAATAGGGAGGGAAATTATTCAAACCCTTGAGCCAATGGTGTTAATCCATGTGCCAATAAGAAAACCCATAAACCACCAACTACCCATTTTGAGTTATGCACCCAATCATTTAATTCTTCCAAGAGTTGGTTGAGGCAGTTAATGCCTTGGGAATGGAGAGGTATGGTAGTCAATTTCGTGTATGGGCAAGCCATCAATCTGGAAAATCGTATTTTTGCTTCTTGGGCAAGAAAACACCCACGAAATGGTGCCCAAAGCCATCTTTCACCCCTGGAATTTGCTCTCTCACACAGTTTGAGCTAACCGGGCTTTCCCCGTCACGTTTTTCACCATTTTTCCTGCATTTTCCATGCCTGGAAACTCGTTTTTGTTTTGCACAATGGCTAGGAGAGGAGGACCACAATTTGGGACTGTTATGGAAGTCATTTTTGCCCCAGAATTCCCATGGACGTTTTTCTGAAAAACGATTCTGCTCTCCAGGGTTGTTCCCCATCTTCCATTTTTCGTTTTGGGCTTTCCCACGTTTTTTTGAACAGGTAGAAGCCCCATTTTTGGACATCCCACTGAAGAAATGTTTTTCTCATGCCCAACAATTATGGTTTTTGCTGTTATGTGCATCCTTGTTTTGGTTTGAACCTATGAGTAAGAGATTTGGAGTGGTAGTGGACATAATTGGCTTGATAAACCTAGTGGGGGGAAATAACCTCTCAAGAAGATCAAGAGAGCTGGATACTCTTCTATGCACACCTTGGACACTCTATATTGGAAGCTATGGCCTGAGGGACTATGCATTAGTAAAGGGAATACTTCCTTGAGTGGGGTGTGTAGGCATTGTGGGTGCCAAGCTAGATAGATCTTGTAGAGGTACCCATGGCTCTATGCTTTAGCTCACTATTTTCCTAGCAACCTGATAAACCCAATTGTAGATTGGATTGGCTCATTTTGGTGTATGTTTGGCTATGTGTGAGTCTGTTGTTCCCTAGTTCCTTGTAGAAATCATGCTCAACTCGGGGGTGGTAGTGTATCAAGAGATTGATAAGCACAACTGGCCTATGGTTGGGTGGAACGTTGCAGATACATAGCTGGTTGCTCAGGGACTACTTTGTTTCAAGATAAGTACTCTCATGTGCTAATTCTGTATTGTTTTCATTGATGAATGACATGAATACCTTGAATGTATGATGGAGGTGTAATAGAATTTAATTCTGCAGTGTTTTCAAATATTTATGCATTTCCATATGTCCATCTTCACATTATATGAACCTTTGTTTACTAAGTATGGGACTAGATGTCCGGAAATAGAGTGATGTTCTCTCCCATGCTGGTATGATGGGATGGGATGTTACATTATTAAAGGTCCACCTCATGCTCTTCTTGAATCAGTTTATGATTCCATTGCATCTAATATTTTTAGCAAGTTTCCTCAAATTCATTCCCTTCGTATCAGGCTAGGAAAACCACATGTGGTAGTTATAGAGCAATATCATCCAAAGCATTAACTTTTTCTCTCATGTCTTCATTTTCAATGCATCGAAGTGCTTTTTTTCCACCCTACATTTGGGAGGATATCGAGATCACAAGATACACCTACTTGGGGATCCAGTTTGTGGGGCCTTGTTTTGGCATGTGACGGGTCCTCCAGCCCCACCTCAATAAAGGGTATGACTCCCTACTCTTGGTGTTTCTAGAACTAGTTTCAGGACTTCTCAACCAAGTTTCATTTCCTGGAGACGATTATTTGACTTGTTACTCCCTTGTTTGCATAGGGTGTCCACTCGTGTTTTGATGAGGAATCCTGGACAACCTGTGTGTGAAGGAAACAGATTCTAGACAATTATTGGCCCTATAACAGCAATAAACTATAAAGCCTTTCATTCTTGGGAGCCAGTGTGGCAATAAAACGCATCAATTGATGTTCTGAGCACACTCCAGGGGAATTTGTACAGCGAAAGGAGCTTTAAATTTCAGTCTTGGGCCAATCTCGTAGATGGGGACAGCCCTAGCAGCAGTTTGGATGCCTTCTGGGATGAGATAAGCTAGGCACGCCTCTATTTCATAGCTGCAATCCTACATGCCTAATCAAATTTAGGGTGATAATGTAAAGGCTACTAAGTTGATGTCCAAGGCAAAAAATTGAGATAGTGAATGCCCTGCATGTCTCTAACTATTCGGTTGCTCTGTTAAACTGAAGAAACCTGCCCCTGTTGCAGCAGTCATGGAAGGAAAAGAGTACATGGTACATGAGTTTCAACAATCATTGAAATACTTTTTGAAGCCCAATTATAGGCTCTTTACCGGCAATGCTTGTTCCAAGTAAATGTTGTGGCATTTTATGTGAAAAGAGTGGTCAACACCTTGCTTCAGATGCTACTAGTGACATTTTTCACTCTCCAGACCATTATATTTAGTAGTTTTCAGCCTATTGAAGTAGCATCCATAGTGTGCACTTGCAGGGGTGGTCACTTGGAGTTATCCAGGACTATTATGAAGATTTATGGGTGATCTTGGCCTATTGGAGATCTTGAAGAAGAGTTATGGGCGATTCCTAAAGCTATTGCAGCAATAAACATGCCTTTAGCAAATTCTGGGCATTTGTTTTGACCTCAAACTAGCATTAACAGGTGGATAAAAAACTACAGATAGTACTGCTAGCAAATGCAAATTGTAGTATCATCATTGAAACTGTAACTGGGTTTGGGACTTGTTATAGCGTAATTTTCCACCTTGTGAGCATTAGCATTTATTTTCCTTTAGTACTCATTTTATTGACTCAGATCCATTATTTTCCCTTCAGGAACCAAGTTTCCATATTTTTCTTCATGTACGCTTGATGTTCCATTATAGCCAGCGTAGACGCAGGCTGCACCTAATTATCCCACGTACATCGAGTTACATGGTAAAAACAATAGAAAATTTACTTTTTACTCCCAAAAAGCGGTCTTAGGGTTACCTTTGTCCCTCCATATACCCCGAAACGACTCGATTCGAGCTTTTTCTTACCTTTGGAAGGCTATATATTGAGCCCTTATGGCGTATTGAAGGGAGGAGAAAGAGAGAGCAACATAACTCTAGTGGATTTTTGTCATGACTTGAGTCTACACTCATTGATCCTTGTTGTTGTGAACTCTTTATGTTCACCTACCAAACTCCTTTCATAGTTTGAGTTTTCCATTGCATGGGGGATTGAAGTGGTGGTGGCACAAATGGAGAGACCTAGTTCTTGGTTCAGATTGGTTGCTGGCAAGAGTTCATATCATGTACTTCTTGTCATTTATTAATGGAAATACTCATTTTCTCTTCCAATTGATGTTGTGAAGGTTGTTTAATTTACATTGGGTTACATTTGATTATGATATCATGGATCATGTTATTGATTATGCTAATGTCTTTCGCATTTTATATGCACTTGCTTGTACTTGTTGTTGAGGCTAATCTGCAGGTCCAAGTGTAGAGATTGAAAGCTCAACGGGGATCTACTTCGAACATCCAGTTGAAGGTTGGTTTTATTCTCCATATCTTAGCATTTTCATTGTAATAGCATTGCATTGGGAATTGAGTTATTTTCTAGTAGTCATCTGTCTGTTGTGGTCTGCCCCGAGCCATAGGAAGTTTTTCTCCGTAACAGAAATGGCGACTCCACTGGGGAAATATTTCCATTTTGGGGATTTTTAGGCATTTGTCCTTATTTTGAGTTGTTGTTTGTCGAGCTTCTGTGTCATTGATTGGCTGTTGGGATTTACACTAGAAAACTAGCTTTTATGGGTTGTTTGACTCTTTTTGGGCTCATTTGACTTTCCCTGTACGCGGGTCAACCTAGTTTTGACCGCGTCTACCCGCCAATGTGTGAACTGTAGCCCGCGTCTACCTACTATTGTTCTATGAACAATCATGTATAACTTCGGCAGTGCTTGATTTTTGACCTTGGGTTGTTTTTGGGTTGGTTCTGAGTGTTCCTAAGTCTTAGTTGGCATGTTTCCTGATTGTTCCATGCTCTGTTCATGACCAGAGACTCCTCTTTCTTTAGTGTTTGAGATTTTTGGTTTCCCACTATTTTTGCTTTTATAGCTCATTAGCTTGGCTGAGTCTTACTGTTTGGGATTTGCTGGGTTGTCTACTTGATATGATCTGCATTTCTTTGCTGAATAGTTAGATTTTTCTTGCATTTTTTCTTTCCATTTATATTGAAAAAATACAAAAACATTGTTTTTCATTTTCCTTCCATTTATAAGCGAAAATACAAAAATATTTGCTTTATGTTCTACATTTTGCATTAGAGTGCTTGTGATTTCATCTAGGACTTGCTTGTGCATTGAAATTTTGAAAGAGATTGCATTTTATTTCGAACTGTTGGATTGATTGTCATCTCGGTGGCATGCTCTTTTATTGAATAGAGTCTAGTGTTTTTCAATTGTGCATACCATTGAGTCTTATACATCATCAGTTTCACAACCATATCCTTTGAGTAATTATAGCCATTAAAATTAACGCTTAATTTTAAAATTGATTAGGAACTATTTTCTCTTTGATTGGGTGCACCAACTAGCTTAGGTTTAGAGTCTTGGAATAGATCATTGTGAGTTAACAATCCAAGACTATTGAACCAACTAGCTTAGGTTTAGAGTCTTGGAATAGATCATTGTGGGTTAACAATCCAAGACTGGTGAAACCCATGGTATACATCATTGTTCTCAGGAAGCTCTACTAAAACCAAAGTTAAGCACGAGGTCACGGGGGGTTGGTTGCGGAGATAGACCTCCAATACTAGTTGAACATGGGATATATTTCCAGGATTTATTCGTGTACGGGGGCTCTTGAGGGATTTGACCCTCTTGAGTTTCGATCTTAGTTACCTTGTCCATACGACGGATCCCACCTGCGACTATCCACCTGAGCATTGGTTATATCGTGGTGACCTTAGTTGCTTTACCTAGGTATCACATAGGGCATTCGTTGCGGTTATTCTGCGATTGTCCTGAGTCAAATAGGGGTTGGACAGCACAGTTTCCCGTTGTATATGGATTTGACCCTGTGCACGCAATGAAGTCTAGGAACCCTTGTAATTGATTATGTTACCTCTGGTTATAGTTTGGGAGTCTCAAGCCTCTCCCAGGCGAGACATACTGGCTGTAGTGTCGGGAGGTCCCTTGAGCCAGTCCTGTTTGTGTGCATTTGGCTATAGTTTCTTTAAGTGTGTGCTCTTTGATCGTTAGTTGGCCATTAGGGGGTGTTTAGTTTAGTGTACTTTTTGGAGTTATCAAGGAGAAAGATCCACCTCTCTGTCGGTATCGTCGTTTGGCTGGTCTACCAGCCGATGAGGTAGCACATCCTTTTTATAAGAGGCGTCAGAGGCTCCCTCTCGATCCTTTTGATACTTTTGACGAGCTTCAAGATTACAATATGACTTTTTCATTTGGCACAGCAGGACGAATTCCCATGACTTTGTCGGGTGAGGTCGATGGACAGGCTGTTCCTTCGCCCCTAGGGAGGTTGGAGAGGAAGGTTCACCCCCACCCGTCACTTTTTCAAGTTTTGGGCCGGACCCACTCTCGGAGTCAAACCCATCTTATGGTACACACTCACAAGGTTTTCGATATGGGATGCCAGATCTTGATAACACTACAAACCCTTCGACCACTAATCCCTTTTCAGTTGGTATTCCCAATCTTAATTCGAATGTTACATCCACTTCGTCGGGTAGTCAAGCTAACACTAGCCTTGGTGCTGGGGGCACTACTCCCTTCGGGGGCGGCGCACCCTTTTCTGCTCCTTTTCAATTTAATTCTTGTCATATACCTCCAACTTCTATAGCTGTTGGGGGGGGACCACCTCCCAGGATTTCCCCTACCTTTTGTGGGAACACTTCTCATAACACGGCTCATATTCCACAAGTTAACCTGCATGTTTCTACGCATATACCCGTGACTACAACCATGTTTTCTAATGTTAACAACCCTCCTAATACTGGGGGTGAGAACATACCCTATACTTATGGTCATTACTCGACTGCTCCTGCTATGAATAGAACTTATATGCCCCATAATTATGGTGGTAACCCTCATTATAATGCAGCCTGTTCTGGCCCTTATTACAACCCTCCTCACTATGGTGCCTACAACACATATATACCTTCGTACCCTTACATGGGTCAGGCTGGAGGCGCTTATTAGCCTTATGGTCATGGTCATGGTTCATATCATCCTTACGGTCTGCAAGGTCAGCCTCTTTTGGGAGATTTTAATCCAGCCACACAGCCATAGCTCCCGTTTCTTGCTCATTTGAATCTACCAGATCTTTCAAAGCTCATGAATGATCCGGTGTGTCACGATCCTTCTTGGCCTCCAGTCCCTACCAAGATCCCTTCTGACATTCCAAAGTTCTAAGAGAAGAATGGTGAGGATCCAGGTGATCATGTCACTACTTTTCACCTTTGGTGCTCCTCGAGTTCGTTAAATCACGACTCCATCCGTTTGAGACTATTTCAATGCACCCTCACGGGGGAGGCTATGAAGTGGTATGTCGAGTTTCCTGGGGGCACTTACTGGGATTTTAATGAGATAGCCTTGGTTTTCTTATATCACTTTCAGTTTCCAGTTTGTTACGATACTAGCACCGAACTTTTATCTACCTTCCGTTAGAACAAGGCCACGCACATATCTAATCACATTCAAGAGTGGCGTCAATGGAAGAGGCTAGTGAAAGCCAACATTCCTCCAGACTTTCTGTTGGATTGGTTCCTCAAGTCTTTACTGCCCTACATATCTAAGGACATTTTGGTGTCTATCATTACGACTGATGAGCAAACTATATTCAAATCCCAACAGCTAGATTTACTATGCTCAATCTGGTATCCTATAAGATATTTCTCCTTACGCACTGCGCTCACGTCATGAGCCCAAGCCTGTTCCTAGACCACATGTTGATGGCATTGTTGGATCCACGAGTACTCGAACCATAGACTTGGTTACAAATCAAATGAAAAATTTGTCTATTATCCAGTCTACCCCGGGACAGGCTCATGCCTTGTCCACTTCCACCCAGTCGTCCGATGTCCATTCTATACAATCAGTGAACCCATCAGGTAACCAGCAACCTGGTGGGAAGAAGAAGGGGATAAACAATCGTAAGGGTGGGAATACTAGGAATAATGTAAGTAATAGAAATACTGCTAGAAAAGAGAATGCCAACCCTCCTCAGGACGACGGAAATGCTGGTGGGGACCATAAGCCAAGACGTAAGGTGAAATTCCATTACAAAATTTGTGGGGAGGATCATCTGACTCACTTGTTTCCTCAAATTGAAGAAGCATCGAAGCATCTTGCACAGATCCCAGTTGTGTTGAAAGATCCCCTTCTGCATCATCAGAATATGGCTTCGAATGCTCCCGTCACTGGCTATGGGACTAATGAAAATACCACGTCCTCTTCTCATGTCGGTGGCTACGGATGCGTGAACATGGTCCAATCTCTGGTTAGTGTTGCTACTCGTCAATGCGATTATGGTGCACCACAACCGAATATGGGGAATGAGCCTCCTTCTCCTCCTGATACTTCTCTTCATATCGAGAATCCCACTACTATGTCGCGGATACTGAAAGGTGTTCCTAAGTGCTCGGCACACAATCCATGTGCCATGTCGGCTCTTGAGGTTTTACAGGCATGTCCTTCGCAGAGGAATGCCCTTTTATCTGCTTTGGGAGTTCAAGATGAGAGTATCCCTAGGGTCATTAAATTCGACACTACTGATATCCATCCTCGCTTGCCTTATCATGTGGATTTTCAAGTCCATGTGAGGTGCTTAGATAAATTCGTTAAATGTACGATGGTTGACGAAGGTGCTTCCACCTCAGTAATGTCATTGGATTTTTGGAAAGATCTTGTCTCTCCTCCCTTGTCAAAATCTATGACCATGCTTACTGCGTTCGATGGTCGGTTGTTTAGGCCGCATGGTATTCTCCCTTACCTTGAGTTCCACTTGGGTGGGAAATCTGTGCCTATTGAATTCGAGGTGGTTGATGTGCCCATCGACTACAACCTTACTCTGGGTAGGAATTGGATCTATGCAATGAAAGTGATCGTGTCCTCCATGTTTAGAGTTATTTGCTTTCCTCATGAAGGGAGAATTGTGACGGTCGATCAGCTACACTTCCCTAGTTCTAATTCCATAGCATCGTCGGGAACCGTTGTTCACCAAATCAAAGATTCTCAACCGGCAACTGGGAACATTGGTGTAGGATTGTATCCATCCTTGATGGGATCATTCGACTTTGTTGCACCAATTTCCTTTATTGGAAACGTTTCCGATAGTGTGCCATCCTCTTTAAGTAATGTACCATTCCGGAGTGTTACACCTAAAATCTTACCACCATTAGATTCAGTGTATAAATCCCCGAAGTTCTATTGGCTAAGTCATTTTCCTGGAAGGGACATCATTGTGATTCTGCTAGGTTTTGAGAGATCGTTGCAGGCTACACTCATGCAACCTATGATGTCGCACCTTGTTCCATTACAGGGTGCGACGAAGTCAGTTAAATGGAAAAAATAGCTTCTTCAAGCTCATTCTCGAAGGTTGCTGACTTGGATCCCTATCACTGACTTGTTGGGGGAGCTGTCCTTCGGTTCCTAACTTCTTGGAAGGATCCCCTATCTCTATCCTACCATATCTCAACCTACCCTATCCATACCCTATCCACTTAGTCCTATATAAGTGAAGCTCTACCCCTCTCCAAAGGGAGGAAGTCTATAGTGTCTACATGCTGGTGAAATCATCCTTGAGAGATCTCTACTCATATATTGGGAGACTCATACTTCCTTGGGAGGATATGGAAAATGGCTTGGATGGAGAAGGGATGCAGCGTTAAGCCTTGGTTGTAGCCCTATGTCTCTACTATGTATTTCCCTATTTACAGTAATACAAATTCTTTCCACCAATATTCTTAATGTGTGATGATATTGATTAGTTTACCTACTTAACTATTTACTTAGATCTCTTATTGTATAGATACTCTTTACTCATGTTGTGTTGTTCTTTGTGTCTTAATAGGTCTTGCAGCTAAGATTTGACGACCGCTGGACGTGGAGTAACATCCAAGAGAAAGGATTGCGAAGTAAAAGGTAAGACATCTAGCACTTGATCCTTAAGTAGATCTAGGAAATCCATTTGTAGTCTATTCTATTTGTTCTAGACTCACATTGAGCTAGGGAGATCCAGCTCGCGTCCGCTCGAGTGGATTGTCCGTCAAACAAATTTGGTGACCATTCTGGGGAAAACATTGCTTTCTAGTTGTCAAGTTGAATGATATTTTCAGTTGATTTCTTGCCAAGCCTTTTTATTTGTCATTTGCTTCTTAAGTTGGTTTCACCATCAGATCTTCACTTTGAAGACTCTCATCAACTTCCTTTGGATCTACATTCCTATTCCCAAACCTGTTTATTGCTCTTTACTTCGAGATTTGGCTGTTTTTTGAACTTAGATCTCGCCTGTTGCACCTGGGTGATATGCACAAAGCAACACTGTGTCATTTTTGGCCTCTGTTCTCTGTCTGTTGGCTTGTCGTCACAACCCTGTCACTGTCCTTTTGCGACACCATCGCACTCCCCGCATTGGTGAACCGCGACGTCGCACTATGTACAAGCACAGAGTGTGCCGATCTACCCTTTTTGCCATACAGGAACCTTTTCTCCTCTTCTGTTTTGAGTGTGGTTTGTATGCAGACTCCCTCTGCACTGTATGATCCAGTCAGAGATCCCTTTTGCTTTGTGTGATTGAGTTGTTTGGTTTTGTTGGAGTTGTCTTGGGTTCCCATTTGGGACAAATCTGAGATTTGGTAGTGGTGGATACTTTGGTCTTCCCCACCTTCATCCTTTCCACCTTTGCATTCCCTCCTCTCCTAGCCTGATCTAATCAAGTGCATTGGATCAGTTCCAGACCTCATTTTGCATTTCATTTGTGGCTCTTGCTTGCTTTAGTGCTGCTTGTTATTGTTTGACTTTGAGTGTTTGAATGTATTTTCAGTTCATTGAGTGCTTGCTTTTTCTTGAGAATTTTCTAAGTTGTTAGAGTGCTGCAAGTCATCTTTTCAATTCAAGTACCCATGTTTAAAAGCATAGTTGTTATCAAATTGTCATTTTGATGCACTCATTGAAAGATCAAAAGTACTTCGCTTCCATTGTTTTTTCAAGATCATTTGAAGAATTGCATATGCATTGGAATGTCTCATTTATGAATCTTTTGCAAAAGTTGAAGAAATTGCATTATTTGTGTTTTTCATGAATTATGAGTTGCTCATTTTCTTGAAAAATTCGGATAGACATCAAGTTTTACAAAATTAGTCCCATGCTTGGAAAGTTGCATTGTATCTTTTGATTTTTATGTTTTTAGGCCATCGTAGTGAAAGTGAAAAGTTTGCACACTCTGCTTAGAATTCCTCTCTTTTCATTACTTAACAACATTTTCGTTTTGAAAAGACAAAAGAAAAAGAAAAACATGTTTTGATTTGGCTTAGTAGTGTTGTGAAGACTTTTATGTTTCGTTGAAAAAGGAAAATAATATTTCAATATCATTTTTCGTAGATTTGGGATTGTGTTACATTGCATCGTTTTTGGTAAAATTGTTGGAAAGAAAAAAGAAAATTTCTTCTTCCCATAGGTAGCATTTATCGAACAAAAAGCATACTTTTTCCATGTAGTTAGGGCCTGCATTATGTTTCCGATTATGTACTCACCTCATGCATTCACCTAACCATCCAGATAAAATTAACGGAAGAACTAGGGTAAAATATTTAGAAACTTGTGTGTAAGTTAGAGACGTGTTCCGGCGTCGTTAAGCATGGCAGCTGTCGTTTTTTGCCAGCACTGTATCCTGGGGGTATTGTAGTCTTCCACGTACTTATTGGTATACCGAGCTCCTTCACATACCCACCAAGTCACCTTGATTACTTGGCATATATCGAAGGGTGTATCACGTACTCGGTAGTATATCGAAAGGTCTCTTGCTGAATGGTTGTGCATTAGAAAGCACCACTACGGATTTGAGCTCCCACGTACCTTGCGTATATCGAGAGACACTACTAGGATTCCTGAGACCAACGGAGTTAACCTTTTGGCCATATTGGCGGAGCAATACACCGATAACAGCACTCAGGGAGATACTACGCACGTACCATCCAGGTAATCGGGTATGCAGGCAAGGGTACGATCCCAATCCTCCTTGTCGCATCATATTGTTGGACCCTGTGGTATATCACGAGTTGTGAAGCCTTGACAATCCCGTGAGGATCCAGACTTTGAATCCACTCTTATCGCATAAGTTTGCTTGTGGCCTTAGTTTGTGTAGGTTTTTGTCTGGTCTGCTTTTCTTTTAGATTGCCTTAGGAGAAACTTTTTGTTTCAGTCACTCTGGCTGACTTTCCTTGGAGAAGGTCCCGTAGAATCCAAAACTTGCCACCCGAATATCCCCTTAACAAGGAGGTAATTTCAAGGGTGAGGATGGATCCACACGCCAGGGTCGGGTCACACGAAGTGAAAAACCCCACTTTGAATGTTGGAGGACTTTTGTTTCCTCATACTCCTCCAGATTCACCTGCCTCTCATCCCCCGCTGGATGAAGAAGCACAAATTCCCACTTCACAAGGCTTACCTCCCGTCGCTCTGGGAGAGCCTGGATCATTGGAATGGATAAATCAACCTTAGGACGACCCCACAGCAACTGTTGGTCCTTCAGCAGCTTATTGGACATCTTCTACCGGTCACCCAATGGCCCATTTTGTCATTGCACCCCCACCCAGTCAGGCTAGTCCCGACGACCGCTTGACACCTTACCGCGAGCAATTGGCTCGTTTATGTGCCATGGGTGAGGAGTTTCAAAGTCGGAACTTTCAAATAAGGTTCGACGATAGACCGATCCCAGGTCTCTCTTTATATTTCGAGTCACTAGAATCATCCACGCAACACGTGACCACTACTAAAACTGGTCAACCATCCATCCCTGTGCATGTATCGCCTAGACAGGAGACCAGTTCAGTACCCCCCACTACCCAACCCATTGAAGGACAACAGTCCAACAAGCCTGTAACTACCACAATTACGTCACCTCCTCCTCCCCCACCCAAAACTTCAAGGGGAGGATACTCTTTACCCCCTACCTTCTTTACAAGTAGTGGTAATCCTATGGTGAATAATCAACAACCTGTGTTGGTTCAACCTTTACCTAGTGGTCAGCAAGTTGTTGTTGGGGGGAAACCCACGTCTCTAAACCATAATACCGCAGCCGGAGTTCCTATTGGTCCTTTCATTGGAACTTCCCTACCTCGTGGACCTTCCACTTCGGGACTATCCCATGTTGTGGGACCTGTTATCACCAATCTTGTAGTTGCCCCTATAGGTGGATCCAATGTGGATGGTAGAGGGGATAGGGAACTAAAGTGGTGAACCAAGAGGGCCTTGGCTCCCAAATGGATGGTTGTCACGCCAACCAAGGCACTCTTCACTTTAGCTATCAAAGCCAAGATAGCAAGTGGGAGACCTAGATCTACTCCCGATAGGAGAGATCAACCCAATCACCAGATCAAATCAATCTAATGAGGTAAGTAAGGTGACAGGTATGGAACCCTGGAAATAAGGAATTAAGACCACTGTGGAGGCTTGGGCAAGGTATAGTATGACAATGAAAGATAACACACAGTGATTCAATAGTTAGGTATGATTCCAAGATTCAAAGCTAGTTTCAAATAATCAAAATCAATTGCCTTGGGAAACGTGACCCTTAAAACAAGGAAAGTGCCCAAATCAGAGATTTGACAGTTAGGGCTTTCTAGCTATGCTTGATGAAAGGATATGACAGTTTTAAGGTGTTTCAAGCAACAAGACAAAGATCAAACCACAAGATAACTCAACAATCCAAGAAAGTCGAATTGACTTGGGGAAGATTAGTGCCTTGGGAATTGAGCCAAATGGAGTCGAATGTCCACCAAATTGTAGATCTGGATTGTTGAGGTGTTGAGGTAGGTGGATCTTGAAAATCAAGGTCATCCAATGGATAGATCTCATTAGATATGAGATTGAAATGTGCCACAAAGTGACCCAAGTCGGGCTCAACCCTCAAAATGAGGAATGGGGCCCACAAGGTGAAAATCACTGAAGTGACACACTAAGGGTAGGTTATCAATTATGGAGATCGAGGATCAAGTGGGATCTTACCTACCCAGGGGCTAGATCAAGCAGAATCACACCTCCTAGGAAGTGCAACCTCCCTTGGAGAAGCTTCTTTGCCTTGGGAAGTGGGTCAAATGAAGTCCAATCCACACCAAACTATAGATCCGAATTGTCATGGATGCTATAGAGGTGGGTTTCGAATATTATACCCAAAATCCAAGTAGATCTTGCTAGATCTGAAAAAAAATGTAAAATGAGGGTTTTAACAGTGAAGTAGCTATGCCAATGGATTGGAACCAAGACAAGAAGAACAAACCTGTGGATCTTACCTGGATAACCTTCTATATTCCTTGATGATGATGATCTATGCAATCCCGATCAATTTGAAGTGATTTGAAGTAGTTTTCTATGAAATCGATTTTCCCAAGGAAGCCAATGCGCCCTCTCTCCTGCACAATAAATGTCAATAATATCAGATTTAATGTATCAAGAGATAAAGACTACTGCTACAGAAGAAGTAACAAGAGAAAAGCATAGATCACAATGATACTAATGATAACCCCTTGATACAAGCGAATGCCAAGCCAAGTGAGTTGAGGATTCCCTGCAAAAATGCCCAAGATGAATTCGCCCTCCTGTAGACAAGACAAAGTTTCCACAAAAAATAGATCTTCCAACAAATACCCAAATGTTAGGATGAAATAGACTTTCCAATCACCATCTAAGAACACTAGATGCAAAGGAGACTGTTATCACACAACTTGTAGTTGCCCCTAGAGGTATCCCATCCGGGACGGTAGAGGAGTCAGGCAACTAAAGAGGTGACCCAAGAGATGCCACGGTTCCCAATGCAGTTGGGAGTCACATCAACCGAGGCACTCTTCGCTTTAGGTCAAGGTATAACTAGACCAAGGGGGAGACCCTATACCCCAATCACAGTTGATTGGACCCAAACAAAGGTTTCCTTGGGTTAATAAGTTACGGAAACCAATGCAAGGCTAAGTGGACCTAAGGGTTAAGGTATGGTTGAGGGAGGTGTAAGAGATTGTTAATGTTTCAACCTATGTATGGTTTAGGCCACATGATGGGGTATGATGACAAGGTATAGTACCATGTGTTTACACAAGTGGGTCTAGTTTTCTTGGGAAGTGTGAAGTGATTCTAGGTAGGCCCACAAGGTGAAGTTAGGTGTGAGATAGGTACTATAGGTTAGATGTAGGCTAGATCTATGAGTTTAAGTTGATTTTAAGGATACCCATGTACTAGATCTAGGATTTGACACCAATCCCAAGGAGTGCGACTTGCTTGGTGATGGACTAGTGCCTTGTTAAGTGGGCTAATGGGGTCAAAACGTATGTCAAATTGTAGATCGGGACACCTAGAATCCAAGTCAAGTGGGTTGAGTGAAATCTAATGGTTGGATCTTACTAGATCTAGGTTTTTAAGTGAGGACCCTAAGTGGACCACAATCCCTTGAAACAAGGAATGCAATCCCCAAGGCGGATCTTGACAAAAGGACAGTATATACCTAGGTTTCAAGGCATGGGCATTCCAAATCCACGAAAAGCTCAAACACCCACCTCCTAGAAGTGGACCAACTCAAATTTTCAAGGGGGTGCGATTTGCCCAAGGAAGGTCAAAAAGTGGGTTTTGGTGGACCAAATCAAGTCCAATGGCCACCAAATTGTAGATCCGGGATGCTAGTACCCCGATCTATGTATCTTCAAAAGATCAAGTCAATCCAAGGGCTAGATCTTAGTAGATCTAAGTTTTAAGATGCCAAGAAAATCAAAAGGGGGTTTTAACCCCTTAAAACATGGAGAGATGTCCACAAGGTAGTTTTCACCAAAGTAAAGATATGGGTATAGGTTATCAAGTGTCTAGATTTCAAATCAAGTGGGATCTCACCTACCCATGTGCTAGATCTAACCCAACAAGCTTCTCTTAGGAAAATCGATTTAGGTTCAAGAGGGCTTTTTGCATTGAAAAGTGTGTCAATTTTTAGCCAATCACCACCAAACTATAGATCCAACTAGGGGTGGATCCTATAGAGGTGGGTTTTTAATATCTTTTCAATTGCAAGGCTAGATCTAAGTAGATCTAAGAAATACCAAAATTGGGGTTTTGATTTATTAGGGTTTTATGACCAATGAAGATAGAATGGATGAAAGAGGCACATACCTTGTAGATCGTACCTCAATTGCTTGTGGCCACCTTGCAAGTTGATAGCATTCTCCTATGTGTATACTCAAGAGTGAGATCCAAGTGCTCCAACCAAAATGTCCTTCTCCAAGATAGCCAAATCGTCCTCCTCCTACAAGACAAGATCAAAGAAACAAGTCAAGCAAGATGATTATGAAAATGGTAGAAAGATGTAATAGAAAGCATCAACTATGTCACGAAGATACAATAATGATACTCCCTGTCACAAGATCAACCCAAGAGAGAATATGTGGATCCCTCCAACAATAACCCTCATGAAGTCGCCCTCCTCTCTCCAATTCGACTTTCCTGTCAAAAGATTAGCAAAAGCACCAAAATCCACAATGATACATAGAAGAGATACTGTATATTCAATTTGCAAGAGAATCCACAATGCAAGAGAGATGTGCTCCACAAAAAATCTTCTATTCCAATATTCCAGAGCTCCAAAGGTGAGCTTTACAATGGGGGGTCTCCTCCTTATATAGGATAATAAAGACCAAAACCCTATACCACTCTACAATACTACATCAAATGAGTGGTTGAGATTAAAAGATCTCATCATACAATCAATGGCTAAGATGACCCATAACAATATATCACATGGATCACTCAAAATAACAATAGCGCCCTCACTAAATGGTACAATAAGAGGGTGACGTCATCCACTAGAGAAAGATAAGTACCAAAATCCACCTCATGGTGACTAGGACATGACAATATTGTGAAAATCCTCACAGCAGATCTAAGAGATGATGTATCTCACAAGAGAATAATTATGATTAAGCAAGAAAATAGAAGAAGAGTGATACATGCAGTATAATGAGCAACAGAATAATGTGGTACAGTAGAACTCAGATAGAAGCAATAATACTTCGGTCATACTGAATTATTAATCACAAATGGACATATAAATAATACAATGCATGAGGAATTCGAATGCCTAAGGTGGCAATTCGAATTAGCCTTCATGGAGTGATCAAAGGATCACTGGAGTGTCATCGGAGCACAACTAGGTGTCCTCATGATCATCGGAGTGCAACTGGAAGTCTTCATCATCATCAGTGGAGTCATCAATGCTCAAGTAACTGTCAACCATCAGTCAAACTAACTCTGGTAGGTGTAACTGAGTGTAACTCAATGTAACTGACTGTAACTGACTGTAACTCAATGTAACTGAGTGTAACTGAGTGTAACTCAATGTAACTGAGTGTAACTGTCTGTAACTGAGTGTAACTGACTGTAACTGAGTGTAACTGAGTGACAACTGGACTGGTAGGTGAAGAAGGTCGAGTTGCTCCCTAAAATCAAGGAAGAAGGGCGCACTAAGCAACTGGAGGGCTAAAACTGAATAGTGAGAAGCTCCTGGGGGCTGGCTAACTGAGGGATAGGTGCTGGACTGATGACTGGGATGCATGCAAAATGCATGCAAACCCTTAGAATGCATGCAAACCCTAAAAGGTGCATGCATGACTGAAAATGTAAATGATCAAAATACTGGTGGGACTAGGATGGAGTATAGGAATATCCTAACACCCCCCCTTAATCCATCCTGGGCCCTGGTAACTAAGACCAAAGGTCACCCAATACAATGAATAATAACAATCAATAAACCAAGGAAGTGGGAAAATTTCATGGGAAACATACCCCCTCCTCAAAAAATAGACTGTAAGGCACACATAAAAAGTAAAAGCTCCAAACTCAAGCATGTGTGATGCTTGGTCATATGTCTGGAGGTATCTTCTTCTTGGGAAGAAGTGGATCATGCTCAAAAAGCATGTGCTTGTACTTGCTCTTCAGATCGAATGTGATGAGAACAAATCCAACAGTATTAGAATGATCCTTGAACCTGTGATTCGAATCAGCTGAGGTAGGATCAAATTTTTGAATGTGCATATAGTCCTTTGTCTTCTCCTTCGAACCACCATGGGTGAGATTATGCCAAAAAGAACTATTACATGTTTGCTTGAAATCAAAATCAGATTTAAGACTTTCAAAACAGTTTCTTGAGATCTCCTTTGAACCAGTAGGGGTGAGATCAAAACTATCATATGATGCATGAGAAATTATCTCAAGCGGGTGGCAATGGCCATATTCTTCAATAACCTTCTGAAAGCATGTGCTAATGATCATATAGTAGTAAATAAGAGATGTTTGCTGAAGAGGAGCGAATGCATTACCTCCAATAGCTGATGTTACCTCCGAAATAATCATGTGATCATGATGTAAACCAACAAACTCTGGTGCAAGAGAGGATTTAGGACCTTCTGCAATATCTAGAGTGTGAACTGGCACAGAAAGAGAAGAAAGTTTGAGCATGAGCGGAGAATCTGCAAGTTCTTTGTCAACAACTTCAATATGAGATGATACTGGTTCATGATCTGAGAGATCATCAAGGGGAGCGAATGCAACATGATTTGAGAGACCATCAGGAGGAGCGAATGCATCATGATCTGAGAGACCATCAAGTGGAGCGAATGCATCAACTTGCTTGCTTTTGAAGGGATTTGGACCAAATCCATCATTCTTTTTGCCGAATCTTTCATCCAGATGAGCCCATAACTCTTTTGGAGTTTCAATATCAAAGATGGTCGGGTACAATATGTAATCAGTCATAGCAAGCTTCATTCTTCCAATGTGCATGTCACCTTTATTCAACCATTTAATCTTCTTTGTAGAGGATTCGAACTCTCTTTCAAAATAGCAATCAAAGAGATCATGGCTCTTCAAATATGCTATCATTCTTGGTTTCCATTCATCATAGTTGAATGGAGAAAGAGGAGTAATTTCTTCTAAATTCATTGAAGTTGTAGAAGACCTGCAAAAACAATATAGAATAACTGCAACTGCTACTGCTGCAAAAATGCAGAAACTGCTGCAACTGCTGAACTCGAAATCTTGGTAATAACCTGCAAAAAACTCTCAAGAATGGAGATAAACAATACTCTCAACATGCTCTGATACCATGTGAAAATCCTCACAGCAGATCTAAGAGATGATGTATCTCACAAGAGAATAATTATGATTAAGCAAGAAAATAGAAGAAGAGTGATACATGCAGTATAATGAGCAACAGAATAATGTGGTACAGTAGAACTCAGATAGAAGCAATAATACTTCGGTCATACTGAATTATTAATCACAAATGGACATATAAGTAATACAATGCATGAGGAATTCGAATGCCTAAGGTGGCAATTCGAATTAGCCTTCATGGAGTGATCAAAGGATCACTGGAGTGTCATCGGAGCACAACTAGGTGTCCTCATGATCATCGGAGTGCAACTGGAAGTCTTCATCATCATCAGTGGAGTCATCAATGCTCAAGTAACTGTCAACCATCAGTCAAACTAACTCTGGTAGGTGTAACTGAGTGTAACTCAATGTAACTGACTGTAACTGACTGTAACTCAATGTAACTGAGTGTAACTGAGTGTAACTCAATGTAACTGAGTGTAACTGTCTGTAACTGAGTGTAACTGACTGTAACTGAGTGTAACTGAGTGACAACTGGACTGGTAGGTGAAGAAGGGCGAGTTGCTCCCTAAAATCAAGGAAGAAGGGCGCACTAAGCAACTGGAGGGCTAAAACTGAATAGTGAGAAGCTCCTGGGGGCTGGCTAACTGAGGGATAGGTGCTGGACTGATGACTGGGATGCATGCAAAATGCATGCAAACCCTTAGAATGCATGCAAACCCTAAAAGGTGCATGCATGACTGAAAATGTAAACGATCAAAATACTGGTGGAACTAGGATGGAGTATAGGAATATCCTAACAAATATAAGCTCATGGTGGGGCTAGGAGGCATCAATCCTTACTAGCTCATCCCCAAGGCACAATAAAATAATAAAATATGTCCAATATAATGTAAATGATCAAAACTGTCCTCAGAATCCATGACAGTCGAGCAGTAAATGTCCTCCTGTGATCAATCTGGGCATACCCACATGGTGAAAACTGACTGGAAGATAGTGATGCCACCCTGGAAGACCTCGGTGAAGACCAAATGCCAAAACCTTGCCTCACTTTCCCAAATCGATTTCTTCAGTGACCACTTTATCCCATTTTTTAACTGCCTCGGGAACTGTGAAAGTGCCAAGACTGCCTCCTAGGGTGCTAGCGCTGTCCATCTGAGCCCATCAGGCTCTCTGGAAGGGGGGGTAAATGGTAATAACAAGTGGCTGGACCACCCCCTCCATCATCAGTGCCCTAGGTGAACTGGCCTCTCGGGGCCCCTGCTGCTCAGGCTGGGAAATCAACCCCCAATCTGGTCAACAAGTGTAAAACTGCATCAATCACTGTCATAAGTGCCCGGAACTGAAAGATAAGTGTCTCAATGGATCCAGAAGACCCAAATCCACTAGGAATGAGTACTCATACACCCTGGGTTGCCCTAATGGGCCTGCTGTAGGGTCCACCATATATGGACAATGTATAATCTGCTGATCTGAAGTAGTAATAAACCTGCTGAACTGGATCAAACATCATCTGCATCATATGTCCATCATATGATATCATCATGAAACATGTGGGCCCATAAATCATCATCAATAATCATCCACACATGGTCCACATCATCACGGATCCCAAGAATATATAATCAAGGATAAATCACATCAGTAGACTAAGACAATGCTTCTCTAATCATTCTCACAGCTAAGCTCAAAGTATAAATTCCATTCAGTGGCATTAATCAAGTTAACATATTCCGTTGTTATATAAAATTACTTGCACAATAGTTCAAATGACAAACTTACCCATTGGACATGGTCAAACTGCTAGTGAAGGATGAAGGCTAGGAGCAAGGTTGGGCCAAGGGTTTGACTTGTCTAACTTAACTCAAAAATACTTTGAACTGGGAGAAGGGGGGGAAGCTACAAACTCTGTGCTGGACAAAAGAACACGGGGGATGGCTGTGCCTCACAAATGGATAAGTTGTTTAGAGAGTGCTTATTCAACTTAGGCATCATGTCTACATCAAGTTGATCCAGGTTCATTAGGATCATTCAATTTTATTCCATGGCCTTTTTGGCCTACATAACCCTTCGGATTTCAGATGTGCTGAGAAGCACAACTAGTTGCAGCTTGCATCCAGGGCATGTTTTTCATATATTTATACAAGGTCAGCAATTGTTTAGATATAGATTTTAAGAACCATTGATTTTTTGGACCTTTCTTATACTCTTCGAGGAGTATTTTTAGCTTTTCATCGCTCTTGCCCTTTTTTTTTGTTTCCATGGGCGAATTTATTAAGGTTCCACAGGTAGAACATGAGCTTTCAGTTTTAGCCAACAACATCTCAAGTGACTAGGGGGAGTTCGAGCCAATGCCAAACATCGGGACAACCGACCAGAATGATTTAGGCCTACAATCCAACTCACCAAAGGCAAGTTCTGTCACCAACTCAGAGCCGAGACACTGAATAAACAGGGATGCGGTCCAAACACAGAGGTAGAAAAATGGGGAAGTCCTCAGTATCAGAAAGTCAAATGAGACAAGTCAGGGTTTAAAGTCAAACAGGAAGGTCATGTATGGATGGAGACAAGTGAATATGGAGCCTACACTAGCAGACAACTGGTGTAGGGAAAGACCATGTCTATGTAAGGTGAAAAACCAGTAGGTTTTGTTAAATGACCTCAAAGTGCAAGTAATTGTCCATTTTATGATTTACAGTTCATTTTAGATAGTTTGCCACATCAGGAATAATATACCAAGCACATGCTATGATCATGACTAAATCAACAAGATAATAATCCACAGTCAGTGAGAACATATCCATAGATCATATAGCATCATCATAATAATAATCATCATGTATCATCTGAAACACTGCTGAAATACATCTCTAGGCACTGAACTGAAACTGTAATGGGATAAGTGGTCACATCAGTCATCAAATCTGAACTCTCAAGGCTCAGCCTTGACACAAGGTCGTATACAAACTCTGAATAATGTACTGCTCTGATCATGAGTGATCCAAAATATATAGCCATGCTCTGGAATAATGGAAGCTCTGGAATGTGCAGATATTTGCTGTACAAGAATAGTAGCCCTGCTACTATGGTGTGATAACATCTGGCTCCAGCTGGGACAAGTGCTCTAAGGGAGAGAGCGCTTGAGAACCTCATAATCTCTGGTCTCGAACTGCTCTGCATCAATCTTCAATCCAGCACTGCACCATCCTTGCTTTCAGCTTTTATCTTGCACCTGCTCCTGCTCTCACAAACACTAGAATACCATCATGGAGCATGTATGGGACAAATATGAAATAAAACTGAACTGAAATCTAATCTAAAGCATAAACTGAAATGCACCAAAATATAAATATAAACTAACATGGCATATATTATTCATTTATCATTTTTATTTACTGTGCAGGAGGAAAAGAGTAACTTCTTTAATCAGGCAATCTCAACTTGCACAGGCAGCCAACAATAGAAATGCTAACTACAATTTCTTAAATGCATGCAGGAGAAGAGACAAGCTTAGGAAGGAGCAAGGCTCAACTCAGGCAGAAAAAGAAAAAGGGACAATACTCGGCACACAGAAAAAGAAAAATCACACAAATCCTACTGCTCAAGTGAGCTTATTCAGAAGCTACCTACTCTAATCAGGCAAGGCAAGGCATAGTATGGAAGGTCAGGGATGATAATCCCTTAGCTCCCTTTGGTTGATAGGGAGTAAGATGCGTTGGCCAGTCCCAGTGGTGAGAAAACACATCTCATCAATGCAGCGCTCAACAGTAAGTGGTCCAACCCAAAAGTCACCTGATCCCCTAGATCGTATGTAAAATAAATCATTAGGTATTACAACCTTATCACCAATTTCGAACCTTTGGTGATTTACAGATTGAGGGATGACTTCAATAACATGCTCAGGAAAAGGTTGGATATTGGAAGTACACTGAGGTTGAGGTGTAACTATACTTGAATTCATATTAGGAGGAATTTCATCAAATCTGGGAGGTCCACCGTCTAAAGGTACAACTACCCTACCAATCAAGACTTCTCTTACAGTTCTCATAGGAGGACTTTCTACTAGTGGGTGAATGATGTTCTTTGGTGTTTCCACTATGGTCCACAAGTCAATATCAACATCCTCATCCACTTCAGCTTGGGTTACGGGTGGAGGGCTTTGATTTTCGCTACTTCTGCTACTACCCTCTCCCGATGGGATAGGAATGGTCATGTTCTCTAAAAATTCCAGATGGTCAGTAGGAATAGGCATATGACTATGAACTATCCTAGGTGTACTTTGATCTCTTATATCCAAAGATGTTGGTGAAGAATAGAGTATGTCTGTGGGATCCATATCCTCTTCACCACTAGGTAACTCGCTAGGAAAAAGGAAGCTAGGGTAAGATGGAAACAAATGTGGCTCAGCGGGTTCTTCGTGAAGAATGGCTAGATTATTCAAAGAAAATTCTTCCCCAGGGGCATCATGGATCAAGGCATGTTCTTGCCAACTCATAGAGTTGTCATTCACTTGCCTTAAAACCCCATCTTCCAAGGACAAATGGGACAAATGATCAGGGACATCAGAGAAGTGATAGCTAACTGGTTCTTCATCATTCCCTTCAGGTGAGGGAAGGTGTGTTCCTTCATTGTTATTTGTCCAAGGAGTGATGTGAGGTAAGCCTTGTCTTCCTCGTTCTGTGTTAAGGTCAACTAGGAAAAGCCACTCATGTACTGTCCTAGGTATGTACTCACCCCTTCTAATTTGATCAAAGTTATCTTCCGAAGTGTTTAGCTGAGTAAGAGGTGCAGGTTGTTCAACGTTTAGTCCTACATTACCAGGTTGGTTTGAGGCCCTAAGGTTTTTCGACACTTCACCCCGAATGGACTGAGGGTCAACCTCAATAATTCTTTCTTCTTCCATGCTAGGGTCATCATCATGACCACCCATGACCATAAAGATACCCTCAGGTAATAACTCACCCTCACCAAAAGTGTTTCTCACACCATCCTCATAATTCTCAAGATGTCCATCATAAAATGGCTCCCGATACACCCTAACCAAAGACCCATCAGAGTTTGGGATGGTAGCATATGATAGATCCATCTGCAGATGTCCCCCTAGCCCAGCGGACCACTTCCTACAAAGGAGCATACCATAAGCTGGAGGGAGATCTATAACTACTATATCCATGAGCATGGATATGTCGGGGCATGAAAACAGGTCAGCTCTCAAGTTTTTGATCAAGCCAAAGACTTTAATTGGTTTAGAGTCAATCCCACAAACGTTCCCATAAGGTCTAGTTATTTTTAATCCCATGGCTTCCATGACTTGTAAAGGCATCACATTCATGGAGGCACCAGAATCCAACATACAGTTATGGAGAAGGATATTACCTATGCGTAATGTAAGGTAAAATGGTTGGTGACTCCCATTCTTCCTCTCATATAGGGCAGTTTGGATGTTAATGGGAGGGTCATCCTCTTCCTCAACCACATCACAAGGTGCTGGGTTTTGAGAGGATGAATCCTGAGGATGAATCCTCACCACTACTCGTGGCAGTCTCAGGGATACTCTCGAAAAATTCCACCACTTGCTCCTTTATTGAAGGGATTTTCATTAACTCAGTGAGTGGAATGTTATGCATAACTTTGTCTAACTCTCTTTCGATGTTGATATCAAAGTCATACTCAGGCAATGGGAATGGCTCACTCACTGGACTAGGCAGCTCATTGTTTTTCTTTTCACTAAAAGGGATAGGTTTTTGGCCATCCTTTCTTCGTTGATAAGTTTTATAAGGAGCTTGGTCACTATTAACTTGCTCAGTAGAATAGATGGGACCGCTAAGGTTGGTTTCTTCTATGGTGTCCTCATCATGATCAATCAAGATTCTTCCGAAGTCTTTGTCAAATTTTAAGTTATCAACCCAATTAATGTTCTTTGGAGAATCCGGAGTATCATCATCATGGGTGGTATACTCAGGATCTTCAAATTTTTGCTCTTCAGACCAGTTTATGATAGGAGGTTCTTGGTTCATAGGGTTTCTTCTATCACCTTCATTAGGCTTCTTTTGTTGATTCCAATAAGGTTTAGGACCATAGGGCTGCCTATATCTATCCCCCTCTCTGTTCTTGGCTAGGTCCCTAGTTAGGAGAGTTAAGTTTTTCATCATTTCATGCATACTCTCCATCATTTCATTGGGATCTTTGCTAGGTTCCTTATTCTTTTTAAGCTTAGGCTCAGATCTGGAGGAAGAAGGTCCACTAATTAGGTCAAAGAAGTTTTGTTTTCCCATGGAGGCAGCATTTGCCTCAGCTTTCTTGGCATTGTCTTGGGCTATTTTCAAACTACTAGGGTCCTTGTCTTTTAGGTGGTAACCCAAGTAACCTTCATAAGCATTAAGGTAATGGATCAAGATGGCTTGGTCAAGGGGCCTTATGTTACTTGGGATGTTGGCAACAGTCTTATCAAAGCGTTGGTTAAACTCATGGACAGACTCATTCTCCTTCTTTTTGATGTCAAAAAGTTGGTGTAAAAGGAAACGCCCATCTAACTTGACTGACCACTCTTGCTTGAGTTTATCGGTGAATACATCATACCCATTGATTGATGATGCAGGAAAGCGGTCAAACCATTTGTGAGCATCACCCTCCAAGGATGCAAAGAGACCCCTAATAAACACATCCTCTTTTTCAGCCCCATAAGCTTCCATATGAGCCCAAACATTGTCTATGTGGTCCTCAATAGAGGTGGCACAGTTGCCATTGAATTTTGGGATCTTTTCAAAGTACTTGTCTGGCATACTATGGGGAGCACCCAAGATCTGAGAAAAGTCTAAGGGAGAAGCCCTAGCGTTGTGACCAAAAGCACGGGCAACAGGAGGATTGTTTTGGTTGTTGATACCAGAGTTTGATTGACCTTGTCCAGCCATTGGATTGATTGGGATTGAACTAGAGTTATGATTAGGAGATAAAGGAGGAACTGGATTGAACAAAGGGGATCCTAAGACACGGTTTGGAGAACCCGAGTTAACAAGTTTCCACAAGAAATTAGTTGATTGGGTTTTAGGATCTCTTTTGTGATATGTGAGTGGGGTTCCTTCCAATTGATTTGGATTCGATTTACTTCGAGTGTTGTAAGGATGACTATGAGCTCGCTCCTCAGCGGAGTCACGATTAGGAGTCGCCAGGTAGATTTTTAGGCTCTACTACCAAGAGGTATGTCGTTTAAAGTTCAGAGAGATAGTGAGACACAAAGGTGTGTTGAACCAAGGTAGGCCCCTACTTCCCCGGTAACGGCGCCAAAAATGTTAATGTTGGCAAAGAGAACGGGAGTAGAGGTTTGAAAAAAAAATATGTCGAACCAGGGTAGGCCTCTACCTTCCCCGACAACGGCGCCAAAAATGTTAATGTTGGCAAAGAGAACGGGAGTAGAGGTTTGAAAAAAAAATATGTCGAACCAGGGTAGGCCTCTACCTTCCCCGGCAACGGCGCCAAAAATGTTATCACACAACTTGTAGTTGCCCCTAGAGGTATCCCATCCGGGACGGTAGAGGAGTCAGGCAACTAAAGAGGTGACCCAAGAGATGCCACGCTTCCCAATGCAGTTGGGAGTCACGTCAACCGACGCACTCTTCGCTTTAGGTCAAGGTATAACTAGACCAAGGGGGAGACCCTATACCCCAATCACAGTTGATTGGACCCAAACAAAGGTTTCCTTGGGTTAATAAGTTACAGAAACCAATGCAAGGCTAAGTGGACCTAAGGGTTAAGGTATGGTTGAGGGAGGTGTAAGAGATTGTTAATGTTTCAACCTATGTATGGTTTAGGCCACATGATGGGGTATGATGACAAGGTATAGTACCATGTGTTTACACAAGTGGGTCTAGTTTTCTTGGGAAGTGTGAAGTGATTCTAGGTAGGCCCACAAGGTGAAGTTAGGTGTGAGATAGGTACTATAGGTTAGATGTAGGCTAGATCTATGAGTTTAAGTTGATTTTAAGGATACCCATGTACTAGATCTAGGATTTGACACCAATCCCAAGGAGTGCGACTTGCTTGGTGATGGACTAGTGCCTTGTTAAGTGGGCTAATGGGGTCAAAAAGTATGTCAAATTGTAGATCGAGACACCTAGAAGCCAAGTCAAGTGGGTTGAGTGAAATCTAATGGTTGGATCTTACTAGATCTAGGTTTTTAAGTGAGGACCCTAAGTGGACCACAATCCCTTGAAACAAGGAATGCAATCCCCAAGGCGGATCTTGACAAAAGGACAGTATATACCTAGGTTTCAAGGCATGGGCATTCCAAATCCACGAAAAGCTCAAACACCCACCTCCTAGAAGTGGACCAACTCAAATTTTCAAGGGGGTGCGATTTGCCCAAGGAAGGTCAAAAAGTGGGTTTTGGTAGACCAAATCAAGTCCAATGGCCACCAAATTGTAGATCCGGGATGCTAGTACCCCGATCTATGTATCTTCAAAAGATCAAGTCAATCCAAGGGCTAGATCTTAGTAGATCTAAGTTTTAAGATGCCAAGAAAATCAAAAGGGGGTTTTAACCCCTTAAAACATGGAGAGATGTCCACAAGGTAGTTTTCACCAAAGTAAAGATATGGGTATAGGTTATCAAGTGTCTAGATTTCAAATCAAGTGGGATCTCACCTACCCATGTGCTAGATCTAACCCAACAAGCTTCTCTTAGGAAAATCGATTTAGGTTCAAGAGGGCTTTTTGCATTGAAAAGTGTGTCAATTTTTAGCCAATCACCACCAAACTATAGATCCAACTAGGGGTGGATCCTATAGAGGTGGGTTTTTAATATCTTTTCAATTGCAAGGCTAGATCTAAGTAGATCTAAGAAATACCAAAATTGGGGTTTTGATTTATTAGGGTTTTATGACCAATGAAGATAGAATGGATGAAAGAGGCACATACCTTGTAGATCTTACCTCAATTGCTTGTGGCCACCTTGCAAGTTGATAGCATTCTCCTATGTGTATACTCAAGAGTGAGATCCAAGTGCTCCAACCAAAACGTCCTTCTCCAAGATAGCCAAATCGTCCTCCTCCTACAAGACAAGATCAAAGAAACAAGTCAAGCAAGATGATTATGAAAATGGTAGAAAGATGTAATAGAAAGCATCAACTATGTCACGAAGATACAATAATGATACTCCCTGTCACAAGATCAACCCAAGAGAGAATATGTGGATCCCTCCAACAATAACCCTCATGAAGTCGCCCTCCTCTCTCCAATTCGACTTTCCTGTCAAAAGATTAGCAATAGCACCAAAATCCACAATGATACATAGAAGAGATACTGTATATTCAATTTGCAAGAGAATCCACAATGCAAGAGAGATGTGCTCCACAAAAAATCTTCTATTCCAATATTCCAGAGCTCCAAAGGTGAGCTTTACAATGGGGGGTCTCCTCCTTATATAGGATAATAAAGACCAAAACCCTATACCACTCTACAATACTACATCAAATGAGTGGTTGAGATTAAAAGATCTCATCATACAATCAATGGCTAAGATGACCCATAACAATATATCACATGGATCACTCAAAATAACAATAGCGCCCTCACTAAATGGTACAATAAGAGGGTGACGTCATCCACTAGAGAAAGATAAGTACCAAAATCCACCTCATGGTGACTAGGACATGACAATATAAGCTCATGGTGGGGCTAGGAGGCATCAATCCTTACTAGCTCATCCCCAAGGCACAATAAAATAATAAAATATGTCCAATATAATGTAAATGATCAAAACTGTCCTCAGAATCCATGACAGTCGAGCAGTAAATGTCCTCCTGTGATCAATCTGGGCATACCCACATGGTGAAAACTGACTGGAAGATAGTGATTCCACCCTAGAAGACCTCGGTGAAGACCAAATGCCAAAACCTTGCCTCACTTTCCCAAATCAATTTCTTCAGTGACCACTTTATCCCATTTTTTAACTGCCTCGGGAACTGTGAAAGTGCCAAGACTGCCTCCTAGGGTGCTAGCGCTGTCCATCTGAGCCCATCAGGCTCTCTGGAAGGGGGGGTAAATGGTAATAACAAGTGGCTGGACCACCCCCTCCATCATCAGTGCCCTAGGTGAACTGGCCTCTCGGGGCCCCTGCTGCTCAGGCTGGGAAATCAACCCCCAATCTGGTCAACAAGTGTAAAACTGCATCAATCACTGTCAGAAGTGCCCGGAACTGAAAGATAAGTGTCTCAATGGATCCAGAAGACCCAAATCCACTAGGAATGAGTACTCATACACCCTGGGTTGCCCTAATGGGCCTGCTGTAGGGTCCACCATATATGGACAATGTATAATCTGCTGATCTGAAGTAGTAATAAACCTGTTGAACAGGATCAAACATCATCTGCATCATATGTCCATCATATGATATCATCATGAAACATGTGGGCCCATAAATCATCATCAATAATCATCCACACATGGTCCACATCATCACGGATCCCAAGAATATATAATCAAGGATAAATCACATCAGTAGACTAAGACAATGCTTCTCTAATCATTCTCACAGCTAAGCTCAAAGTATAAATTCCATTCAGTGGCATTAATCAAGTTAACATATTCCGTTGTTATATAAAATTACTTGCACAATAGTTCAAATGACAAACTTACCCATTGGACATGGTCAAACTACTAGTGAAGGATGAAGGCTAGGAGCAAGGTTGGGCCAAGGGTTTGACTTGTCTAACTTAACTCAAAAATACTTTGAACTGGGAGAAGGGGGGGAAGCTACAAACTCTGTGCTGGAAAAAAGAACACGGGGGATGGCTGTGCCTCACAAATGGATAAGTTGTTTATAGAGTGCTTATTCAACTTAGGCATCATGTCTACATCAAGTTGATCCAGGTTCATTAGGATCATTCAATTTTATTCCATGGCCTTTTTGGCCTACATAACCCTTCGGATTTCAGATGTGCTGAGAAGCACAACTAGTTGCAGCTTGCATCCAGGGCATGTTTTTCATATATTTATACAAGGTCAGCAATTGTTTAGATATAGATTTTAAGAACCATTGCTTTTTTGGACCTTTCTTATACTCTTCGAGGAGTATTTTTAGCTTTTCATCGCTCTTGCCCTTTTTTTTTTGTTTCCATGGGCGAATTTATTAAGGTTCCACAGGTAGAACATGAGCTTTCAGTTTTAGCCAACAACATCTCAAGTGACTAGGGGGAGTTCGAGCCAATGCCAAACATCGGGACAACCGACCAGAATGATTTAGGCCTACAATCCAACTCACCAAAGGCAAGTTCTGTCACCAACTCAGAGCCGAGACACTGAATAAACAGGGATGCGGTCCAAACACAGAGGTAGAAAAATGGGGAAGTCCTCAGTATCAGAAAGTCAAATGAGACAAGTCAGGGTTTAAAGTCAAACAGGAAGGTCATGTATGGATGGAGACAAGTGAATATGGAGCCTACACTAGTAGACAACTAGTGTAGGGAAAGACCATGTCTATGTAAGGTGAAAAACCAGTAAGTTTTGTTAAATGACCTAAAAGTGCAAGTAATTGTCCATTTTATGATTTACAGTTCATTTTAGATAGTTTGCCACATCAGGAATAATATACCAAGCACATGCTATGATCATGACTAAATCAACAAGATAATAATCCACAGTCAGTGAGAACATATCCATAGATCATACAGCATCATCATAATAATAATCATCATGTATCATCTGAAACACTGCTGAAATACATCTCTAGGCACTGAACTGAAACTGTAATGGGATAAGTGGTCACATCAGTCATCAAATCTGAACTCTCAAGGCTCAGCCTTGACACAAGGTCGTATACAAACTCTGAATAATGTACTGCTCTGATCATGAGTGATCCAAAATATATAGCCATGCTCTGGAATAATGGAAGCTCTGGAATGTGCAGATATTTGCTGTACAAGAATAGTAGCCCTGCTACTATGGTGTGATAACAGAGACCACAAGAATTTCCACAAGAAATTTTTTCTATATCAATATTCCAAGAGCCAAAGACCCCTTTACAACGAGAAGCTCTCTCCTTTAAATAGATTGGAGAGAGTCCACAATACTAACCACTTTTTGAATGAGTGGATAAGATTAAAAGATCAAAATATCTAATCAATGGTTGAGATGATCTCAACAATACAATACATGGATCAATAATAAAATATAACAATAAGTGGACAAACTCACCCTAGAAGAGGGGATCCCACCAAATCACGATGACAAAATAATAGATCTAGCTTATGGTGGGTCCAAGGGATAATTTTAGACACCGTCAATACCCATAGCACAATATCAATAAAATAATCATCAAAGTGCCAAATAGTGCCTCTATGGACAAATCGTGAGCCTTGGGAGGCTCCAAAAACCATCAGAAAGTGCCATAAGTGATGGATGTGGGTCCCGATGAAGCTGAAACTGTTGGAGAAGGTGTGGAAGACATCCCACTCATCATCACGTATCATCCCATACCATAACATTGCCTCATTAGCCCAAATCAAATTCCTTTGTAGCCATTTTTACCATTTTTGGATTGCCTTGGGAAGTGTGAAACTGCCCAAACTGCCACCTGGAGTGCCTGGATCCAAAAATAAAAATCACCAAACTGTCTGGGAGGGGGGGTAATATGGTAACAACAAGTGGCTGGACCACCCCCTCCAAAAATAGCGCTCTAGGTGAACCAATCATACCTCTGCTCTGCTCTGCAAGGGCCTCCGACAAGCCAAAACTGCACTAGGATAGCCAACTGAGGCTCAATCATTGTTGTAACTACCTGGAACTAAAAATAGGATGTCTCATTGGACTCGGAAGGTCCAAATCCATCTAAGATGTTTACTCATACACCATATAAACCTCTGCATGGTCCAAAATAAATACTCATCATATCCGGTAGACCAAATAATAATAATCTGTAAAAGTGCTGAAAAGCACAAATCATCATCATAAGCCTGAAACCACTGCATAAGCCCACCATGGTGACCTGTACCAGACCATATATCATCTATCTGTAACATCTAAGGTCTGCCACCTCATGTCCTGTGGTTGACTTTTGGTCAAACTGAGGTTTGACCAAGTCAACATGACCAAAATATGACTCAAACTATCATCAAGCTACTGCAAGGTGTCAAAGGTTAAAACATGCTTTACAATCCATTCACATAGAAATTATAACAAGTATCAATCATTACTGGAGATCTAAATCCAAATATAATATGTCATTAATTATTAGTTATTACTCAAAGAAGACTTTCAAGGTCATGCTCACTTCATAGTTGTGATCAGTTTGCTAGTGAAGGGTGAAGGCTAAAAATAACATGGCTAGGTTAAAGGATGACTTACTGACTTAACACTGTGACACTTTGGAAATGGAAAAGGGAATACACACCATAGCATATAGTGGACAAGCAACAACACAGGGAATGCCAGTGTCTCACAAATGGATAAGTTGTTCAAAGAGTGTTTATTCACCTTACACTGATGCGCACAATCCATAATACAAATGAGGCCAACAATATTTTTGATATAGAGTTCAAGTTCCATTGATTTTTGGGCCTAGAGTTTCCATAGCCTTTGATCTATGTGTGTTTATAAACACATTGCATAGATTTACATTTAATTTAGGCTTTCTTGCTACAGGTGTGTTTTTAAGGCATTTGTTTACCTGAGCACTTCTAGGTGTGTCACAGATAGCTTGTTTACCTAGGTATTTACATTTCACAATAGATATAGCATTTGATATTTTCATAGCCATTTTCATTTGGATTTCTTTTCATACAAGATATAACATTTCATTTCCATATTTTGTATTCATGGCAGCACTAAAAGTTTCAGGTTTTAGCCAACAACATCTTTAGTGACTAGGGGGAATTCACAAGGAACACCAACTCACCATAGGCAACTTTTGTCACCAACTCAGAGCCGAGACACAATAAATAGGGAAGCTCATCCAATATAGAGGCTACAGTGGGGGAAGGTCCTCCATGCCACTAGGTAAGTAGTAAGTCAAGGTAATGAACAAACTAGGTAAGTCATGGATGGATGAAGACAATGAATAATGTAACCGACACTACCAAGCCAAAGTATGGTGGGAATGATCACCTCTATTCTCCCTAAGGAGGGTAAAACCAAAGAGTATAGGCCAAGAAATTCTAAGTCTGAGTAGGGACACATATGATATATATAAGTACAACCAGGTCCACATATCTATATGATCGCCAGATCATGATACTAAATGCTAAGACATGCTAAGAAAATGGAAATAAAAGCAATATAACCACCACACCATAATGTATGTGCTGAGTCGTATACCTGAAAGATCATCATCTGAACCATCATCTATCCTCTGACTGTTGCTGTAACTCTGGGCACTCCTGACTGCTCTATACAAATGGCTAAATAGCTACATTGGTCATCTCTTTGAGTGTTCTGAGACTCAGTCATGGCATGGGGAATAAAACTGTTGTCCAAAATATGATAATGATCCATAATAGATGCTCATCTTAGCATATAAATGCAAGGGAACTGGATGAATAGTATACTGGAGTTTGACAAAAAAAATGTATGGTAGCCCGGCTACTATATATGTGATAACAAGATTGTCCATATATGTGATAACAAGATTGTCCAACGTAATCCAACCTCCATCGAGTCAAGCATATCCAGGTCATTTTAACCCTATGCCGAGTCAACATAACCCCGGAAACGCACTCTACGGGGTACCATACCCCGGTAATCCTTACACTCTTTGGGGACGGTAAAAAATTTTACAACATGGACCCCCACTTACAGTCCCTCAAGTCCCTCCACCCACATTTGGTCCACCCCAACCTCCCATTGGAGGCGGCGAGCCCCCACATAATTCTGGAGGAGGCGGGCCCCTACCTTCTGGCAACTATCCACCTCATTCTGGTCATCATGGCCCACCAACCCCAGGAGGCAGTGGTGGAGGACCATCCCACCTTGGAGGTGGCGGTGGAGGACCGTCCTATCCCAGCGGAGGAGGTGGAGGGCCATCTTATCCTGGTGGCGGTGGTGGCGTACCACCACCCTACTATGGTGGAGACGACGGAGGAGGTCCTTACCCATCTGGAAATGGTGGTGGTGGACCACCACCTCCTCCTGGAAGAGGCGATGGAGGCCCATCCTATTCTGGCAGCGGTGGTGGACCACCACCTCCTCCTGCCGGAGGCGATGGATGCCCATCCTACCCTAGCGGTGGTGGCAGACCACCACCATTTGGAGGCGGCCCACCCCCTCCCGGCGGCGGAGGCGGGCCACCACCTTATGGTCATGGGCCACCTTATTCTGGTAATGGACCACCCTACTATGACGACGGACCTCCATTTGGTCTAGGCGGCACATTCCCCTACGGCCAGTTTCCTCTTGGTACACCTTATGGTCAATCAATGCAAGGTCCTTATATGCCTTATCCATACTATCAGTACTCGCAGCCTAATCCACAGCTGCCCTTTTTGGCTACTCTAGACCTACCCAACCTATTTCATTTGACCAACGACCCCATTTACCACGGAACTAATTGGCCACCTATTTCGGTGAAACTTCCGTCTGATATCCCGAAATTCGATGGAAAGCCGGGTGAGGATCCTAAAAATCACGTGATGACATACCATTTATGGTGTTCATCTAACTCCCTGATGGACGACTCGATCCATCTTAGATTGTTTCAAAGGGCTTGTTATCACACAACTTGTAGTTGCCCCTAGAGGTATCCCATCCGGGACGGTAGAGGAGGCAGGCAACTAAAGAGGTGACCCAAGAGATGCCACGGTTCCCAATGCAATGTGGGAGTCACGTCAACCGAGGCACTCTTCGCTTTAGGTCAAAGTGTAACTAGACCAAGGGGGAGACCCTATACCCCAATCACAGTTGATTGGATCCAAACAAAGGTTTCTAAGGGTAGGTAAATGATGAGTTATGGAAACCAATGCAAGGCTAAGTGGACCTAAGAGTTAAGGAATGGTTGAAGGTAGTGTAATGGATAGTTAGTGTTTCAACCTATGTATGGTTTAGGCCACTTGATGGGGTATGATTACTAGGTGTAGTACCATAAGCTTACACAAGTGGGTCTTGTGTTCTTGGGAAGTGTGAAATGATTCTAGGTAGGCCCACAAGGTGAAGTTATGTGTGAGGTTGGTACTATAGGTTAGATGTAGGCTAGATCTATGAGTTTGAGTTGGTTATAGGAGTACCCATGTACTAGATCTAGGGTTTGACACAAATCCCAAGGAGTGCGACTTGCTTGGTGATGGACTAGTGCCTTGTTAAGTGGGCTAATGGAGTCAAGAAGGATGTCAAAGTGTAGATCGGGACACCTAGAAGCCAAGTCAAGTGGGTTGAATGAGATCCAATGGTTAGATCTTACTAGATCTAGGTTTTTAGGTGAAGAGCAAAAGTGGACCACAATCCCTTAAAACAAGGAATGCAATCCCCAAGGAAGATCTTGACAAAAGGGTAGTATAGACCTAGGTTTCAAGGCATGGGCATTCCAAATCCACGAAAATCTCCAACACCCACTTCCTAGAAGTGGACCAACTCAAAACTTCAAAGGGGTGCGACTTGCTCAAGGAAGGGCCAAAGATGGGTTTGGTGGACCAAATCAAGTCCAATGGCCACCAAACTGTAGATCCAAATGGCTAGTACCCCGATCTATGTATCTTCAAAATTTCAAGTGAACCCAGTGGCTAGATCTTAGTAGATCTGAGTTTTAAGATGCCAAGAGAATCAAAAGGGGGTTTTAACCCCTTAAAACATGGAGAGATGTCCACAAGGTAGTTTTCACCAAAGTAAAGATGTGGGTATAGGTTATCAAGTGTCTAGATTCCAAATCAAGTGAGATCTCACCTACCCATGTGCTAGATCTAACCCAACAAGCTTCTCTTAGGAAAATTGATTTAGGTTCAAGAGGGATTTTTGCATTGAAAAGTGTGTCAATTTTTAGCCAATCACCACCAAACTATAGATCCAACTAGTTGTGGATCCTATAGAGGTGGGTTTTTAATATCTTTTCAATTGCAAGGCTAGATCTAAGTAGATCTGAAAAATACCAAAAACAAGGGTTTTAATTTGATTAGGGTTTTTATGATCTAGAAATTATGGAAGATTCAAGGAAGAGAAAATCATACCTCTTGGAACATACCTGGATGAAGAGATGAATGCTAGTTGAGACGAGGATTACTTTGCCAAAGATCAAATGGAGAATTGTTGAAGCCCTCTTGCCAAATCGATTTTTCCAAGCCACATGTGATTCCTTCTAACCTGTCAAGCCAAGGAGCAAAGCATCAATCAGTTTAACAAATCGAAGGTAGATGCAAGCAAGAGAGAGAGAGAAACATAGAATAGTTGACACAAAGGCAAAACTACTCCCTGTCAAACCAAAACGACTTCTTCCAAGATTGAAGGGCAAGCCTCCCCACCAATTCGCCCTTGTCCAAAATCGCCCTCTTAACCTGCAAATAAAATATGGCGAATATGCAAGATAGCTACAATAGATCCTCCAGTGCAATGGACAATAGCATTTACAATCGAAACAACCAACATTCACTCCAATCCAAGCATGTACTCCAAAAGATAGAAATTTTATTCCAAGAGCCAAGAGCCAAAAATCTCTAGATGAATTTTACAATGAGAGGCTCCCTCCTTAAATAGGATGGGGAGAGAGTACAATCCTAACCACTTTTTACATGAGTGGCTAAGATTAAAAGATCTCAAGATCTAATCAATGGTTGAGATGAGCTCAACAATAAAATACATGGATCAACCATAATAAGTGGACAAAATCGCCCTAGGAGAGGGGATCCCACCAAATCATGATGACAAAATATCATAAGGGGCTTATGGTGGGTCCAAGGGGTAATTTTATCCCTCCTTGGTCAATCCCCATAGCACAATAACCAAAAAAATAATCATGAATGTACCAAATCGTGCCTCCATAATGAAGTCGTGGTCCTCAAAAGACCTCAAAAATCCACAGAAAGTGCCATAAGTGACGGATGCGGGCCTCGATGACGCTGAAACTGCTGGAGAAGGTGTAGAAAGTCCCGATCTATCATCACTGATCATCCCATGTCATAACTTTGCCTCAGTAGCCCAAATCGATTTCCTCAATAGCCATTTCTACCAATCCTGAAATGCCTCGGGAAGCGTGAAACTGCCCCAAACAGCCTCCTGGAGTGCTGGCGCTGTCAAGGTGAGGGCACTAGTGTGTCCGGAAGGGGGGTAATATGGTAAAAACAAGTGGCTGGACCACCCCCTCCATCATCAGCGCCCTAGGTCAACCGGATAAAAGTCATCTCTGCTCCGACAGGGCCTCCAACAGACCAAAACTGCACTGGGACAGCCTACTGAGGCTCAATCATCACTATAAGTGCCCGGAACTGAAAACAAACTGTCCCATTGGACTCAGAAGGTCCAAATCTATCCAAGATGTGTACTCATACACCATATGAGTCGCTGCATGATCAAAATAAATATCCAATATACCGGAACAAGGCTAATAATAATGCGTTGTATGTATACAAACACTGCTGTAACCCCAGAATCATCATCATAACCCTGTAGCTGCTGCATAGAGTCATCATGTATGTATACATAGACCATATATCACCTATCCATATCATCATAAGGTCCAACATCTCATGTCCCATGGTCTTCCATGGTCAAACTAGGTCTAACCAAGACCAAATATAACTCAGATCATCATCAATAGCTGCTGCAAAGTGTCAAGGTTAATATATGCTCTACAACTTATTCAAATAACAATTATAACACAGAGTAATCATGACTGGCGATCTAAATCCAAATATATAGTGTCGTTAATTATTATTATTACTCAGACTAGACTTTCAGGATCATACTCACTTCATAGTTGTGATCAATTTGCTAGTGAAGGGTGAAGGCTTAAATTAACTGGCTAGGCTAAGGGATGACTTAACTGTCTTGGCTTTGTGACACTTTGGCAAGGGAAAGGGAATACACTATAGTATATACTGAATGAGCAATAACACAGGGAATGGCGGTGTCTCACAAATGGATGAGTTGTTTAAAGAGGGTTTATTCACCTTCACAGATGCGCACAATCCATAATACAAATAAGGCCAGCAATTGTTTAGATATAGCTTTTAAGTTCCATTTCTTTTTGGGCCTGAAGTTTCCATAGCCTTGATCTATCTGTGTTTATAAACACATTGCATAGATTTACATTTATTTTAGGCTTTCTGCTGCAGGTGTGTTTTTAAGGCACTTGTTTACCTGAGCACTTCTAGGTGTGTCATGGACAGCTTGTTTACCTAGGTATTTATTTTCCACAAGATATAACATTTTATTTTCATAGCCATTTTCATTTGGCATGCCTTTCATTCATGTGTGTTTAGAAACACATTGCATGAATGGGCTTTTCATACAAGATATAGCATTTCATTTTTCCAGATTTTGTATGCATGGAAGCACTAGAAGTTTCAGGTTTAGCCAACACAACTTTAGTGACTAGGGGGAATTCACAAGGAACTCCAACTCGCCATAGGCAAGTTTTGTCACCAACTCAGAGCCGAGACACAATAAACAGGGAAGCTCATCCAATACAGAGGCTACAGTGGGGAAAAGATCCTCCATGTCACTAGTCAAGTAGTAAGTCAGGGTGATAAACTAGAAGGTAGGCCATGGATGGATGAAGACAATGAATAATGGAGCCAACACTAGCAAGCCAAGATATGGTGGAATGATCACCTCTATTCTCCCTAAGGAGGGTACATACCAATGAGTATGAATAGTGAACTTCTAAGTCTGAGTAGGGACAATATAATATATATAATAGATCAACCAGGTCCAAATATCTATATGATCGCCAGATCATGACACTGAGTGCTAAGACATGCTATAAGAACAAGTATAAAAGCAATCTAACCATAACACCATGATATACCTGCTGAGTCATATACCTGAATGCTCATCAACCTGTACCATCATCTGTCCTCCGAAACTGCTGCTGTAACTCTGGGCACTACTGACTGCTCTGTACCAATGGTATAATGGCTACATCGGTCATCTCTCTGAGTGTCCTGAGACTCAGTCATGGCATGGGGAATACAACTGCTATCCACAATCTGATAGTGATCCAAAGATAGCTGCTCATCTCATCATCTCAAAGTAAAGGAACTGGCTGAAATGTGCTCTGGAATCTGAAAAATAATGTATGGTAGCCCGGCTACTATATATGTGATAACAGGACTCTTACTGGTTTGGCTGCCGAGTGGTATATTGAACTACCACCGCATTCTTTTCTCGACTTTGGTTCTCTTGCTATGAACTTTTTGACTCACTTCCAGCTGCCTATACGGTACGAAACTGGTACAGAGATTTTAACCTCGCTCTGTCAAAACACCGCCACTCACATATCGGACCATATACATGAGTGGAAAAGGAGACGACGTCTCATTAAGGCTCCTATTCCAGATCAACTCCTACCGGACTATTTTATGAAGTTTCTCCAACCCACCATAGCACAAGATGTTGCCATGGGCGGTGCTGTCACTGAAGAACAAGCCATCGCACGTGCCCATTTGCTAGACTTAGTCTATGCTCAGTCTGGCACGTTGTTTGATATCCTTCCTGACGCACCCCGCAACACTTATGACCCCGTGAAACCACCCAAGGGACCCCAAACTGATGGCATCATTGGATCCCTTACCACCCAGCCTTCTTCTCAAACTGTTGGTTCGCCGAACCCCCAGGGTTCTTCCCCATCACCAACACAAGCTGGTCATGGCACCACCAAATCACCCACTCCTGTTGTCACCGAAGAAGTGAATTTTGTCTCAACAACTTCACCTCAAAAGTCTGGTGGTAAGAAGAAGAATAAGGGGAAACCTAAGAAGTCTTCCACCCAGCAGGAACAAAGGAGAACCCCAAATGATACCAAACAGAAAAGGAAGTTAAAGTATCCTTGTCTACTTTGTGATGATGACCATTTCTCCAAGGAGTGCCCCCATAGAGATGAAGTTCAAAAGTTTCTTAAGGGAAAACCCACACCCGCGGTTCTCAACGATCCTTTCCCTGCTCAAAATCAGCAGTCGATCGCTCACACTTCTTCTTCCCAAGGAGAAGCACCCAACACCGCACATGTTCTCATGGTGCGTAACGAGACCATCAACTTGAACACCCATTCTCATTCATATGACTCTGTTCCAGCTAAATAAATTGTTGGAAGTAATGCTGAAAAAGTTTCCACCTCGATGCCTGAAGTCACCATACCAACTGCTCCTCTCACCATAGAGAAGCCTTCTCTAGAGTCAGAATTGTGTCCACCCAAGAGCACGATTAGAAAATCAGTTTTCAATCCTAATGCTCAGGCTACTCAAAACAACATTGTAGGGGACCTTGCGCAAGCTCCTTGGACTATTTCGACGCTGGAGGTTTTGCAAAACTGTCCTAATCAGCGCAAAACTCTCCTCGCTGCCATCAGTGTAGTTGACACGGATTCATCGAATACCATTATGTTCTGGTTGGAATACTTCAAACTGAGGCTCTCCCATCAATTGGCATTTCAAGTTTCCACAAACATTGCTGGGAAGATAATCCATCGTTTTGTTTTGGACGAGGGCACCTCCACTTCAGTCATGTCAATCTCATGTTGGAGAGCCATTGGCTCTTCTGAGTTGAACCATTCTCATACCACTTTGAGAGCATTTTACGGACGTGGCTTTCAACCTCATGGGTTTCTACAAGCTTTACCTCTCGATCCGTGGGGCAATACCACAACCATTAACATGGAATTAGTCACTACCCCTCTAGATTACAACATTCTGCTTGGTCGTAATTGGTTTTACGCCATGACCGTGGTTGCCTCATCAGTATTCTGCATAGTGCAATTCCCCCATCAAGGCCGAATTGTCACAGTCGACCAATTGGATTTCTGCGCACCTGACACCACTTCTCACCCTGGCGATAACGTTCCTTCCATTGGACAATCTTCACAAAAGTATGAGAGTGTGGGGGTTGGCCTCCTTAAGGATTCATCCCTTATAGGCATTTTTCCTACTCCGGATCCCCCCAACCATGTTGCCACAGTGAACATGATCTCCTCGCAGACTTCGTTTATTCCCAACTCCACTAATTCATGGCTTGTACCTGATGAAGCCACCACACACCTGATTGGAGACATTATGCCTTTGTCACCTGCCGAACTTATGTACGAGGCTATATAGTCAGCCCCAAAGGATCACTTGGCTATGACCTCCACCCCTAGTTCTCTGCAGTAGACATCATCAGATCCATTCCTACGGACTTTTCATTCTGATGAGTCCATTATGGAAATCATGAGTGCGGATGATCCTCCATGGGAAGACCTCCATCATCGTTCATCTTCCCTTCCCGCTTTGGCTATTGTAGAGAAAAACATTCGCACCATCTCTACACTAGATGTCCTTTCTGGCTCTCAATCTTTGATACTAGCATGTCAAATGAATTCTGAAGGAAACTTAGCCAACATTGAGCCTACCACTTTAATCGACATCTCGGTTAAACCTGGTGTAGTGGAACACATTCAGTTAGGCCAGAAGTGTTCCCCTGAAGAAGTCATTACTGCTACGGCCTTATTCAAGCGATTTCGAGATGTATTCGCTTGGACCTACTAGGAGATGCATGGGATAGACCTCTCCATTGTTTTGCATGAAATCAAAACCTATCCCGAAATCGAACCTGTTCGCCAAAAGTTACAACCGGTACACCCCCGGAAGACTACGGCAATCAAGGTAGAAATTGAAAAACTCTTGAAGGTCGGCTTCATTTACCCTGTCCCATTGACAGAGTGGGTCTCTAACGTCATCCTTGTTACTAAAAAACAGACTACTATTCACGTCTGTGTCGATTATCGGGATCTCAACAAAGCTTTTCCCAACGACAACTACCTGACTCCCTTTATCGACCAGATTATCGACAATTGTGCTGGAAGCATCATCTTTTCATTTATGGATGGCTTTTTTGGGTACAACCAGATTGAGATTCAACCCACCGACCAACACAAGACTGCTTTCATCTATCCTTCGGGAATTTTTGCATACTGCAAACTTCCGTTTGGTCTTAAAAACGCTGGTGCCACATTCCAGTGGGCCATGTTGTATGCTTTCCACGATGTGAAGGACTTTGTGGAACCTTACTTGGATGATCTCCCTACCCATTCAAAGCAGCGTGAGTTCCACTTCAATCATCTGACGGCCGTTTTCCTCAGATGCAGGTGGTATAATATCCATCTGAATCCTCATAAGTGTATTTTCTATGTCGGGTCTGGACGCCTCCTAGGGTTTATTGTCTCGAAAGATGGGATCCGCATTGATCCCTCAAAGGTGGAAGCCATCATCGCTCTTCCACCTCCAACCAATATTACAGAACTTCAGAGGCTGCAAGGACGAGTGACTTATTTACGGTGCTTCGTTGTAATTTTGTGCTAAAGACGCAGGGTTACATGAGATTGATGAAGAAAGACGTTGTTTCACCCAAAATCTACTCATCGTGAGATTCAGTGTATACACCCTTGAAGATACATGGACTAAATAATCATCCTGGGAGGATTTGTACCCAATTGTGCTCTGTTTTGAAGGATCGTCGCAGGTTGCACACTAGAAACATGTGACGTCGCACCTTCCTCCATTACAAGGTGCGACGAAGTCAGTTAAGTGGAAAAAATAGCTTCTTCGAGGTCCATCTCTAAGCTTGCTGACTTGGGACCCTATCCCTGACCTCTTGGAAGAGTTGGAACTCGGTTCCTAGACCTTTGGGGAGATCCCTTAAGCCTCTCCTTCCATCTCTCAACCTATCCTATCCATACCCTATCCATTTAGTCCTATATAAATGAAGCTCACTCCCATCCCAAAGGGAGGAAGACTATGGTATCTACATGCTGGTGAAATCATTCTTAGAACATCTCCACTCACCTATTGGAGAACTCATAGTTCCTTGGAAGGATATGGCAATTGGCTTTGTCGGAGAAGGGCTACAGCATTAAGCCTTGGTTGTGGTTCTATATCTCTATCATGTACTCCTCTATTTGCAGTAATACAAATTCTTTCCACCAATGTTGTTCATGTGTGTAACGATATTGTGTAGTTTACCTGCTTAATTGTTTACTTAGATCTCTTATTGTATAGATGTCTTTTACTGGTTTCTCTTATTTCTTGTCTTGACAGGTCTTGCAGCTTGGATCTGACGACCGTGGGACGTGGATCAACATTCAGGAGAAAGGATTGCATAGTGAAAAGGTAAGACATCTAGTACTCGATCCTTAAGTAGATCTAGGAAATGCATGAGTAGTTTGTTCTATTTGTTCTAGACTCACTTTGAGCTAGGGAGATCCGGCTCGCGTCCGCTCGAGTGGATTTTCCAATAACAGACGTCCCGTTCATTTGGGAATACTGCGCTCAACAATATTTTGATAGTTTGAAGCATGCCATCACACATGCCCCCGTGCTCCAACCTCTGAATTACTATCGAGATTACATTCTATATCTCGCTACTTCCGACACCACTATCGCCATGGTTTTGGTTCAGGAAGATCGGGACGCCCAGGAACATGTGATCTATTATGCTAGCAAAGGTCTCATTGACACTGAAACCCGGTATTCACATGTTGAAAAACTTGCTCTTGCGGCCGTCGTAGCCATGCAGAAGTTCCAACACTACATTTTGCTCCGCACCACCACCATCATTGCCAATTCGAACCCCATGTACCACGTTCTGACAAGTCAGGTGCTTGGGGGCAAGTATTCATGCTGGATCCTAATACTGCAAGAATTTGATCTTCTTTTCGAAAAGGCCAAGTCTAAAAAATCATTGGTGTTTGTCGAGCTCATCTGCGACCTCCCCCATACTGATGAAGAGTCTGAGCCCAATGACTCCTTTCCAGACGAGTCATTGTTTCTTATTAGTACGTTTGACCCATGGTATGGAGATATCACATTGTATCTTCAAACCCAATGTTTCAATTCTCAACTGTCTCATGACGATCGTCATCACATATGCCACCATGCAAAGTATTACTTGATCATCAATGATACCTTGTACCGTCGTGGTGTCGATTCCATTCTCCGACGCTGTCTCACTCACGATGAGGTTGAACACGTTTTAAATGACTGTCATGCTGGGGCGTGTGGCGGACACCTCTCTGGGATGGCTACAGCCCAGAATATTTTGATATTTTTGGCCTACTATCTTCAAAGATTGTATTGAGGCCGTAAAAAAATGTCCTCCATGTCAACATTTTCATACAAAAAAGTACACCCACCCCGCCCTGTTACATCCGGTTATTTCCATTGGCCCCTTCTGTCATGTCCCAAATTTCGCATTTGGTCACAATGGCCTAATCACATTGGCCCTATTCATTAGAGTTTGTCAAATTTATGCTAAAGGTCAAATAATTGCCAAGGATGAAAATTACTAGTTTCCTAGGTTTGGGGTGGAAGCTTTGGGATTTGGAATAATGGGGATAATAAATGATGTTTGAACATTAGAATGGCATCAATATTTAATAAAGGAGCTAAATAAATATATACAAGTGAAAATCAAAGTGACATTTGAGCATGAAGACACATGGAGGAAGTGGGACCCACATATGGCTAGATTTCCCCTCTACACTTGGCATCATTCTCTCACCAATTCGAATTCAAGGTGAATGGTAATGTTGTCACCTAAACTGTAGTTACCCTATGGATGTATCCACTCATGGATGGCAATAGGGAAGGGCAACTCAAAAGATGCAACCACGATCACCTCGATCTCCAATAGATGGTTGTCACGCCAGTCGAGGCAACCTTAGCTTTATGTTATCTAGCCCAGACAACAAAGGGGGAGACCCGATCTACTCTCGACAGGAGATATTAAAAATAAGACACCAAATCAAGTTAATTCTAAGTGAAATAAGGTGTATGGTTTATCCTAGACCTTAGGATGAAGTCACAAGACAAGTGAGGGGTTCAATGAGTATAGCTTTGGTTCATTATTGATGTGAGAGTGACTTATGATTTGTGAAATAGGATCTAGGATTAAAGTACTAGTTCAATGTGAGAAAATCCACTGCCTTGGGAACCATGTCCAATGCAGGGTAGTTTAGGAGTTGAATTGGGGCTAACTACAACAAGTGACAAGCTTGATCATGATACATGATGACATCAAAGGGTTTATTTCACCACATAAAGGTCAAACCACAAGTTAATCCAACAATCTAGGAAAGTCGAATTGACTTGAAGAGAAACCAGTGCCTTGGGAATTGGGATAATGGAGTCAAAGTAAGGTTAACTTGTGGTTAAGGACTCCTATTGCATGAGACAAGTGGGAAATTAAAGTCTTGATGGATGAATAGGTCTAGATCTAGAGATTTGATGTTTGACCTAAGTGGACCACAATCCCTTAAAACAAGGAATGCTATCCCCAAGGCAAGATTTGACAAGGTGACCTACTAGACCTAGGTTTTGAATTATGCCCATTCCAAATCCACAAAAATCTCATATACCCATGTCCCAGAAGTGGACCAACTCACTTCTCCAAGGTGGTGCAACTTTACCCAAGGAGGCTAAAAAGTGGGATAAATGACTCAAGACAAGTCCAATGGCATCCAAACTTTAGATCCAAGTGGTTAAGCAAGTAAGAGTGTGTATCTATAATTTCATGGCAATCCAATGGCTAGATCTTACTAGATCTGAGTTTAAAGATACCAAGTGGTTCAAAATGGGAATTAAATCCCTTGAAATGTGGAATAGGGCCCACAAGGTAGAAATAAAAAAAGTGACAATCTGGGGGTAGGTTATTGGATGTGTAGATTATGAATCAAGTGGAATCTCAACTACCCACGTACTAGATCTAGGTCAACCCACCAAACTAGGAAGTGCGCCCTTGCATGGAGAGGCTAAATGCCTTGGGAAGAGGGTCAAATGGAGGCCAATCCTCACCAAACTATACATCCGAGATACGGTGGTTACTATAGAAGTGGGTTTTAAATATCTTACCCAAGAAGCCACTAGATCTTAGTAGGTCTGAAAAAATGTAAAAATGAGGGTTTGAAGAAATAAGGGTTTTATCTATTTATGAGTTATGTCAATGAATTGGATCAAGATAAGAGAAAAAAACCTGTGGATCTTACCTGGGTAACCTTGTATATGCCTTGATGATGATGATCTATGCAAACCCGGTCCATTTGAGAAGCTTTGAGGTGGTTTTCTATGCAATCGATTTAGTCCAATAAGCCAATCCGCCCTCTCTCCTGCACAACAAACATCAACAATATCAGATTTGATGTAATCAGGAGATAAGACTAATGCCACAAGAGAAGTAACAGAAAGATACCATAGATCACAATGATACTAATGATAGCCCCCTGATACAAGCAATGCCAAGAAATTCGATTTGAAGGAGCCTTGCAAAATCACCCTTGTTGAAGTCGCCCTCCTGTAAACAAGACAATGATTTCCAAAATAGATAGATCTTACCACAAATTCCAAATGCTAGGTTGCAACAGACTTTCCAATCACCATATAAGAACACCAGATGCAAAGGAGACCACAAGAATTTCCACAAGAAAGTTTTTCTATACCAATAATCCAAGAGCCAAAGACCCCTTACAATGAGAAGCTCTCTCCTTTAAATAGGAAGGATACGCATCAAAATCCTAACCATTTTTTGAATGAGTGGCTAAGATTAAAAGATACAAATGTCTAATCAATGGTTAAGATGAGCTCAACAATAAAATACATGGATCACTAATAAAATATAATATAAGTGGACAAAATCGCCCTAGAAGAGGGGAATCCCACCAAATCATGATGACAAAATATAATAGGAAGCTTATGGTGGTTCCAAGGGGTAATTTTAGCCACCCTTGGTCAATCCCCATAGCACAATAATAATAAAATAGTCATCAATATACCAAATTGTGCCTCCATGGTCAAATCGTAGGCCTCAAAAGACCTCAGAAATCATCAGAAAGTGCCATAAGTGATGGATGCGGGCCCCGATGAAGTTGAAACTGCTGGAGGAGGTGTGGAAGACATCAATCCATCATCACTGATCATCCCATGCCAATACATTGCCTTAGTATCCCAAATCGAATTCCTCAATAGCCATTTCCACCAATCCTGAAATGCCTCAGGAAGCGTGAAACTACCCCAAAATGCCTCCTGGAGTGCCTGTGCTGTCAAGGTGAGGGCACCAGTGTGTCCGGGAGGGGGGTAATCTGGTAAAAATCACATCTACTTTGACAGGGTCTCTGACAGACCAAAACTGCACTGGGATAGCCTACTGAGTCTCAATCATCACTGTAAGTGCCCGGAACTGAAAACAAACTGTCTCATTGGACTCAGAAGGTCCAAATCCATCCAAGATGTGTACTCATACACCATATGAGTCTCTGCATGATCATAATATATATCCAATATACCGGAATAGGTCAAATAATAATAATCTGTAAATGATCAAATACTGCTGTAAACCATGAATCATCATCATAACCCTGTAGCTGCTGCATAGAATCATCATATACATGTACATAGACCATATATCATCTATCCATATCATCACAAGGTCCAACCATCTCATGTCCTATGGTTGACCTTGGTCAAACTAGGTTTGACCAAGTCAACATGACCAAATATAACTCAGACCACCATCGGAAGTTGCTGCAAAGTGTCAAAGGTTAATGCATGCTCTACAACTTATTCAAATAACAATTATAACACAAAGTAATCATTACTGGCGATCTAAATCCAAATATATAATGTCATTAATTATTATTATTACTCAGACTAGACTTTCAAGATCATACTCACTTCATAGCTGTGATCAATTTGCTAGTGAAGGGTGAAGGCTAAAATAACTGGCTAGGCTAAGGGATGACTTGACCGACTTAACTTTGTGACACTTTGGCAATGGGAAACGGAACACGCACCATAGTATATACTGAATGAGCAACAACACAGGGAATGGCGGTGTCTCACAAATGGATAAGTTGTTTAGAGAGTGCTTATTCAACTTAGGCATCATGTCTACATCAAGTTGATCCAGGTTCATTAGGATCATTCAATTTCATTTCATGGCCTTTTTGGCCTACATAACCCTTCGGATCTCAGGTGTGCTGATAAGCACAACTAGTTGCAGCTTGCATCCAGGGCATGTTTTTTATACATGGATAAGGTCAGCAATTGTTTAGATATAGCTTTTAAGAATCATTGCTTTTTGGACCTTTCGTATACTCTTCGAGGAGTATTTTTCAGCAGTTCATCACTCTTGCCCTTTTTAGTTTCCATGGGCGAATTTATCAGTTTCCATAAATAGTTCATGAGCTTTCAGTTTTAGCCAACAACATCTCAAGTGACTAGGGGGAGTTCGAACCAATGCCAAACATCGGGACAACAAACCAGAATGATTTAGGCCTACAATCCAACTCACCAAAGGTAATTTTTGTCACCAACTCAGAGCCAAGACACAATAAACAGGGAAGCTCACCCAATATAGAGGCTATAGTGGGGAAAATATCCTCCATGTCACTAGTCAAGTAGTAAGTCAGGGTGATAAACTAAAAGGTAGGCAATGGATGGATGAAGACAATGAATAATGGAGCCAACACTAGCAAGCCAAGGTATGGTGGAATGATCACCTCTATTCTCCCTAAGGAGGGTAAAACCAATGAGTATGAATAATGAACTTCTAAGTCTGAGTAGGGACAATATAGTATATATAATAAGATCAACCAAGTCCACATATCTATATGATCGCCAGATCATGACACTAAGTGCAAAGACATGCTATAAGAATAAGTATAAAAGAAATATAACCATAACACAATGATATACTTGCTGATTCATATACCTGAATGCTCATCAACCTGTACCATCATCTGTCCTCTGAAACTACTGTTGTATCTCTGGGAACTACTGACTACTCTGTACCAATGGTATAATGGCTACATCGGTCATCTCTCTGAGTGTCCTGAGACTCAGTCATGGCATGGGGAATATATACTGCTGTCCACAATCTGATAGTGATCCAATATAGATGCTCATCTTAGCATCTCAAATGTAAGGGAATTGGCTGAATAGTGTACTGGCATCATAAAAATAATGTATGGTAGCCCGGCTACTATATATGTGATAACATCTGGCTCCGGCTGGGACAAGTGCTCTACTGAAATGAGTGCTTGAGAACCTCAGAATCTATGGTCCTCGAACTCTGCTAGTTGAATCCACGATCCAGCACTCTACCATTTTGCTTTCAACTCTTTATTTTTGCAACCTATTTCTACATTCACAAACATCAAAATACCTCATGCCGCATGTGTGGAAAAAATATAAAACCAACTAAAATAAAATCTATTCTATGTCAGAAATATAAATGCATGAAATATAAATGCAGAAAGTAAATTAAACTACTAACATAACTTGCAAAGTTTGAATTTTATTGTTCAAGAAAAAGAAAATGACAGGTACTCAGTTAAACTAGGAGCTTACAAAGGAGCTTAGGAAAAGAAAAACAAAAAGGTGCCAGACTCAATGGCTGAAAAGACTAACTATTGCCCAAGTAGGCTTATTTGGTTTCCTACCTACTCTAATCTAACCAGTCATCACAAATGCTAGGTAAAATCATAAATCCAGTGCAACCATTCATCAAACATATTAGTGATTCTTCTTTGATTTTTGGTAATGAAACAAGTCATGATTGGATTAAAGATCAGAGAATTTGATAATGCAATCTTCCAGGTTTGTTCAAAAATTGAATAAAGGTTTGAATGGTGCAAAATGAAATCATGCCAAGGAAAAGATTGACTGATGCAAACATCCTCCATCCAAGAATTGATGGGATCATAAAATTCATGCAAGTTATTGCTTAAGATTGATGGAGGAAAAATATAAGGCTTGTAACTCAATTCTTTTTCACAAAACATAACTTCCTCATTTACTTCTCTTACATATTCAATTTGGTTCTCCCTAGGATTAATGATCAAATAGAAACCAAGTGGGGATAACTTAAAGTTTAAAGGACGGAAAAACAAAGTCAAACCCACTTGATGCTCAAAAATGGAGAAAAAATGGAACACCTTTCCTAGCCACCAAGAGTGATTGATAACTTGACAACAAGCATTACGGTTCCAAAGTGACCGAAAAGTGGAATGAAGTGTTTTTTCTCCAATCATGTAATCATGCATATACTTCCTTCTGAAAATTCCAAAGGCAAAAGATTGACTATAGCACCAACCCAAAGATGATTGAAAGAGTTGGGACGGGAGGGTGGATTGTAAATATGAAAATTCTTCCAAATAGATAGACATGCTCGACCTTAGATTTTGATAAAATAAAACACTCTTTACTCTAGGGATTATTTCAAGCTTTTGATCAAGTTTAATATTTACAATCTGAAGACAAGATTGACCATAGCTATCTAACTCTAAGCTATCTTGACTACGGATAAAAAAAGGAAAATTTAAAGATTCATTATAAGAAGTGGAGCAAAGATTAGAATATCTAGTATGATTCACTAATTCATCCTCACCTTGAGATTGACTTATTGATTAATCATTAAATTCGTACGATGATAAATGATCATTTTTATTCAATTTGTCAGGGATAAAATTAACAGGCTCATCTAAAACATCTTGATTATTTGCACAATGATCATGTGAAAGCACTACTAAATGATCTTGGTTGATGTCTCCACTTTCTTCTTCTTTAGTAAGTTGATAAGGAATTGAATGATCACTAAAGATAGAATGACTAATGAGTCTCTTTGAGGGAGGAACTTCAGTAGACCTGTTAACTAAAAGCTCATCCTCAGAAATTCCCTTAGGATCAGGACTAGGGCTACCTAAAAAGAAATTTGAAAACTTATGGTTTGTAGAATGATTAAAGATTTGACTTTCGATTGACTCAAAAGTAGAAGACTTATCATCAGAAGAAATTGGGTAGGAAAGGTCATATCTGGATGTTGACAAATCACTTGATATTTGATTGTTAAATGATTCCACAATAGGATCGGAAAGGGGAAGGTTTTGATCTTGGATTTGATTTGAAAGATACATATCATCGAATTCACTTCCCCATTCTTCTAGGAATTTATTTTCAAACATGTCATAACCAGAAATGCTATTGGGTTTCAAATTCGAAAACCAGAGTCCAGCTCTTTCTTTGAAAGATGAAGCCAATAGTCTTATACACACATCCTCATGGGTTATGGATAATTCTTTAATAATTTCCCTAAAAGTTCAAGGTGTCTTTTAGAAGAGATTTCATAACTTCCATCGAAAATAGGCAACTTTGCACATGCTTGATGAGGAATATGACGAGGATACCCAACAATTTTTGAAAAGTCAAAAACTTTAAAACGACTGAAAGTTCTAGGTCGCTCAAAGGCAGCCATGGATAATTTTTTTTTTTTTTTTTTTTTTAGTATTTTTATATTTATTTTTAAATTCAAGAGCCTGAAAACAAAATGATGCACCCCATGGGTTCTAGATAATCATAGAATTTGTCTTAATTCTAGTATTGTAAGGATGCAAATGAGCTCGCTCCTCAGCAGAGTCACGGTTGGGAGTCGCCAGGTAGATTTAAACTCTTCTACCAAGATATGTGTCGTTGTATATGCAGGAGAGAGTGAATAATGACTACTAGTTTGTCCGAGGTAAGCCTATGCCTTTCAATGCCAAAATGTTAGGTAAGAAGAACGAGAGGGCTTTAGGAAAAGTATGTCGAACCAGGGTAAGCTATTTCCTTCCCCGGAAACAGTGCCAAAATGTTGTCACCTAAACTGTAGTTACCCCTGTGGATGTATCCATTAATGGATGGCAATAGGAAAGGGAAACTCAAAAGGTGCAACCACGATCACCTCGACCTCCAATATATGGTTGTCACGCCAGTCGAGGCAACCTTCACTTTATGTTGTCTAGCCCAGACAATAAAGGGGGAGACCCGATCTACTCCCGACGGGAGAGATCAAAACCAAGACACCAAATCAAGTTAACTCTAAGTGAAGTAAGGTGTATGGTTTATCCTAGACCTAAGGATGAAGTCACAAGACAAGTGAGGGGTTCAATGAGTATAGTTGTGGTTCATTGTTGATGTGAGAGTGACTTATAATATTTGAAATGAGATCCAGGATTAAAGTACTAGTTCAATGTGAGAAAATCCACTGCCTTGGGAACTGTGTCCAATGCAGGGTAGTTTAGGGGTTGAATTGGGGCTAACTAGTACAAGTGACAAGCTTGATCATGATATATGATGACATCAAAGGGTTTAGTCCACCACACAAGGATCCAATCACAAGTTAATCCAACAATCTAGGAAAGTCAAATTGACTTGCAGAGATATCAGTGCCTTAGGAATTGGGATAATGGAGTCAAAGTAAGGTTAACTTGAGGTTAAGGACTCCTATTGCATGAGACAAGTGGGCAATTAAAGTCTTGATGGATGAATAGGTCTAGATCTAGAGATTTGATGTTTGACCTAAGTGGACCACAATCCCTTAAAACAAGGAATGCTATCCCCAAGGAAAGATTTGACAAGGTGACCAACTAGACATAGATTTGGAATTATGCCCGTTCCAAATCCACTAAAATCTCAAGTACCCATGTCCTAGAAGTGGACCAACTCCAATCTCCAAGGTGGTGTGACTTTGTCCAAGGAGGGTAAAAATGGTGATAAATGGATCAAGACAAGTCCAATGGCATCCAAAATTTAGATCCAAGTAGGTTGATCAAGTGAAAGTATGGATCTGCAATTTCATGGCAATCCGATGGCTAGATCTTACTAGATCTGAGTTTAAAGATACCAAGTGGTCCAAAATGGGAATTAAATCCCTTAAAATGTGGAATAGGGCCCACAAGGTAGAAATCAGAAAAGTGACAATCTGGGGGTAGGTTATTGGATGTGTAGATTACGAATCAAGTGGAATCTCAACTACCCACGTACTAGATCTAGGTCAATCCACCAAACTAGGAAGTGCGCCCTTGCTTGGAGAGGCTAAATGCCTTGGGAAGAGGGTCAAATGGAGGCCAATCCTCACCAAACTATAGATCCGAGATGTCGTGGATGCTATAGAGGTGGGTTTTAAATATCTTACCCAAGAAGCCACTAGATCTTAGTAGATCTGAAAAAATGTAAAAATGAGGGTTTGAAGAAATAAGGGTTTTATCAATTTATGAGTTATGTCTTTGGCTCTTGGATTATCACCATTTATCACCATTTTTACCCATGTCTTGATCCATTTATCACCATTTTTACCCTCCTTGGGCAAAGTCGCACCACCTTGGAGATTGGAGTTGGTCCACTTCTAGGACATGGGTACTTGAGATTTTAGTGGATTTGGAACGGGCATAATTCAAAACCTAGGTCTAGTTGGTCACCTTGTCAAATCTTGCCTTGGGGATAGCATTCCTTGTTTTAAGGGATTGTGGTCCACTTAGGTCAAACATCAAATCTCTAGATCTAGACCTATTCATCCATCAAGACTTTAATTGCCCACTTGTCTCATGCAATAGGAGTCCTTAACCTCAAGTTAACCTTACTTTGACCCCATTATCCCAATTCCCAAGGAACTGATCTCTCTCCAAGTCAATTCGACTTTCCTAGATTGTTGGATTAACTTGTGATTGGATCCTTGTGTGGTGGACTAAACCCTTTGATGTCATCATATATCATGATCAAGCTTGTCACTTGTACTAGTTAGCCCCAATTCAACCCCTAAACTACCCTGCATTGGACACGGTTCCCAAGGCAGTGGATTTTCTCACATTGAACTAGTACTTTAATCCTGGATCTCATTTCAAATATTATAAGTCACTCTCACATCAACAATGAACCAAATCTATACTCATTGAACCCCTCACTTGTCTTGTGACTTCATCCTTAGGTCTAGGATAAACCATACACCTTATTTCCCTTAGAGTTAACTTGATTTGGTGTCTTGGTTTTGATCTCTCCTATCGGGAGTAGATCGGGTCTCCCCTTTTGTTGTCTGGGCTAGACAACATAAATTGAAGGTTTCCTCGACTGGCGTGACAACCATATATTGGAGGTCGAGGTGATCGTGGTTTCACCTTTTGAGTTGCCCTTTCCTATTGCCATCCATTAATGGATACATCCATAGGGGTAACTACAGTTTAGATGACAACGGGTAACATACTTGGGGGGGTCCAAAAGGTATTATTCATGGCATGAATCATCCAAGGTCGAAATATAGAGGAAAAGTGACTCCCATGGAAGAGGAAGAGGCAATTTGGAGCTAGTGAGACACTTGGGCTAGATTCCCTAGCTATGTGACAACAATGATGAAGATGCTATGACACCTATGACACAAATCAGACCTAAATGATGAAATATGACATATATGACATTTCATGGATAAAAATAGACTCCAAGAGGGCGCTCAAGGGTGTTAGGGCATCTAAGATGCTTCCACATGTGATTTGGTGGAAGTGGGAGACTAAGAATTGTTGTACAAGTGGCGTTCTTTGGAAATATCTTCCCAACTTGAGTTGGCATGAGTCTCTTGGAAGGAATTCAACCCATGGAGGAAAATAGAACTTTATAAATGTCAATAACAAATAATGAAACCAGCTTTTGATCATTTTTAGAATTTGCAATTGCATTTGTGAAGACGGAGAGCTAGTGGATGACTAGTTTCTTGCCTTAGCCAATTTCGAGGGTGAAAGATTCCCATCCAAGTTGGTAATTGGAAAGGCCATTCAGACCTTTCATTTGGAGCTTTAATGGAGTCTTTATTTGCAGGTGTAAGCTACAGGGAAGCTCATGGTTTCTTCTATTGCATCTCACTCCTTCAACCATTTCCAGTTTTGATGGCATATTCTTGATCCTTGAGGGAGGGCGTTTTTGGTGAGCTATTGTACTCTTTGGGGGAGATTATAATGCCACATTTATTTTTTAATATGAATTAAATACTCTGTTCTTCATCTCCAAAAAATTTCAGGTCGAAATTCCAAGTAGAAATATGTAAATCTCATTTTTAATGAAAGAATAGTGCCATTTCCCCACTACCTTGTTGTGAACCAATGTACTACTGATGATTTCTAATGAATGGATGATCCTATGATAAATTTGTGATTAATAGACTGCCATGGATGTATTTTACAATTTTCATGTACTGTACTTGAGCATTTGAAGTATTTTTACTCAGTTTAATTGCATTGGGAGAAGAAATAGTGTCATTTCCCCAAGGGTCGAATGGGTGATTTTTGCAGCTGAATGGGAGAGGGTTGGAACAGATATAATCATCAATTAATGGTTCACATGAGACATTAATAACATCCTTAATACATTCCCTACCTCTGTTCATAAATTTGAGTGGGTTTGGAGGCATTTGGGAAGCCATTTTCAGTACTTCCCCCAGGGGGATTTGAACCCAAAATTACTAGTAAAATTGCATACTTGGTCCAGAATATTAAGAGAGTGTGCAGAGGTATTTTGGTGGCCATATCTCATCCCTGAACATCATATTCAAGTACTAATATCATTCATACACCTTCCTTGAATATTTGAAGGCATTTGGAGTCAATTTGAGACCTAGAGACCAATACTAGTCAAAGGGAAATTACTAGTAAAGCTCCCTACATTGGCCAACATTGAAAGAGGATTTGCAGAAGTGTTTTAAAGGTCCAAAATCATCCCTGAAATACATATTTATGTTCTAACATCATCCATATACCTTCTCATAATATTTGGGAGCAATTGAAGCAATTTGGGGACCTAGAGCTCAAAACTAGTCAAAGGTCTAACTAGGGAAAAAAGTGAAAAATTGCCATTTGAATAAAATTCCTAAAAAGGTACATTACACCTTCGCTAAATGGGGCATATATTTCATGCATTGTAAGCCTACATCAGCTGGGGGGCATATTTACGTCATTGTAGCTGTGGAATACTTTACAAAGTGGGCCGAGGCAATGCCTACATACACGAACGACGACAAGACCGCTGCACTCTTCATGTTCAATCATGTAATAACGCGGTTTGCAATTTCTCAAGCGATACTTATCTACCATGGTTCTCACTTTATGAACCACATGGTTGACGAGTTGAGCGATAGATTGGGTTTTCGCCATGAAAACTCAACACCATACTACCCACAGTCAAATGGGCAGGTCGAGGCCATCAACAAGGTCTTGAAAACTATAGTCCAACGAATGGTAGGTACGCATAAGTCCAACTAGCATAATATGCTCTTCTCTCCACTTTGGGATTATAGGAATTCCATTAAAACCGCCACTGGATTTACTCCTTTCCAACTAGTGTATGGATTGGAGGCAATCCTCCCTGTAGAGTGTGAAATTCCATCTCTCAAACTCGCCATCGAACTTCTCCCAAACACTACTATCGAGGAAGAACATTTCCTCTTCCTAGCTAAACTCGATGAAACTCGTCGAGATGTCGCTCTTGCCAATGAGGCTCATAAGAAACGCATCAAAGCGCAGTACGATAAGTCGATAGAACCCCGCGCTTACAGCGAAAGAGATTTGGTCCTTACATACGACCAAAAACATGATAAGCTGGGGGCAGGCAAGTTTGAGTCCATGTGGCATGGACCTTACATAGTAAAAAGCATTTTAGAGAAGGGAGCTTATGAGCTTGAAGACTATGATGGGATATCTTTGGGTGAGCCCCGCAACAGGCTCTACCTGAAGAGGTACTATGCTTGAGTCTTTCATCCATGAGTACTTTTGTATATACTGTACATGGCGTGCATGTGTGTTTTCTGTGTGGTGTGACACTTTGATTTCTTGCGTGTTTAGGTCTTGTTTCGTTTCTTATACCATGTTCTGTCTGCATGTGCAGATGGAAACTTGTTTTGGATTCACGGACGATGCCAGTCGGCATACCCACAACCTTGATTCGGCATCCTAGGTTCTCTATTCACCTATGGGAGAGCTTATCAGCTCAAGGGGAATGTGTCTAGGCTTCGCAACCAACAATGCTGCAGAATATCAAGCAGTCATTGGAACCCTAATAGATGCCATTTATTTGGGTATGGACCATGTTGTCATCCACCTGGATTCTCAACTAGTGGTCTCTCATCTTAACCGAGTCTATGCTATCCACGACCCTACCTTACTCCGTCTTTATCGACGAGTCCATCTTCTGGAAAGGTCCTTTGAGTCCATTCAGTACTTGCACATTCCACGAGATGTTAACACAGTTGCCAACTCTATAGCCAACTTCATCTTAGATTGGTATATTGGACACACATAAGCATATTCATGAACTGTTAAAAGTAGACATAACATGTAATTAATTCATTTTATAAGCAAACACATAAGAAAGACCACATCATTCACTCATTTGAAACACATAATGTATAAATCACTGGAATGTCTGTATATATCTATAATATCAAAAGGTAGTGCTGGTACAAAAGTCTGAAGCATGACGACTTTCAGTGAGTCTCTACAAAATTTGAATCCTCGTAGCTTTCAATAGTACAAAAATTTGAGGCCTCTAAGCTCTCAATACACACACAGTAACAACATATGACCTATCGCCTGGCCCGTACAGCCTTAGGAGGTCTAGCAGCCCTATCTTGCTGAGTCTGGAAACAATCGACTACTCTCACAATCCTACGAAGCAGTGCGTTGAAGCGCGCAGTAAATTCAACCGTGTGTACCTGCATGGGCCACGGCACCTCATATACCGACAGCTCATGAATGTCTAGTGTCAACCCACTCAGGTTGGCATAGACTCTATCCATCTCCGCGATGGCAGCGTGCACAGCTGGACCCACAACTGCTCCCTCTCCTCTCTCTCTCCTATCAAGAAGAGAGGTCCCCACTAGTCGTACAGGCCCCACATTTGCACAAACATGTTGTTCACCTGTCAGCACTATATCGAAAAAAAATCATAAATGCACAAAACTTTAAAAAGTACAAGGGTCATTTGTTCTTACCGAGGTCTCCCCATGCTACTCCCTCTGGCAGTGGCAAGTCCGGGTCATCTCTAAATTCTGTACCATTGTATGGGAAGTCCTCCACCATCAGTAACTGGCCCTCCAGCCAAGTGAAGAACTCGGGAGGGTATCCAATAATGGGGGACCCGCCATGTCGGGCCATCACATCGGTCCACCTAGCCATGTGAGGATCTCTAGGATCCCTATCCTCTAGTGGTACCTGAGGACGCAAAAGGGGAACCCATTCCAGTAAGAACGAGATCACTATTGATCCATAGCCAAACTGTTTGAGCTCTCCCCGCCGACACTTTGTCATTTGAGCTCACATGTTTGCGAGGACTCCCTCGCACCAGTTAAAGATCTTCAGAGACATACAATCCTCCACATAAAGCATCTGTGCCCTGGTGGCTAAGTGAGGAGATTGGCTCCCTTCCATCCTCGTAATGGTGAATAGTATGGCGCGTAATGGATGTTCCCGTACATATTTAATGGGAATCTTCCCACTAGATGCACGGGTGTTGGGAACACAGTGCTGCAGAATCATGTCGTCCACACTCCAGTCACTCCCATGTGATCCGGTAAGTAGCACATTGTCCCCTCTTCGGGACAATCTAGTCATAAAGTAGATGTCCTCGACATCTATAGTAAGCTCATGCTCACCGATCACGAAGTATTGCTGGGCCGCATCCTAGCATAGGAGCATGTGAGTCAATAGTGGGATTTGGGATCTCATCCCCTGGATGCGAAAGAACTTGAGGAGCCCATAGTTCCTCAATGCTTCCACACATCATGGATCATTTGCAACTTTTTCATCGTCCAACTCATGCTCCTGTTCTCGCCATTCTAGAACCATTTTGGATGCTTAGAACCTGCCAAAAGGAGAATTTTAACATTGTTAGAACTTGCTTCAACCATTGATAGTCCTTCTTTTGAGCTTGGCTTGAGTTTGGGGATGAACATCTTCGTTGTCGCAACCCATTTTTACAAACAGAGTGACTTCGTCGCAGTCCAATTGTGAGACCCTAGCAATGACTCAGTCTCGTCACAGTTCCCGAAAGAGCCAACTGCGACGAGCCGAGAGTGCAATGGCCCTTCCCAAATCAAGCTAAAACCAAAAAAAATGACTAAAATTCAAAAATGTAAACCACTACAATCATGATGGCTGAAGTTTAGGGTTACCTGCTCCTGACGGTGAGTGAAATGGCTGCTCGTAGGTCCCGGAATCGACAAGTGAATATTTTGCTCCAAATGGCACTACTCCTCCCAAATTTGGCAAATAGAACAATGGTGACTATATTTGGTTTTTATTTCTATTTATGAACAAAATGGAATATTCCTTTTTCAAATATTTGATGTCGTTATGCCATTTTCTATAGTTTGAATCGATTTTATTATATTTGAATGTTCGATGGACTATTTGACCTAGTTTCCGAGTGTGCAGGAGTTGTGAAGTGCCTTTCTACGCCATTTTCGCATTGGAATGGTCATCTCAGGTATGAACACCCCTTATGTATTTTGTCATTTATCTTTTCATTTCATTAGATTCTAATTATTTAATGATTATGAGATTACTCTTTGTTCTTTCTTGTGCTCTTGAAACTATGAGAATACGTTACCGAGTTACGATTTATCAATTTTCCGGGCTCGTTAAACTCCTACGGAAAAGCAACCCCCCCGGAGTCTATCTTTAAGCTCTTTTCAGGTTCTCGAAATACGAAAATATTTCCAAGCGAACTTGTCGCATTCACGCTTGTAAAATAATTTGAACGGTCGTCTTCCTAGTGATAGTTTACCCCTTTTTCGGACTAGGGGGCACTAGTTACGAAAAAGGTATACTCCACCCAATCATGACTGGAAGAGTCCTCTCCCACGTGGTTTTACCCTTTTTCGGGCGATGAGGCTAACTTTATGAAAAAGGACCATTGGAGTCTTCTTTATTTCTTTTCAGACTCTCTAAACATGAAATGATGACCGAGTTTACCTTCTATGGACTCATTAAAATTTTCACATTGAAGGGCCCGCCATGAGACGAACCCCTCCTATCCCAGGTTCAGAAAATATTTGGGATTGAATTCATCTGTGAGATGAGCTATACTGAGCATCTAGTTACCCTCATCAAGATCGTAAAAAACACAAGAGGCACTCATCGTTCATGATGGGGAAAAAGGAAATCTTTTGTATTACACCTTTATCAGTGGCAGTACCTAGTCGTTCTTGAACATGGAACTCATCTGCATTTGCATACAACACTTGGATCATCTGTTTGTCCTCGAGTTCCGCTTACTTCCTGAGTCTTATTACTCCTTTGAGTCATTCAAAGAAAGCTTCCATCATCAATTGCATTAGGAATTTGTGTCATACTCATCATGTCAATACTGCCAAGTCATGCCATGCCCATGTTCGAGAATACTTTCATTATTCATCTATTTGCAGTCAGTACACCTTCAATCATGTCGATCTACTCTGAGTCAGTCTCACATATTATTGTACCATCCGATCCACTCTACACATCCTTTGTCGTGTTTCGTGTTGATGATGGGGGATTCATTATGGCCCTCCTTCGACGGATTCATCCTTGTCGACTTCAACACATCATCTAAGGATTGAATCTAGAAACTAACCAAGTACCTTGGCCTCGCATGCCTCAATGGCAGGTTACCTCACTTTCGGCATGATTTTACATCATTGACTCTTGATCGAAAGATTTCATCTTGCGTTCGACTTCAACTCATTTATTCACGCTTGATGATATGTACTGTGATACCTTGGGGATCATTGACATTAATGGTGATTTCCCTCGCACTTGTTAATGGTATACCTCAATGACCGGTAATAAAGTGTTTTCTACCATGTTCGACGTCAAGACATTTGTAATCACATGGATAGATTCGTATCATTGCGGGTTCAGCTTGAAGACCCTGGGGAGTCATGTTTTACCCAGGTTGCGATGGAATTTGTATTGAGTCATATTACACAGATCCACATTTGTATTGGTCGTGGTTGTGTTACCATCTCATCATGGATCTACGCTTGTGTCCAGTAACCATGATTGTGTTCAGTCGGTCATTAATACCATGGATCTGCATTGTATTGGTCGGCAGCCATGTTGTACATCATATGAGATTGTCAGTTCAGAGTCAGTTGTACTGCAGCGGCGTCCTTCATCCGACAAGTCCATTTTTCCATTCTTTCTGTCAAAGCATTTCACCTATCCAATCTTTAAATAGCTTCATGCTTGTTAGGATATTCCTATACTCCATCCTAGTCCCACCAGTATTTTGATCATTTACATTTTCAGTCATGCATGCACTTTTAGGGTTTGCATGCATTCTAGGGTTTGCATGCATCCCAGTCATCAGTCCAGCACCTAGCCCTCAGTTAGCCAGCCCCCAGGAGCTTCTCACCATTCATTTTTAGACCTCCAGTTGCTTAATGCGCCCTTCTTCCTTGATTTTAGGAAGCAACTCGCCCTTCTTCACCTACCAGTCCAGTTGTCTTCAGTATATACTTAGTTACAGTCAGTTACACTTAGTTACAGTCAGTTACAGTCAGTTACACTTATTTACACTGAGTTACACTTAGTTACACTCAGTTACACCTACCAGTCTCAGTTTGATTGATGGTTGACAGTTACTTGAGCATTGATGACTCCACTAATGATGATGAAGACTTCCAGTTGTGCTCCAATGATCATGAGGACACCTAGTTGTGCTACGATGACACTCTATTGATCTTATGATCACTCTGAGAGGCTAATTCGAATTGCTACCTTAGGCATTTGAATCCTCTCTACCATTGTACTATTTATTTGTCCATATTGTGATTAATTAATTAGTGTGTGTGAAGTATTATTGCTCTATCTGTGTTCTACTGTACCATATTATTCTGTTGCTCATTATACTATATTGATCACTCTTCTTCTATTTTCCTGCTTAATCATAATTACTCTTGTGAGGTATACATCATCTCTTAGATCTGCTGTGAGTATTTTCACAATGCTTTGGGGTGCATTCTGTTACACCCAAAATATTACCACCATTAGATTCAGTGTATACATCCCTGAAGTTCCATTGGCTAAGTCATTTTCCTAGAAGGGACATCATTGTGCTTCTGCTAGGTTTTGAGAGATCGTCACAGGCTGCACTCATGCAACCTGCGACATCACACCTTGCTCCATTACAGGGTGCGACGAAGTCAGTTAAATGGAAAAAATAGCTTCTTCAAGCTCATTCTCAAAGGTTGCTGACTTGGATCCCTATCTCTGACCTGTTGGGGGAGATGGCCTTCGGTTCCTAACTTCTTGGAAGGATCTCCTATCTCTCTCCTACCATATCTCAACCTACCCTATCCATACCTTATCCACTTAGTCCTATACAAGTGAAGCTCTACCCCTCTCCAAAGGGAGGAAATATATAGTGTCTACATGCTGGTGAAATCATCCTTGAGAGATCTCTACTCATCTATTGGGAGACTCATACTTCCTTGGGAGGATATGACAAATGGCTTGGATGGAGAAGAGATGCAGCGTTAAGCTTTGTTGTAGCTCTATGTCTCTACTATGTATTTCCCTATTTACAGTAATACAAATGCTTTCCACCAATATTGTTAACGTGTGATGATATTGAGTAGTTTACCTGCTTAACTGTTTACTTAGATCTCTTATTGTATAGATGCTCTTTACTCGTGTTGTGTTGTTCTTTGTGTCTTAACAGGTCTTGCAACTGAGATCTGAGGACCGTTGGATGTGGAGCAACATCCAGGAGAGAGGATTGCGAAGTAAAATGTAAGACATCTAGCACTTGATCCTTAAGTATATCTAGGAAATCCATTTGTAGTCTGTTCTATTTGTTCTAGACTCACATTGAGCTAGGGAGATATGGCTTGCGCCCCCTCGAGTGGATTGTCCGTCAAACACAGACCTCGTATTTTAATGATTCATGGACTTTACCTTCCACGAGTGCCTCGTCTGGAGACATTTCACACATTGGAATGGCTATGCCATTATCTGCAGCTGAGCTTGCATACCGTGAAATTCAACAAGCCACCGCAAAGCCGGATCCCTCCTCCTCACGGACAAAAGAGGAAGATCCCGTTATGCTGCCGGCATGGGAAACCGACTCATCTTGCTCGCATGATTGTCTTGATGGTACTTTGCCTTCAGATGAAGCCATCATTGAGGCCATGTGTGGTAGTGAGAGGCCTTGGGAATATTTGCATCATCACTCTTATTTTCTTCCTAACCTCGATCTCATTAAGCGAGAAGAGTTTAGGACGACTCTTGCCGAGAAGGTTGGTCACCCTGTGGCTCCTTTGGACTCACATGGGATTTATGCGGAGAGGAATATGGCTAATATCTCCCCAACTATACCGATCAACATTTCTCGTACACCCGGAAAGATTGAGAACGTTTATATTGGTGCTGACTATTCTCCCGATGAGATCCGCATATACACCAAGTTGTTCAAGATATTTCGGGATGTTTTCACCTAGTCATATAAGGATATGCCAGGAATAGACCCTAGCATTGTTGAACATGAGATTAAGACATACCCTAATGCTAAGCTGGTTCGACAACGACTTCATGCTGTGAATCCTAGGAAGGCAGCTACGATTAAGGCAGAGGTGGAGAAACTACTTAAAGCTGGTTTCATCTACCCGGTTCCCCTTACCGAATGGGTGTCAAATCCCGTTCTTGTGGATAAGAAGCAGGGAACTATCCGTGTATGCACAGATTTTAGATATATGAACCGAGCATGTCCGAAAGACAACTTCCCCACTCCATTCGTAGATCAGATCTTGGATGCATGTGCGGGAAGCGAAGTTTTTTTTGTTTATGGGCGATTTCTCAAGATATAACCAGATCCAGATTAAGCCCGAGGACCAACATAAAACTACTTTTATATGTCCTTGGGGTACATTTGCGTACCGGAAGATGCCCTTTAGCCTTAAAAACATCGGAGCCATGTTTCAGCGTGCCATGACCTATGTGTTTCGTGACTTTAAGCATATAGTGGAGGCTTACTTGAATGATCTTGCTGGCCATTCTCGTAAGAGAGTGGACCACCCCAAGCACCTCTGCCTCATTTTCAAAAGATGTCGGTGTTACAAGATTCGATTGAACCCCAACAAGTGCATCTTTGTCATGAAAACATGTCATCTTTTAGGGTTCGTAGTTTCACAAGAGGGTATAATGTTCGGGTACACAGGGTACTACCAAAGGACCGAACACCAAGAGCAACCACTTCACACAAACAGATCACAGATCAACACACCGATGTTTTGACGTGGTTTAAACCCTCTTGAGGGAAACACTCCACGGCCCCGGCCAAATAGCTTCTACGGGACAATTTATTATGCAAAGAAAGAAAGTTACAAATGAGCTTCTCATAATCGATCAACTAAACAATGACCCTCCATGCTCTTTAAATAGAGATCATGGACCAATCGGGTGTTAAGCCACGGATCAAGGTTAGGTTTGATCTAAGAGAAGTTGAGCCGTCGGATCACTCTATGTCGGAAACATATCGTGACGGTCGGATTAAGTATTTACAAATGCATACTAATGCATACTAAAGAAACACACTATCCCTAACGGATATATTACACAAGTTGATCTTAACTAACTCCTAAGTGTCTAAATATCCTAACATCCCCCCTTAAGAACAACTTGGGATAGGATTGAAGGATTTACAAAAGTGACACTATTAGGAGAAGGAAGGAGGCATTAGAGCCTATCCCCCCTTAATGACAAGTTCCTGAACTCCTAACATAGATCGAAGTTTAGAAAACTTCGCTTCGGTAAGAGACTTGGTGAAGATGTCTGCAACTTGATCATCTGTAGGGCAAAAGAGCACTTCAAGAACACGATCATGAACAAGATTTCTGATGAAGTGCATGTGTAACTCAATGTGTTTGCTGCGTTGATGTAGAACTGGATCTTTGGAAAGCTTGATGGCACTTTGATTGTCGCACCAAAGTGGAGTAGGCTGCTGCTGCTCGAATCCAAACTCTGAAAGGATCTGTCGAAGCCATAAAGCTTCCTGACTGGCATTAACTGCTGCTCGATATTCTGCCTCTGCTGAAGAAAGAGCAAGAGCTTGTTGTTTCTTACAAGCCCAAGTGATAGGTCCAGAGCCCAGACTGAAAACATAACCTGCAGTGGACTTTCGATCATCAGGATCGCCGGCCCAATCTGAATCAGTGAAACCAACCAACAAAGGTTTCCCCCCTGTACTGTAATGAATCCCAAACTGAACTGTACCTCGAATATATCGTAGTATTCTTTTAGCTGCTTTCCAGTGACTTTCATGAGGTGTCTGCATATAACGGGCAACTCTACCAACGGCAAAGGAAAGGTCAGGACGGGAATGAGTCAAGTATAAGAGACAACCAACAAGCTGACGATACAATGTGGCATCTACTTCAGGTGAAGTACAAGTGGCAGAAAGTTTGACTCCAGACTGGAAGGGAGAAGGGGCTGGTTTACAATCTTCCATGTGAAAGCGACGAAGAAGGTCACAAGCATACTTAGACTGAGAAAGAAAGATTCCTTCTTTGGTTTGCAGAACTTGGAGACCAAGAAAATAATGCAAATGTCCTAAGTCTGACATTTCAAAATTTTGTTTAAGACTGGATTTCACATGGGTTATAGGCTTAGGGTCACTACCAGTAAGAATAAGGTCATCAACATATAGAACAAGTATGATGAGATGGTTTCCTACTTTCTTGGTATAGACATTGGGGTCAGAATGGCATCTAGAAAAACCAGTGTCAAGGAGAAAGTTATCCATTTTGGCATACCAAGCTCTAGGAGCTTGCTTAAGGCCATATAAGGATTTCTTAAGGCGACAGACAAGGCTAGAGTTATTCTGAACATAGCCAGGAGGTTGTTCCATGTAAATTTCCTCCTGTAAATCACCATGTAAGAAGGCAGACTTGACATCCATTTGATGGACTTCCCAGTTGTGTAAGGCTGCAAGGGAAAGAACAAGGCGGATGGAGTTCATTTTGGCGACAGGAGCAAAGGTTTCATTGTAGTCAATCCCTTCAACTTGAGAAAAACCTTTGGCAACTAACCTTGCCTTAAGTCTTTCAACACTTCCATATGATGCATACTTAGTTCTGTAGACCCATTTACATCTGACAAGTTTTCTTCCTTTTGGAAGAGGTACAAGATCCCAAGTATCGTTCGCCATTAAGGAACGATATTCTTCATCCATGGCTGCATCCCAATCTGGATTCCCTGAAGCTTCTGCAAAGGTTTCTGGATCATGATTCTCGGAAACTTGAGCCAAAAGAGAAGAGGCTCGCTGAAACTGAGAACGTGTTCGACGTTGATCTCTAGGATCACCGGCAAGATCACCAGCTGCTTCACATGTTGAACGGACCCATCGAGGAAGCACTTGTGCTGGTGCAACTGGAGGAACATGAGCAGGTGGAGGTGGATTTTCATCCTCACTGTCATCATCAGAAACTGGAGTTGGAAACCTGTCAAGGAAGTTGGAAGAAGAAGAAGAAGGCACAAACGCCGAATCAGGCTCGCAGGCCAAAGATGGCACACTCGCCGAGTTAGGCTCGCAGGCCAAGATATTTTCATCAAATTTAACATCTCTTCTAATGATTATAGCATGAGAAGGTGGTTGAAGAAGTCTATAACCTTTTACATCTTCAGAATATCCAACAAATATGCACTTTTCACTTTTAGGCTGCAATGCTTTCCGTTTTTCATCCGGAATGTGAGCCCATGCTTCACTACCAAACACACGAAAGTGACTTACATCAGGTTTAATTTTACTCCATGCTTCTTCCGGTGTTATACCTTGTAATGCTTTTGTGGGGGTGCGATTAACTATGTAATTTGCACAATTAATGGCTTCAGCCCAAAATTGAAGACTTAGTCCCTTAGATTGGATCATACAATTAGCCATTTCTTTTAAAGTGCGGTTCTTCCGCTCAGCTACACCATTTTGTTGTGGTGTATATGGAACAGTGTGCTGTTGTTGGATGCCTTGTTCAGTGCAGAAAGTAGTGAACTGTTTGTTAACATATTCTCCTCCATTGTCAGATCTTAACTTAATAATTTGATGACCAGATTGTTTTTCAACAAGGGCCTTGTAGGCCAAGAACATGTTAAATACTTCGCTCTTAAGTTTTAGGAAATAAACCCAAGTGCGTCTGGTGTAATCATCAATGAAAGTTAAGAAATATTTGAAACCAGAAAAGGAAGCAGATGGAAGAGGACCACACAAGTCACTATGCACAAGCTCCAAGGGAACCGAGGCGTGCCAAGAGGCACGTTTGTCAAAACTGTCCCGGTGATGTTTTCCGAGTACACAACCGGAGCAAACACCATCTCTGCAAGATACCATCGGAAGACCTGTCACCATATTTTCTTTACATAGTTGTTGCAATGAGCGATAATTTAAGTGACCAAATCGCTCATGCCAAAGTTTGCTCAAGTTATCACTATGAGCAACAAAAACTGAAGGGAAAGGTGATGACCCAAAGTTGTTAAACTTGTACAACCTGGTAATATCATCAACAATTCCGGTAGCTAGGACCTGTTGAGGATCTTTAAAATCCTTGATTACAACTTGGTGAGGTGTAAAGGTCACAGTTTTACCTTCACCAGAATGAGTGATCTGATAGACTGATAACAAATTGCAGGAAATTTTTGGAACACATAGTACATCACTAAAATGACCATTATCTACTGGAACTGTTCCAGCTCCTACAACACTTAGAGATCTATCATCACCAACAAATATTTGTTTGGTGTTACATTCATGCATAGTAGAAAAGATGGCTTGATCCTTAGCCATATGATAAGATGCTCCAGAATCAATGAGCCATTCATTTGAAGTAGAAGAAGAAGATGCATTATAAGAATAACCAGAAGCACAAAGTGCATGTCCATGAGAGGTAGATTCTGATGGCGAATCTAGGCTGATGTGGTGCTTCTTCATTGCTGCTTCCAAGGCTGCCATCTTCTTGAAACACTTTGATTCATCATGATTATCTTTCCCGCAATAGTTGCAATGACGCTCAGTCTTCTTGCCTTTTGGCTTGGATCCTTTGTCATTTTTTAAAGAAGGAGCTGACTGAGAGGGTTTGGGACCCTTGTTTGACTTATTATTGTGAAAATTTTGTTTCTTGGGAGGCTTGGACTTTTCTTTCTGTTGGGACAATAAGGCTTTCCCAGATGTATCTGCATTGTTGATTATTCCAAGATGAATGAGTTTATCTTGTTCCCTAATCAAGGAATCACAAAAGGATTCAAGACAAGGCTCTTGATAGCTAGCTGCATTCAATGACGCTTTCATGGAGTAAAATGTAGATACAAAAACAGAATATGCAGGTCCAAGTTTGGAAAGAATATGATAAATGCATTGTTTGTCTTCCCTCTCAATCTTACATTCTGCACATAAGAGCTTGAGAGTTTTGTACTTAGATAAATAATCTTGAATGCATGAAAAGTCACTTGGATTTAAAGAAATCAACTCATTTTCGAGTTGGTGACCTCGAATTTCATTGTGTTTACCAAACACAGTTTCCAACTTGTCCCAAGCAGCATTAGGTTCATCAATTCCAGATATGTGGAATCGCAAATCAGTAGAGATTGACATCCCAATCAATCCACGAGCTTCATCACATCTATTTGCCCATTTTATTTTCTTATCATCATCAGTGGGTTCTTTTTCTTTCCCTGTTGTAATTCTGAAAAGTCCCCTACTTCGTAGAACATCCTCCATACGAGATTTCCATGAGAAATAGTTGGAACTGTTAAGTAGAATATCACAAAGGGCGGCCATATTTGTAAATTAATGGCTGTAAAAGCAGAAACCAATAGTCTGGATGTGAAGAGCTCGAAAAAATAGCCGGTTTCAAAAAAAACGGCACTGAAAACGGACTCTGTATGATGAAGTTATGCTTGAACAAAGAAACTGTTGAAGATGTCCCCAATAGTGACGTGGCAGCTAGAGAATGTCCAGCAAAAAAAAAGAACCCCCCTCTTCCCAAGATGAACCTTTTGACAATCACTTTACAAAAAAGTTGCTTTTAAGTGAATCACTTTTGTAAAATAAGTGATTTCACTTTTACAATGATATTACTTTTAAATAGTGCAACAATAAATAAAAAGCTTAAGTGACTCACTTGTATTTTTATTTTTTTTTATTATTTAAGTGAGATGCACTTTTACAATAAAGTAACTTGAAATTAGAAATTGCATGCACTTTCCTTTTTAAAAGTAACTTCCTAAGACTTGAACTCAAGACCTATTAAGGAATAAAGCAACTTTGGACCAAGTGAGCTAGTTTAAAAGGTATGTAAAATATGGAAATGAGGAAGGGGGCTTTTTTTTTTTTTTTTTTTTTTTTTTTTTTTTTTTTTTTTTTTTTTTTTTTTTTTTTTTTTTTTTTTTTTTTTTTTTTTTTTCACTCTTCTTGCCCGGTTTGCGTGCTTGCCCTTTTTCCTGCAAAACAAACCACAAAACGAAACAAAAAAAACTTTTCCACCCTTGTGGAGTTAGATCTTGTTAGCTTGCCCGGAAAGTCTACGTTTTCTCTCTGTTTCTGATTTGCCGAGATCGCGCAAAGTGCACGGCAAAGAGCATACGCAGCCGAGAAAAACCCTTTCCCTTTCTGTTTCTGATTTGCCGAGATCGCTCAAGGTGCACGGCAAAGAGCATACGCAGACGGGAAAGCAACAATCCGAAACCAAAAAAAATCTAACAGTAACAAAAAATGAAATATGAGATTTTTTTTCTTTTCAAAAAACGAAATAAAAAAAATGCGTCACTGTAACATTATACCTTCAGATCTGATGAAAAACGCGTTTCTGGAGCAACCGGGAACCGTTTTCGATCAAACGAAAACTATTTCCCAATGGAAACGACGCTCCGGACGCAATGGAACACCTCCCACAGCCCAGAAATGCACAGAAATACCAGAACTAGAAACCCTTTCGAGTTTCGGCAACAACAGTTCAAGATCTAGATCATAACCGGAAGCGGCTCTTCATAAAAGCTCTGATACCATGTTCGGGTACACAGGGTACTACCAAAGGACCGAACACCAAGAGAAACCACTTCACACAAACAGATCACAGATCAACACACCGATGTTTTGACGTGGTTTAAACCCTCTTGAGGGAAACACTCCACGGCCCCGGCCAAATAGCTTCTACGGGACAATTTATTATGCAAAGAAAGAAAGTTACAAATGAGCTTCTCATAATCGATCAACTAAACAATGACCCTCCATGCTCTTTAAATAGAGATCATGGACCAATCGGGTGTTAAGCCACGGATCAAGGTTAGGTTTGATCTAAGAGAAGTTGAGCCGTCGGATCACTCTATGTCGGAAACATATCGTGACGGTCGGATTAAGTATTTACAAATGCATACTAATGCATACTAAAGAAACACACTATCCCTAACGGATATATTACACAAGTTGATCTTAACTAACTCCTAAGTGTCTAAATATCCTAACATATAAGAGTCGATCCTCTTAAGGTTGAGGCAATACTTCGGTTGCCTCCCCTGCGTAACTTAATTCAACTTCAGAGCCTCCAAGGGAGAGCCACTTTTCTAGGACGTTTTATAGTGAATTATGCTAGTCTTACCAAAGGTTTTGCGCGACTTTTGAAGAAGGACACACCGTTTGTCTAGGATGAGCGAGCCCAGCAGTCTTTTGACGCTTTGAAGAAAGCTTTGGTATCGGCCCCTCTGCTTAATCCATCCGAGTTTGCTAGAGATTTCTTGCTTTATGTGGTTGTGTCTCTTGAGACAATTGGCATGGTCTTAGTTCAGGTAGATGATGCGCTCCAAGAGCATGTCGTCTATTATCTTAGTTGAAATTTAGTAGACGTTGATCTAAGATACACTCACGTGGATAAGTTGGCACTTGCGACTGTTCATGCAGTCCAACGTTTACAGCATTACATTATGCTTAGGAAAACCATTGGCATACCACACATCAATCCATTTTAGTTCGTGCTATCACGATGTCTAATAGGGGGGAAATATAATAAATGGATTTTTATTTTTCAGGAGTTTGATCTTGATTTTGCTTCGGCAAAGTCGATGAAATCCTTGGTTTTTGCTGAGCTCATGTCGGATTCTCCGCGACTTGATGAAGACATTGTCCATGAAGATTCCTTTGTAGATGAGCACTTATTTCTTATCTCGTCGGTGGACCCTTGGTACAGGGATATCATTGTATACCTACAAACTCTGAAGTTCCCTTCGCACTATTCACAGGATGAATGACGGCATGTGAGGAATCAAGCTAAAGATTATGTCATCAGGTATCGTCTGGGAAAGGACTCTATCCTTCGTCGTTGTTTGACTCATGAAGAAGCGGAGTTAGTGTTGAATGAATGCCATAGTGGGGGCGTGTGGTGGTCACTTATCTGGGCTTGCGAGAACCCAACATATCATGCGAGCTGGTTACTTCTGGCCTTCAATCTTTAAAGATTGTATGAACGTTGTGAAGAGATGTCACCCTTGCCAAGTGTTTTCTCAAAATGTACACTTGCATCCTACGCCCCTTCATCGGGTCATCACCATTGGTCCCTTCACTAAGTGGGGGGTGGATTTCATGGATTGCAAACCAGCTTTCGCTGGGGGGAATCATCATATCATTGTGGCCGTGGACTACTTTTCCAAATGGGCTGAGGCCATGCCGATCGTAAAAGCCAACGGTGCTACTGTAGCCCACTTCGTGTTCAATCAGATTATCGCTCGATTTGGTATCCCGAAAGAGATTTTCACTAACCATGGCAGTCACTTCCAAAACAAAATGATGGCTGATTTGTCACTCAAGCTTGGGTTTCGTCAAGATCATTCATCTTCTTACTACCCCCAAGCGAATGGTCAGGTCGAGGCAGTTAATAAGTCCTTAAAGACCATTCTCCAACGTACCATCCAATAAAGCAAGAGTAACTGGCATATTATGTTATATCCTGCTTTGTGGGCATATCGAACCACAGTTAAGACCACCACCGGTTTCTCACCATTTTATCTAGTACATGGTGTGGAGTCTATATTGTCGATTGAATGGGAAATCCCTTCATTGAAACTAGCCATAGAGCTTCTACCTGATACGTCAAATATTGAGCAACGTTTAATCCACCTGGAGCAGCTTGACGAGCAGCATCAAGATGTCGCCATGGCTATAGATGCCAACAAACGTCGTGTCAAGGTTCGGTATGATAGGTCTATCTATCCCCGGCAGTATGATGAAGGTGACTTGGTCCTCTTGTATGACCAAGCTAAGGAACCCCTAGGGGTATGCATGTTTAACCCCATGTGGCACTGTCCTTACGTAGTGATGCGTCTCCTTGAGAAAGGAGCCTACGAATTGGAAGACTATGAGGGGAACCCGTTGAAGGAGCCTAGAAATGGCCTCTACCTCAAGCGGTATTACGCTTGAGCTTCTAGCTCGGGCTAATACTTTTGTACACTATTGTATAGTTACTTTTGTACATAGTTTAGATTTCTTTTGGTTTTTCGGATCTGCTGATTCACTTTCGTGTTATTGATAGATGTTAGCAGAATCTCTTGTGTTCTTGGGATTCGCGAATGGTGCTAGCCGTCATACGCAGAGACTTGCTTCTGCTGCGTGGGTTATTTATTCACCTGACCATCAGATTGTGTCTTCGGGAGGTGCTTGTCTTGGTCCTACATCCAACAATGTGGCCGAGTAAAGTGTCGTTGTCTAGCTACTTCGTGATGCCATTTCGCATGGTATTTAGTCTTTAGAAGTCCTCCTAGATTCACAACTGGTTGTGTATCAATTGAATGGTCGGTGCCGTGTGAGGGATCCTACATTAGTACGGAGGTTCTTAAGGGTAAGACTCTTGGAGCGTCATTTTGTTTCCATTACATACATTCATGTTCCAAGATGTTTTAATCATGTATCTAATGCATATGCTAATTATGTCATAGATTGGCATTTGTCTCATCATTAAAGAAGCACACAGATAAACATTCATTCACACATTTGTACATACACATATAGTGGAACTGGATAATCATAGTTTTTTATAAATAATATGTCCAAAAAGGTAGTGTCACAATACAAAATTGGAGCCCATAGCTCTAAAAAATATACATAATCGATACAAAATATAGGAATCTGAGATATCTAAGCCCTAGGGGGAGGCCTAGCTTCCTCGGCAGGATGTGTCTAAATATAGTAATGCACTGCATTGGCTATGCGCCGCAGTAACCGCACCCAGGTGCCCGGTACTCCTACAATATGTCGTTGCATCGCCTATGGAAGATGCTCCACCTCAATCATGGGTACTCTGGTAGTCATATGGGACAAGTTGACCCATACGGTCTCTAGCCTACTCTCTGCTGCAGCGCCAACCACCTCTCCACCCTTGCCTCGACAACGATGTCTCGGGAAGCTCTCTGGTCTTCACGGACCAGCATCTGCGAGTATACAACGGAATGTCAATATGTGATACTACACCAAAAAGATTTTTTCATTTTCATAAATAATAAAAAATCCCAAAAAATTAAATACACAAAACATAAAAAGAGTAACGTACCAATATCTCTGAATGTGGCCCCTGGAGGGAGCGGTCTGTCGCGGTCGCCTAGGTAGTCTATCCCCGCATATGGGTAGTCATCGATGGCGATGACTTGTCGAGACCACCAGTGGAAGAAATCAGCTAAATATGGTGATGCCTGTCGGCCACCACCCTATCGTGTCAATACTTCAACCCACTGGGTCAGGGCTGGATCACAGAGACTGTGCGGAGGGACTTCAACCCTTGGACTGAGCCTTGGAACTCTTGAAGAAGAAGAAACTGCAAAGTATACTTCCATACCCGAAGTTCTTTTCCTGCCCAAGCTTACACTCCGTTAACTGGGTCTTCATAGACACCAGTAACGTTGTGCACCAATCATACACTATAAGCCTCATGCACTCTGCTGTGTAGAACATCACTGGCCTCGAAGCCTGATGTAAAGCTGTTGAACCTGTTATCCTCATGAGGGTGAGCACGATGATCTTAATGCTCAAACTCACAATGGCCCCAATGGGTATCTGGCTTCCCACCTTTTGGGTACCGGGAATACAGTACCAGTCTATATAGTCAGTAATGGTGATCCCACCACCTACAGTGCGAGATCAGAGACTAGCAAACTCCCCTCAGCGGGACAACCCTGTAATAAAGTATATGTCATCCACCTCTAGTGAGAGTGTTTGACCATCCAAGTTCAAGTTCTACGCGTCTACGTCCCAGTAATCAATCAATCGACGAAGCAGTTGGTTTTGGGCCCTTAAACCCCCAACGCTCAAGAATTTGTAGAGACCACACGCTTGTAGTGCTTGTTGCGCAGGCAAATCTTGGCGAACATTCTCATCCACAACATCATGCTCCCTTTCCCTCCACTCTAGAACCATCCTGGAGGCAAAACAAAAGTATTTTATCCTTTATCATTTAATAAACCATCTTCACGGCCGTAGCTACGGGAAATTGAGTAGACAGGGGCGTTTACCCGTGGTCAACGCAAGCGTTGACCGCGTCTAGCAGGCCCTACCCACGACCCATAGAGTTGTAGCCCGCGTACAACACCGTGGAGAAGTAGGGGTGGCCTAATAAATAAATTTGACCACTAAAAATTGAAATAAAAGCTATCAAATGAAAGAGGAGGATGAGATGACTAACCTGCTCCAAACGGCTCGTGAAATGGATGCCCGCAGCTTCTGGAATCAACAACTGAAATCTGAGGTGAAAACTAACCAAAAACTCCTATTTGGATAAAATGTGAAAATGGAATAGTAATTGTAATTTTTTATTACTATTTATAGTTTTTAAAACCCACTTTCCTATAGTTTTTACCGTTTTAAGTTCTTTTGGACTAATGTGTTGTCCTCGAGTACCATTTTAAACAGATTTCTCTGACGAGAGTTGAGTATTTTACCATTTCGTGCCTATGGCAGGTATATTTCACACCCGTCATATAGGTTAGATGTCATTTTCACCTGCATTATGCATTTGACCTTTGACCATTTGTCATTAACCTTAGGTGCGACCCCACTTTTTAACCGACACGGAGCCTTCACATTGTTATAGAAGTGTTATTATTTGGCGGTAGGGCTTGTCTGACCATGGGTTCCCTAGTTAGATCCATTTTATGCCTTTTGGCACCCCTGTCGTTGTCTCTCCTTAGGATCGGGAGTCCTTCGTAGTTACACCATGACTTTGCGATAAAGATTCATACTCTACTTTGTTTTATATTGGCCACCTTCCATAAGGACTCCCCCATTTTGTAATGTCCCCTCCCATCATACCAGCATGATAGAGAGAACGTGATGCTAAAACTGGGCATCTAGCCCCATGAACTTTTAAATAAGCATTCACATAATATAAAAAGACATATGGAAATGTATAATTATAAGAAAACACAGCGGAAGTAATTTCAATAACACATCCATCATATATTCACGATATTCATCAAATAAATAATTGCAAAGTTAACATAAGAGAGTACTTATCTTATAACAAAGTAGCCCCGAGCAACTGGATATGCAACTGCAACGTTCCACCCAACCATAGGCCAGTTGTGATTATCAATATCTCAACACATTGCCACCCCCGAGCTGGGCATGATCTCTACAAGGAATCAGGGAACAACAGACTCACACATGGCCCAAAGATACACCAAATCAGCCAAGCCAATCTACAGTTGGGTTTATCAGGCTGTTAGGCAATGGAAGGGAGAATTGCTAAGCTAGTGGGATCATCCATAGAGATATGGGTACCCTCTGCAAGATCTATCTAGCTTGGCTCCCACAATACCTACACACCTGGCACATGGAAGCACTCCCTTCACTACTACATAGTCCCTTCGGCCATACCTTCCAATCTCATATTGTTCAAGGTGTGCATAGAAGAGTAGCCAGCCTTCTTGATCTTCTTGAGAGGTTATCCCCCTCACTAGGTTTATCAAGCCAATTCAGGTCCACTTCCACTCCTAATTTATTGCTCACAGTTCAAACCAATGTAGGGATGCACCCAACAATAAGAATACAAGTGTTGAAAAACGTGGGCAACCAAAATGAACTGGTAGATGGGAAATAAACCCTGGGAGAGCCATTCGTTTTCAAAAAACGTTTATATGCATTCCAGGGGCTGAAACGGCCTCTATAAACCCCCAAAACGTGACTCCCTTTCTCCCAGTCACTGTGCAACACAAAAATGAGCTCCCAGCTATGGAAAAATGCAGGAAATTGGTAAAAATGTGATGGGGAAAGCCCAGCTAGCTCAGATCGCGTGAGAGAGGATGTCACGTCCCCTCCCATCCAACAAGCTAGATGGAGAGGATCGTGACGGTCGAACCGGGCATCCAGCCCCATACATTAAAATCAAACATTCAAGTTGAAGAATAAAAATGCATACACATTCACATAATACATAAGAGAGATATGAAGATGCATAATTATTAGAAATCACAGCGGAGTAATAAGAATTTCACATCCATCATACATTTAAGATGTTCATCAAATGATAATTGCCAATTTACACAAGAGAATACTTATCTCAATAAGGCAGTCCCACGCAACTGGCTATGCAACTGCAACGTTCCACCCAACCGTAGGCCAGTGTGCTCCTCAATCTTTCAGCACCACTGCCACCCCCGAGCTGGGCATGATCTCTACAAGGAACCAGGGAACAACAGACTCACACATAGCCAAACATACACCAAAATGAGCCAAGCCAATCTACAATTGGGTTTATCAGGCTGCTAGGAGATGGGAAGGAAGAATTGCTAAGCTAGTGAGCTCAACCACAGAGCTATGGGTACCCCTCCCAGATCTATTCAGCTTGGCACTCACAATGCCTACACACCCAACACCAGGAAGTATTCTCTTCACTGCCACACAGTCCCTCAAGCCATACCTTCCTTTCTAGTGCTCTCAGGGTGTGCATAGAAAAGTAGCCAGCCCTCTTGATCTTCTTGAGAGGATATTCCCTACACTAGGTTTATCAAGCTAATTCTGTCCACTACCATTCCAGTTTCTTGCTTACAGATTCGAGTCCAAAACATGATGCACTTAACAACAACCACAATTGCTGGGCATGAAGAAAGCGTTTTCCACAGTGGGATGCATGAGGTGGGGTTTCAACTAACTTAGAAAAACGTGGGAACCCACAAAAACGAAAATGGGAAGTTGGGAAATGACCCAGGAAGCCAAATCCATTTTTAGAAAAACGTCCCTGGACATTCAGGGGAAAAAACGACCTCCCTACAGTCCCCAAAACGTGGCCCTTCACTCCCAGGCTACTGCATATGCAAAAACGAACTCCCAGGCATGGGAAAAATGCAAGATTTTGCTGAAAAACGTGAAGAGAATGACCCAGATAGCTCCCACTGCGTGAATGAGTGAAGACTGCCCATTCCCCATGGCTTTGGGCACCATTTCGTGGGTGGTTTCTTGCCCCACAAGCAAAAACACGATTTTCCAAGTTGATGGCTTGCCCATGCACGAAAATGGCTTGCCCATACTCTTTCATTCCCAAGGCATTAACTGCCTTAACCAATTTCTTGGAAGAATTAAATGATTGGGTACATGAGACAAAATGGGTAGTTGGTGGTTTATGGGTTTCCCCATTGACACATGGATTAATACCATTTGGCTCAAGGGTTTGAATAGTTTCCCTCCCTTTTCCTTGTAGAACCATGCCCCTTCTCTTTTGTTGCATTGCATAGCTAGTTGTGGGTATTTCATTAAAATTTCGTATTTACATGATGTCTTATATACATTGTGCCCATCTCGCACAAGAACCATAGGCATCTGTTTTAATTGCCGGTACATGAAACGCTAAATCAATGGTGGGGCCTTGGCCTTGAGCTCCTCACCATGATTAAGTTACAATATTTACATCATTTACAAAGGGGGTCAAAATGGGGACGTGACATACCCCTCCCCTTACATTAGCACTGTCCTCAGTGCTCATCAAAATCGAACAAAAATGGATATGCCATCCTCATGGCATCCTCCAGCTCCCATGTAGCCTCATCGGGACCGTAGTGCTTCCATTGCACCTTTACCTGTCCGATGGCTCGGTTCCGGAGCAATGTTACTTTCTTGTCTAGGATGCGCAATGGATCGGTTTGGAATTCTCCCTCGGGTTCCACCTGGATCACATCCCAATTAATCACATGGTTAGGATCATGTACATATTTCTTAAGCAAAGAGACATGAAAAACATTATGAGCTTTAGTGCTAGCAGGCAATGCAAGTCTATATGCAACTGGCCCTATTCTTTCAAGCACTTCAAATGGCCCACAATATCTAGGTGATAGCTTGGCACAGCTCCCAAGATTCAAGGAACTCTTCCTTGATCTTACTCTAAGATACACATGATCCCCAACATTGAATTCCCTATGCATTCTGTGTTTATCTGCATAGCTTTTGTGTCTATCCTGGGCTGCTTTTAAATTTTTCCGGATCTTTGCAACCTCTTGTTCCATTTCCTTAAGCAATTCTGGCCCAAGTACAATTCTGTTCACTGGATTGTCCCAAGTCACTGGTGTCCTACACCTTCTGCCGTACAAAGCCTCATATGGACTCATTCCCAATGATTCTTGATGCCCATTATTATATGCAAACTCTACCAGGTGTAAATAATCCTCCCACTTGGATGGCTTGTCCATTACATACATGCGGAGCATGTCTTCAAGTACCTGATTTACTCTTTCTGTTTGCCCGTCTGTTTGAGGATGGTATGCGGTGCTAAAGTTCAACTGTGTACCCAAATCTGCAAAGAGAGATTTCCAAAAATTGGAAGTGAACTTGGTATCCCTGTCAGAAATTATTGCCTTAGGCAACCCATGTAATCTAAGAATTTCCTTCATGAAAATATCTGCAATGGCATCGGCTTTATGTGTGGACTTAACCGGTATAAAATGTGCTGCCTTGGTTAACTTGTCCACCACAACCATGATGGAATCATGTTGTCTCTTAGTCATTGGCAATCCTGTAATAAAATCCATGTTAATTATTTCCCATTTCCATTCTGGAATTTGCACTGGGTGCAATAAACCTGCTGGGTGTTGGTGTTCAACCTTCACCTGCTGACATTCCATGCACTTAGAGATGTATTCAGCAACGTCCTTCTTCATACCTGGCCAGAAATAATATTTTCTTGCTGTAGTAATTGTTTTCTGATATCCTGGGTGACCAGAGTATGGAGCTTTATGGATCTCATCCATAACCATTCTCCTCAAATCTGCCGCATTTGGAATATAGACTCTATTCTTATACGTAAGAAGTCCTCCTTCTTCCAAACGATAGCCTTCATACTTCCTTTCAATGTTTTGCTGCTGCAATTTGCCCTTTATCTGCTCATACACTTCATCCTCAACCATATGGTTAACAATCTGCTGCCTCAAATCTGGTTGGCATGTACTAAGCGCTGCCACATACATTTCATGTACCTTCCTGCTGAGTGCATCAGCCACCTTGTTTTCTTTCCCTTTTATGTGCTTGATTTCGAAATCAAATTCACACAAAAATTCCAACCATCTAGCTTGCCTAGCATTTAACATTGGCTGATCAAACAAGTACTTCAGACCACAATGGTCTGTCCTTAACTCAAATTTTCTTCCCATTAAGTAATGCCTCCACATCTTCAAAGCATGTACTATGGCTGCAAGTTCTATATCATGAGTAGCATAGTTCTTCTCATGCTCCTTCAACTTTCTTGACTCATAGCATATCACGTGGTTGTCTTGCATAAGAACTCCTCCAAGTCCTTGATTGCATGCATCGGTACACACCACAAAGTCTTTTTCCGGATCTGCAATTTTCAGAATAGGTGCACTTGTAAGAAGATTCTTCAACCGTTGAAAACTTTCCTCACATCTTGGTGACCATTCAAACTTTATCCCCTTCTTTTGCAAAGAAGTGATCGGGTTAGCAACCTTGGAGAATCCTTCGATAAACCTCCTGTAGTAACCAGCAAGGCCCATAAAAGATCTCACATCAGTCACATTCCTTGGAGTTGGCCAATTCATAATGGCTTCAATCTTCTCAGGGTCTACAGATATTCCTTCGTCGGAGATGATGTGACCCAAATAATGAATTCTATCTTTATAGAAGTCACATTTGCTCAACTTGGCATACAGCTTATGCTCCCTTAATAACTGCATTGTCATTCTCAAATGTTCTTCATGCTCTTCTTCATTCTTAGAATAGATGAGAATGTCGTCTAGGAATACAAGAACAAACTTGTCCAAATACTTGCTAAAAACATTATTCATGAGACACATGAATGTAGCTGGTGCATTTGTGAGACCGAATGGTACCACTACAAATTCATAGTGTCCATACCTCGTTCTAAAGGCTGTCTTATGGATATCTTCTTCTTTGATTCTTACCTGATGGTAACCAGACCTCAAGTCAATCTTTGAAAATACCTTTGCTCCTCTCATTTGATCAAAAAGGTCATCAATTCGGGGCAATGGGTATTTATTCTTCACTGTGACTTTGTTCAACTGCCTGTAGTCAATACATAACCTGAGTGTTCCATCTTTCTTTTTCACAAATAGAACAGGTGCTCCCCACGGGGACACACTTGGCCTAATGTATTTCTTTTCCAGCAACTCTTGTAATTGCATTTTTAATTCTAGCAATTCCGGGGTACTCATCCTGTACGGTGTCTTGGACACTGGTGCCGCTCCTGGCACAAGCTCAATTGTAAAGTCAATGTCTCTCTTTGGAGGGAGTCCCGGAATCTCATCAGGAAAAACATCCATGAATTCTTGCAATACACGATAGTCCTCCAATTTAAGAGTTTCATTCTCTGCTGCCTCTAAAACGTGAGCTGCATACAGTTGACATCCCTTCCTACAGAACTTCTTCAGTTGCATGGCTGAAACCTGTCTAACAGAAGTCACCTTTGGAATGCCTTTTACAACCCTCGGGTTTCCTTCTTCGTCCATGCATTCAAATGTCTTATTGTAGCAGTCAAGTTTAACTCTATGTGCTTCTAACCAATCCATTCCAATGAGAATATCATAGGAACCAAGTGGCAAAATATTCAGATCTGCATAAGTGAATAGCCCATCCATCTCTAATGGACATTTCTCTACTATTTCGCTAACTTTTCTCTTGGTTCCAGTGGCTAGTTGAACTAACCAAGATTTACTATGCTTTAATTTCTTGAAAGCACAAACCTCAACAATTCTAGGAGTGACATAACTGTGAGTAGATCCAGGATCAATCAAAATAGAAACAGATTGCTTAGCAACCTTACCTTCAACTTCAACCACAGTTGACTGATGATCTGCCTGGCGGTCTTCTACTGCTGCATAGATCCTAGGGATTGTCCTTGCCACCTGACCCACAGTTCCAGCTCCTTGGATGTTGTGAACTTGATTTGCATTCCCATTCCTATGTGGACAGTTCCTAAGCATGTGGTCTCCTCCACAACCCCAACATTGAAGTGGTTCTCTTGGCTCCTTTGGATCTCTTGGCTTGTCTCCCATCATCCTAGTTGGCTTAGTCACAACCTGTGATGGTTGCCTTTGCTGATTCCGGAATTGAGGAGGCTTGAAACCCTTCTTCCTTTGATCAAACTTCTCATTTTTCTTATCCTTCCATGCCTTATGGAATTCTGGTTTGCTTCTGTTTTGATCAAAGCAATACTTGGCCTTTCTTATGGTCTCCTCTAGAGTCCGAGGTTCATCAAACTCAATTCTATCTTTATACGACTGGGGCAGTCCACTTAGGAAACGCTGAATTTTCACCTTATCATCTCGAATATACTTAACATACCTCAGCAGCTCCAAGAACTTGTTTGCATATTCTTCCATGGTCGATTGTCCCAATCTCAGCTCATGGAACTCTTTGATCTTATCATCATAGTACCTATCCGAGAGGTACTTCTGCTTGAAGTATTTCGTGAACTGCTTCCACACGATCTTCCTTTCGTTGATCTTCTTCACTTGCCTGGTGTGTTCCCACCATATAGATGCTCTTCCATTCAAGTTGAAGATGGCTACCCTTGCTTTCATATTTCCTGAGTAGTCTTGGACTTGGAAATATTTTCTCATCCCAAGAAGCCAAGCTTCAGCTTCTTGACCAGATTTTACCTCTCCGTCAAATGTAGGAGGTTTTGCCTTCTTAAATTCCCCATGTGAACTGTTCTTGTAGTGCTTCTTCCTCTTACTCATGTGGGATGAAGAGCTTGAACCCTCAATGGATTCTTCAGAGTCAGATGACTCATTAGGAGATATTTCTGGACTATACGTTCTGTCTGTAGAAACTCCTCTTGGGCTACTGGCCCTCTTACGGGAATTCCTTCTAGAGCTGCTCCCACCCCTTTCTGGATTTGTTATCTGATGCCCAGAGTTTATTTGCCTTTGGATGTCTGTTAAACTCTGCAGCATGGCTGCATTCAGCTGATTTTGTTCTTCCTGAGCTTTAATCATCCTTTCATTATCTTCCCTATAGCTTTGCAATTCCACCCTTAGGCTTCTCATGGTGGCTGCAACATCTGGAGGGGTCTCTTGATTTCTTCTCCCATTAGATTCTGTTTCAGCATTCTCAACCTATATGTTCTCCCCCATGGCATCTGTCTCAGGTTCATAGGGATCCTGTGCATCATTCATGATGTGCATTTTCTTGGCCCAACCAAGATCCAAAATTTTTTTTCCACTGTATTATCTAGAGTGTTACCCTGCTGTAACTGTGACTCTCTGAAATGTGTTTATCAAAACAATTGTTAGCTGCATTACATTCTCAGAATTCACAAATTACTTCATGCACGTGGAAAAATGCCATACTAACAATTTGTCAAATCACAACAATGAAATATGAGGGGAGAAGAAAAAGGGGGTCAAGGGGGCTTGCCCCCTTGTGGCTTCCCAGCAGGGCGGGTCGAGGGCAGCGCCCTCGTTTTTTTTTTTTTTTTTTTTTTTTTTTTTTTTTTTTACAAATCACGCCGCGTCGGGCGGTTCGCGGAATCCTGCCGCAACGGGCAGTTCGCTGAATCCGGCCGCGACGGCGGTTCGCAGGGTGTTGCCGCAATGGGCGGTTCACTATATGCTCCCGCAATGAGCGGGGCGGTTCACTGTAGCCTTCCGCAGTTGCGAGGCGCTTCGGCGACGGCTTCCGCAATTGCGGAGCAGTTCGCCGAACGCTTCCGCAGTTGCGGAGCAGTTCGCCGAACGCTTCCGCAACGGCGGGGCGATTTGCCGAGCGGAGCCATTCGGCGAAGGCTTCCGCAGTTGCGGAGCCATTCGGCGAATGCTCCCGCAATTGCGGAGCCATTCGACGAAGGCTTCCGCAGTACCGGAGCCGTTCGCGGAATGCTTCCGCCACAATGCTTCCTCGATTTCGGGTGATTTTTCGGAATGATTCGGCGAAGTCTTCCGCAGTTGCGGAACGATTCGGCGAAGTCTTCCGCAGTTGCGGAACGATTCGGCGAAGTCTTCCGCAGTTGCGGAACGATTCACCGAAGTCTTCCGCAGTTGCGGAACGATTCGGCGAAGTCTTCCGCAGTTGCGGAACGATTCGCCGAAGTCTTCCGCAACTTCGGAACGACTCGCCGAACTCTTCCGCGTTTCGGAACGACTCGCCGAACTCTTCCGCGTTTCGGAACGATTCGCCGAAGTCTTCCGCAGTTGCGGAACGATTCGGTGAACTCTTCCGCGTTTCGGAACGATTCGCCGAAGTCTTCCGCAGTTGCGGAACGATTCGCGGAATCCTTCCGAAATTTCGGAAGAGAATTCCTTCCGCAACTTCGGAAGAGAATTCTTTCCGAAAAATTCCGACACTTAGAAAAATTTTTCACTTAAAGAATTTTCTTCCGCTGTTTCGGAGCGGTTGGCTGAATTCTTCCGCTGTTTAGGAGCGGTTCGCGGAATCCTTCCGAAATTTCGGAAGAGAATTGCTTCCGCAATTTCGGAAGAGAATTCCTTCCGCAATTTCGGAAGAGAATTCCTTCCGAAAAACTTCCCTTCGCAAATTTTCGGAAAAATTCTCGGAACGCTTCCGAAATTTCGGAACGATTCGCCGAACGCTTCCGCTGTTTCGGAAGGCATTCGGGAATTCCTTCCGAAACAGTCTTAAACCAAAAATTTCCAGAACAGACTTAAAATGGAAATTTTCAAAAACAGACTTAGGAAATTTAAAATCTTCCCTTGTAATTTCTATCAGTTTTGGCCCATAGAGGCCCAATGCTGCAACGCAGCTCTGATACCATTCTGTCACGTCCCCTCCCATCCAACAAGCTAGATGGAGAGGATCGTGACGGTCGAACCGGGCATCCAGCCCCATACATTAAAATCAAACATTCAAGTTGAAGAATAAAAATGCATACACATTCACATAATACATAAGAGAGATATGAAGATGCATAATTATTAGAAATCACAGCGGAGTAATAAGAATTTCACATCCATCATACATTTAAGATGTTCATCAAATGATAATTGCCAATTTACACAAGAGAATACTTATCTCAATAAGGCAGTCCCACGCAACTGGCTATGCAACTGCAACGTTCCACCCAACCGTAGGCCAGTGTGCTCCTCAATCTTTCAGCACCACTGCCACCCCCCGAGCTGGGCATGATCTCTACAAGGAACCAGGGAACAACAGACTCACACATAGCCAAACATACACCAAAATGAGCCAAGCCAATCTACAATTGGGTTTATCAGGCTGCTAGGAGATGGGAAGGAAGAATTGCTAAGCTAGTGAGCTCAACCACAGAGCTATGGGTACCCCTCCCAGATCTATTCAGCTTGGCACTCACAATGCCTACACACCCAACACCAGGAAGTATTCTCTTCACTGCCACACAGTCCCTCAAGCCATACCTTCCTTTCTAGTGCTCTCAGGGTGTGCATAGAAAAGTAGCCAGCCCTCTTGATCTTCTTGAGAGGATATTCCCTACACTAGGTTTATCAAGCTAATTCTGTCCACTACCATTCCAGTTTCTTGCTTACAGATTCGAGTCCAAAACATGATGCACTTAACAACAACCACAATTGTTGGGCATGAAGAAAGCGTTTTCCACAGTGGGATGCATGAGGTGGGGTTTCAACTAACTTAGAAAAACGTGGGAACCCACAAAAACGAAAATGGGAAGTTGGGAAATGACCCAGGAAGCCAAATCCGTTTTTAGAAAAACGTCCCTGGACATTCAGGGGAAAAAACGACCTCCCTACAGTCCCCAAAACGTGGCCCTTCACTCCCAGGCTACTGCATATGCAAAAACGAACTCCCAGGCATGGGAAAAATGCAAGATTTTGCTGAAAAACGTGAAGAGAATGACCCAGATAGCTCCCACTGCGTGAATGAGTGAAGACTGCCCATTCCCCATGGCTTTGGGCACCATTTCGTGGGTGGTTTCTTGCCCCACAAGCAAAAACACGATTTTCCAAGTTGATGGCTTGCCCATGCACGAAAATGGCTTGCCCATACTCTTTCATTCCCAAGGCATTAACTGCCTTAACCAATTTCTTGGAAGAATTAAATGATTGGGTACATGAGACAAAATGGGTAGTTGGTGGTTTATGGGTTTCCCCATTGACACATGGATTAATACCATTTGGCTCAAGGGTTTGAATAGTTTCCCTCCCTTTTCCTTGTAGAACCATGCCCCTTCTCTTTTGTTGCATTGCATAGCTAGTTGTGGGTATTTCATTAAAATTTCGTATTTACATGATGTCTTATATACATTGTGCCCATCTCGCACAAGAACCATAGGCATCTGTTTTAATTGCCGGTACATGAAACGCTAAATCAATGGTGGGGCCTTGGCCTTGAGCTCCTCACCATGATTAAGTTACAATATTTACATCATTTACAAAGGGGGTCAAAATGGGGACGTGACAGAGGAAAGACTATGGGTTCATAATGGCTTTGGGAACCATTTCATGGGTGTTTTCTTGCCCCAGAAGCAAAAGTACGTTTTTCCAGGTTGATGGCTTGCCCATGCAGGAAATTGGCTGCCATACCTCTTCATTCCCAAGGCATTAACTACCTCAACCAATTTCTAGAAGAATTAAATGATTGGGTGCATAACCCAAAATGGGTAGTTGGTGGTTTATGGGTTTTCTCATTGACACATGGATTAACACCATTGGCTCAAGGGTTTGAATAATTTCCCTCCCTATTCCTTGTAGAATCATGCCCCCATCTCTTTGTTGCATTGCATAGCCAGTTGTGGGTTTTTCATTAAAATTCGTATTTACATGATGTCTTAATTTACATTGTGTCTATCTAGCACAAGAACCATAGGCATCTATTTTTTTTTTAATTGCCGATACATAAAACGCTAAATCAATGGTGGGGCCTTGGCCTTGAGCTCCTGACCATGATTAGATAACAATATTTACATCATTTACGATTTAATGCAAAGGGGGTCAAAATGGGGACATTACACATTTGTATATCGAGTTGTGATTGCATTGCAACATCCTGCTTGCCGCTTGAGCCTTGTGCCGGCTCCTGCTTACTCAATCATTAGCCATGTGCCTAAGCACTTTCCCTTTCAAGCCAAGCAGAGCTTTCATTTTCCTTTCGCAATTTGATGACCCTTTACCATGAGGGAAAACCCCCCGAGTGTCCACACCCTGCACATGCTTCCCTGCATTGATCATAGGTATGTTCCATTGCTTGGGACTAGTTTTCTCACTATTTGACACTCGTTTCCTCACCTGTTGTACTATAAGCAATTTTATTCTTTTTCAAGCTTTTTCAAATATGAAAAAGACCAAGAAAAACAAATATTCCAAAATGCCGGACGAGAAAATCGTTACTTCTTTTTGTTGACAGCTGTTGTGTCGCCTTTGAACAGAGCATTCATTCCACTCCATCCATTATGAGTCGGGACTATAGTAGGACCTTAGGAGCTATACTCGTTTCTCAGATTTTACTCCACCGATTGGTTAAGCTTCCAGTCATTATGGAGCCCTTCATTGATGCCTCCTACATCGCACAGTGTTATTACTTGAGTCTATGTTGTCTGAGTCTATCCATCTGCTCATGCTCTTGTTCAAAGGAAATCCTGAAACCAGAATCAACCACTCCTTAGATCTCTTGACTATTGCATGTCGGCCATTCTTATTGAGTCAGTCCGTTTGTCTGAGTTCTTCCAAATCTTTCAGCATAGCTATTACCTCCTGCTGGTTGATGGGGGATGCCTTAATGCCCTCCTTCCAGTGAGTTTCGTTTCGTCAACTTCAACTCATTTATTTCGGAATTGAGACTTAGAGTCGGTTGAGTACCTTGAGGCTTGCAGTCATTAGTGGTAGGTTCTCTCGCCATCGACAGTTTTGGGAATACATCAATGTCCCCTGATCGATGGATTCATCTTAGTGTTTGACCTCAACACATCTATTCACACTTTGATGATTGTACTATGTGCCTTGATGCCCATTTTCATTATTGGTGGGTTATCTCGCGTCTGTTAATGATATACATCATTAACTGGTAATTAGACGATGTCGCATTAGGTTTGACTTCAACACCTTTATTCACTTGATGGGACTTGCACCGCAGACGATTTGTGTAGAAGACCCCGGACGTTAGTAGCATTCAGTATGTTGCTCATGATCGTGATTGTACTTATGAGATGTCATTTCTCATACATCAGCAGTTTGTACCTCCAGTATTGCACCAGTTGTTTCCTTTTCAACATGAGACCTTATCTTACTGTATGGGTCATGGCTATGACCACCTATGACATGAATTCACTATGTACTGCCTATCATGGCCATTGTATCAGAATGTTGTATTGTACCGACATGTATTCAGAGATATTATTGTATTATGACGATTGGGCTACTCTTTCCATTTGTGTCTCCATCACTCCACTTTTGAGATTTATAATGTATTTCGGCCATCGTAGTACCTTCTCTGACCTCACACATTAGGGGACATCTGTTACAGCGTAATTTTCCACCTTGTGAGCATCAGCATTGATTGGCTTTCAGTACTCATTTTAGTGAATCACATCCATTATTTTCCCTTCACGAACCAAGTTTCCCTATTTTTCTTCCTGTACGCTTGTTGTTCCATTATAGCCAGTGTACATCGAGTTACATGGTAAAAACAATAGAAAAATACTTTTTACTCCCAAAAAAACGGTCTTAGGGTGACCTTTGGCCCTCCATATACCCCGAAACGACTTGATTCGACCTTTCACTTACCTCTGGAAGGCTATATATTGAGCTCTTATGGTATATGGAAGGGAGGAGAAAGAGAGAGCAACATAACTCTAGTGGATTTTTTCCGTGACCTGAGTCTACACTCATTGATCCTTGTTGTTGTGAACTCCTTATCTTCACCTACCAAACTCCTTTCATAGTTTGAGTTTGTCATTGCATGGGGAATTGAAGTGGTGGAGGCACAAGTGAAGAGACCTAGTTCTTGGTTCAGATTGGTTGCCGACTAGAGGTCGTATCATGTACTTTTTGTGATTTATTAATGGAAATACTCATTTTCTTGTCCAATTGATGTTGTGAATGTTGTATAATTTACATTGGGTTACATTTACTTATGATATCATGGATCATGTTATTGATTATGCTAATGTTTTTCACATATTATATGCACTTGCTTATACTTGTTGTTGAGGTTAATCTGCAGGTCCAAGTGTAAAGATTGAAAGCTCAACGGGGATCTACTTCGAACATCCGGTTGAAGGTTGGTTTTATTCTCCATATCTTAGCATTTCCATTATAATAGCATTGCATTGGGAATTGAGTTATTTTCTGGTAGTCATCTGTTTGTTGTGGTCTACCCCAAGCCATAGGAAGTTTTTCTCCATAACAGGACTGCCAAGACAAACACTTTCCTTGGAACTATCTCGAGGCACTTCCGATGCTTGAGACATGCAATTGTGGATCAAATTTGTTTGTCCAGCAAAAGTTTGGGTAAAGGAAAAATGCATCGATCTAGTGAAGGTGCTCCAGAGCAGATTCTCAGACTTGCACATAATAAGTCAGAAATTGAACGCCAAATTCATACAGTTATTGACAAGCTTGTTGAACTGAGGAATTCGATCTCTTGCAGTTGCATATAGAGAACTTCCAGAAGGAAAGAAGGAGAGTCCAGGAGGGTCCTGGCATTTTATTGGATTGATGAATCAGAGGGGTTCTTAATCTTGGTGTAAATGGCGAAATGATCAAGGAGATAAATTCGCTATTGCCACGGAAATAGGTCACCGACTAGGCATGGCTATTGTCAATTAATAGCTTGGTCTTTTGTTTACATTAACTTTTAGAGCTTAAAGTTTAACCGATGAGGGATTTTGGTTGTTGGTCATAAACAACCAATCACAATGGTGAGAAATAAATTATATCTACAAATGAAGCTAGGTAGGAAAAATACAATAATATTGAGAAAGGTGGGGCAGGTAAGGATAGAAGGATTTTTTCTTTCCCTGTAATCATTTTTGCATTGTATTGACTACAGAGTTTGTGAAGAGACCCTATCCACGGCGAACTAAAGTGTGAGTAATCATTTTTGCATTGTATTGACTACAGAGTTTGTGAAGAGACCCTATCCACGGCAAACTAAAGTGTGAGTATGGACAAAGATGGAGCTTACAAAGGAGACACACTCATATTGCAAGGCTTGTTGTTTCATGGTTTCCATGGAGTACTTGAAGAGGAGAGAAAGCTTGGGCAAAAGTTTTTTGGTGGATTTGGATGCTTGGTTAGATCTCAAAAAGACTGGAAAATCGGACAATCTGGAAGATACTGTCAGCTATGCTGAAATTTACAGGTAACATTTTGCTCTCTGAGAAATATCTCTCTTTAGTACTTTCATTTGTTACTACTCTCTATTTACTATTTTTTTTCAATGTTGTAGGGCACACACGAAAACATTTTGTCCCTTTAACCATCAATGTCTTGTGCAATTTTCGAAAATATGGAAAAACATTATGTTTCGTTACTTGTTTCTTGAACTCAAAACAGTTTTTGTATATGTAGTTCTTGGTTATGTAAAGTCCGTACTGATGGTATTTGTTGAACTGTGCTTGCTCTATAACAGCCTCATCAAGGAAGTTATTGAAGGTCCACCTCGTGCTTTTCTTGAATCAGTTGTTGATTCCATTGCATCTGGTATTTTTAACAAGTTTCCTCAAATTCATTCCCTTCGTATCAGGTTAGGAAAACCACATGTGGCAGTTCCGGGGATTGTTGATTACTTGGGGGTTGAAGTTTATAAGACATGTAAGAGTGAAGAGTAGAGCTGGTCCTGAAATAACAAGTGAGATAAAATTAACTCCCTGTACATATTAAATTTCAAACTGGTGTAATTTATGACTGAAATGTCTCTTCCCTGAAGAAATGGCTCTAAAAATTGTATTACATTTGTTATTCTACAGTGCAGCAACTTAAATAGAATTTCCCAGAGCTGTAACAAGAGAAATTCTCTCAAATTAAAACCTTTTAAAATCACAGTGGCATATCCCTTGTTGGAGATTTCGTTTTAAGTTACTGTGACTATTTTTTTTTATGTTGTGGCGTGGCTTGAATATGTAATTGAGATGGAAGCAAATGGACCTTAATTATCACTGTTGAAATATCTTGTTCTTTAAAATGACACTTTTTACAGTCAAATAAATTGTTGTCGTCAGTGCTCTATCAGGTATAAATAAAATATTCATTTCCAATGTAAAAATTCTAGCCTCTTTGAAATAGACTTCCTTTCATGTCCATCAAAGACTTATTGTGACTATCTTGTGAAGTTTATAGGATTAGCAGTGAGTCTCTCCAGAATATGAAGATATATATATTTTTTCGTAGCCAACCTAAGCATTTCTTGGATTGTGAGATGCCCTGACTATTTCGCGTCTCTGGATAAGATCAGAAGTATACTTGAGCTAGTTTGAAGTTTGAAGAATTCTTTAGCAATGTCAAAGAATCTGCTCGATTTTTTCAACAATACAGGGGAATTTATTTTGCATTCTCTTTTGGGAAGGGAAATGCAAAACAATTGTAAATTCTTTCTGTTCCTTAAATGGAAACTACAGTGCATTGAGTTTGATAGTAATTAGTGGATTCTTAATTTATTAATAAGGGGATTTTTCTGTTGGGGAGAGTTTGAAAGAGTATAAGCTGTGTAGTATATACAAAATCCCTAACAAAACACATAATATAGATGCAATAGATCATTCAAACATATAATACTTGATCATAAATTTAAATACATAAATTAAATTCCCGAAACAATGGACATATTGCTAACACTAAGCTTGTAATTTGTAAATAACTAAACTCTATTGTCGCACAATAGTTGTCAGGAAAGGAAGAGGAGATGTTGACTGAGCTGTTGAAGGTTTGGGAATTTGACTTTTATTGCAAATTTAGAAATTTCACCTCAATACTTGAGGTTCCCCAGATCTTTTTGTGAACATTTTTGTGAACATTCAACCTTAAGGTTGAATCTGAAATATGAATTCACAGCAGCAATATTTCATGTCTCTTAAATCAATTTCATAGTGTAGCACAAGAAAACAAATACCATTCAAGTGTACTTTAATACCACAAAGCTACGGCCCTTAGGGCACACTTATTGCAATATTATTATAACAACAGATAAGCTGCCCTCTTATCTTCTAGATGTGTTAATTAACTTAACGAATTCAGCTCAATGTCATGTCAACTCAGCATGCAGAACTAGTGTTTGAATCTACTTAATGAATAAGATAGCATAAGCTCAAATTCAAATTGAGTACACAATGTTTGGATTGCTAGAACATTTCATACATTATATATATATATATAATGATGAAGTACAAGTACATAACAACAACATATGACAAGCTGGTACAAATGAAGCTATCCAAACCCTAGCTTGGGAAATCATTAAGAAAACCCTAGCCACCAACTTCTATGTAGGAATCACTCCTGAGCCAGTGTGGCAATAAAACTCATCAGTTGATCTTCTGAGCACACTCCAGGGGAATTTGTACAGCGAAAGGAGCTTTAAATTTCAGTCATGGGCCAATCTTGTAGATGGGGACAGCCCTAGCAGCAATTTGGATACCTTCTAGGCCGAGATAAGCTAGGAACGCCTCTATTTCATAGTTGCAATCCTACAAGCCTAATCAAATTTATGGTTATAATGCAAAGGCTACTAAGCTGATGTCCAAGGCAAAAAATTGAGATAATGAATGCCCTACATTTCTCTGACTATTCGGCTGCTCTGTTAAACTGAAGAAACCTACCCCTGTTGCAGCAGCCATGGAAGGAACAGAGTACATACTTTTGGTAGCCCAATTATAGGCTCTTTACCGGCAATGCTTGTTCCAAGTAAATGTTGTGGCATTTTATGTGAAAATAGTGGTCAACACCTTGATTCAGATGCTACTAGTGACATTTTTCACTCTCCAGACCATTATCTGTTGCAGTTTTCAGCCTATTGAAGCAGCAACCATAGTGTGCACTTGCAGGGGTGGTCACTTGGAGTTATCCGGGACAGTTATGAAGATTTATGGGTGATCTATGGCATATTGCAGATCTTAAAGAAGAGTTCTGGGCGATTCCTAAAGCTATTGCAGCAGTAAACATGCCTTTAGCAAATTCTGGGCATTTGTTTTGACCTCAAACTAGCATTAACAGGTGGATAAAAAACTAGATAGTACTGTTAGCAAATGCAAATTGTAGTCTCATCATTGAAACTGTAACTGGGTTTGGGACTGCCAAGACAGACACTTTCCTTGGAACTATATCGAGGCACTTCCGATGCTTGAGAGATGCAATTGTGAGTCAAATTTGTGTGTCCAGCAAAAGTTTGGGTAAAGGAAAAATGCATCGATCTAGTGAAGTTGCTCCAGAGGAGATTCTCAAACTTTCACATAATAAGTCAGAAATTGAACGCCGAGTTCATACAGTTATTGACAAGCTTGTTGAACCGAGGACTTCGATCTCTTGCAGTTGCATATAAAGAACTTCCATAGGGCAGGAAGGAGATTCCAAGAGGGCCCTGGCATTTTTTTGGATTGATGAATCGGAAGGGTTCTTAATCTTGGTGTAAATGTCGAAATGATGACAGGAGATAATTGGCTATTTCCAAGGAAATAGGTCGCCGACTGGGCATGGGTACAAGCGTGTATCCATCATCCTCTTTACTAGGTTAGGATACGGACTAATCAATTGCAGATTTTCCAATTGGTGAACTGATAGAGAAGGCTGACGGTATTGCTGGTGTAAACATTGTCTGTCTACAGGAAGTGTTTGCTTTTGTACCCGCAGAGGAGGCTATTCTTGTCATTTCGAAACTGAATCCTTTTTCTCTGCACATGATGTGACTCGGGGCACTGATCAAATTTGAAGGGTGGGTTTTAATTTCAATTGGAAGGGCATGGCATTTGTTCTTGGAGCCCTTCATCTTTGAAGGGCAATATAATTAATTGTACTTCAAATTGACAAGTATAAATTAACTAAACTCTTGCCCCTAAAAATCTATAAAACAAATATTTCTCATCCAAATTTTTATAACTATGAACAAATTTTTATAATCATGAACAAATAAACACTCCTTAATATTTACATGAAAATGATATCTTTTCAATAAAACATAATTTGAACACATTAATTTGTCATATATGTAACATTAATTTTACCATTCATTAAAGTAACAACTCTTATGTTGGGGTTGGAGCACATTTTATTATACATAAAAACTACTTAGATAACTATATGGGGGCATCTACATGATCTTATGGATAGTGTAGGACATTGTAACTAGATATAGTCTTAAAATAAAACTAGAACCATGAGAAAATTACTTATTGTTAACTATTTACAAAAGGAAGCCACTAAGCAAAGTGAGACTATAATAAACCTACAACCAAAAAATACATATAAAACCAACCAAAAACTTAATTCAAACCGGAGAGAGGACATCCATTCAAGCCTGAGAGATGTAAGAATCATGGGCATTAGTCGTCTAAGAAAAAATAATACATAGCTCTTAAAACATTAAAAAAAACCCACCATATCAAGCAAGTTAGCAACGCTAGCATCACAGGGGCTAGGGCATCAAATTTTTTTGTTCAACTCTTGTCACGACAACATACATGTATGGGATGGAGGGGAAATGGAATCAAGCCTAAGTCAACTAGAGCCTTGCAACTCGCTACATGTTTGAGTCTCGACAATCTGCCTTTTAAATTGAACCAGAACACCAAAGGAAGTTTGTTAATGGGTGGATTTGAGAAAATTCTATATGTGAGTAATTAATAGCACGAAGCTCTAAAATTTGTTGTGTTTTGTACCAATCCACGATTCAATGAATTTGCAGTCACTGGCATGAAATTTAAGTAATTTAATGAAAATAATTAATGTATCTACCTCTATGTCGAAACCATTTTCAATGCTGATGTAGGCCACTACCATCCTTATTGTCTTACCAAAAGGCATGAGAATGAGGAAGAAGACTTAAAATTGTGGGCTTCACCTTCAAAGAGTGCCTTACAATCACATTGATAAGGAGTGATAAGAAGATCTAAACAATCCAACGTGTCAAATCTTAGTTGATAGTGTCAATTAAATACTTATATGGTAAATTTAATATGAGACTTACTTATAATTGTCTCTTATTCTTTGCATCTTGACACATTTGATATTTTATAGTTGTCTCTATGCCTTGACCCAGTTGATATTATAAAGTGAGGATGTGCATGCATGATAATCCTTAGTTATGACTATGAGATGAGGATTTAAAGAGAAGAGGATGCAAAGACATGTTATTTTTATACGTATTTTGGTGGTGAGCGCCAAAGACAAATGTGGTGAGAATAATCCTTAGTTATGACTATGATATACGATTTTAAAGAGAAGAGGATGTAAAGACATGTAATTTTTATACCTATTTTGGTGGCAAGCACTGATGACAAATGTGGTGAGAAACCATATAGGTTTGGAAGGATGGAGGGAGATTACATCATGATCATTCCACCCATCAAATTGAGACTATTCCTAGTCAAAAAAATTAAAAAATTAAATCTTTATTAATAACCATTGTGGTGCTTTGGTGTAAATGTTTTTTCTAACTCATTGTTTCTCCATATGATGTGCCTAGTGCCACTTCTCTATATCAATGCATAAATCGACCTCTACATAGTTTGTGGTCTTAGTTGCATGCCATTATTTGTAGGTGCATGCCATTGAGTGTTGTTTAGAGTTGCCATGAGTCAGTGACATTCATGCAAGAAATGAAGTCTTGTAGAGGAGGACTCATCAAACTAGCCATTTGAATTTCATTTTGATGAAACTGAATGGACATTGGTAGCCAGCTTCACATAGGTAGTAGGCACAAAGTTTTGGGTTCGTTTTGGGCGTAGTAGTAGACTAGTAGTGGTTCTCTGTTGTTACAACCATAATCGTTGACACATTGTCGCATCTTAGATCTCAGCCCCAAGTGACTCGAGAGTCAAAGTTAAATATTGGTGGTTAGTGCCTTGTAGTCGTCAGACATCACTCGTCATCTTGCACAGCTAAGCACTAAGTGTGTGACGTCAGTGAGTGAGCGATTATAATTTATGATATTTCCAATATTTTGAATGACGAGTCGAAATTTATAGCATAAGAATTTCAACATATAAATTGAAATTTATATGGACTGGTAATTTCAAATGTTACCTTTCTTTTGAAATGTTGATATAAATTATGTTTTTAATTGGAAAGATAAAATTCACATTTTAAATATTTTTTAAGGGCAATTTTAACTTTACACTTCTAAGAAGGGTTCAAATTTGAACACTCATCGGGGATGTATTTGTTTAGTTTAAAAAGACAACGCTTTACACCTTTGCCGTCATCTTCTCTCTCCCCTGATTCCGGCAATCAACACTCCGCCAGCTCCTACAACCGACGTCGTCTATTGCACGTTGTTTTCTTCTAAGTTAGCATGCTTTCGAGGGTCGCTAAGTTCGCAGCACACATCAATGATCATTATAGCCCCCATCGGATAGTTGTATATGCCCTGTTTTCTTCTAAGTTAGCATGATTTCGAGGGTCGCTAAGTTGGCATCACGCATCAATGATCATTATAGCCCGATGGGACAGTTGTATATGCCCCATGGCCACTCTCACGCTATTTCATTTTCAAATTTGAATGCTCGGGCAAAGCAAACCGTGTTCAATTTCCTCCTACTTTGTTTCAAAAATGCTCTGCATCTAGCATCTAGTTATGACAGAAGGGAGAGCAGGAGCCCAAGCTCTGTATTTCCACGAATCGGCTTGGCATTTTCATTTTCAAATTTGAATGCTCGGGCAAAGCAAACCGTGTTCAATTTCCTCCTACCCTGTTTAAAAAATGCTCTGCATCTAGCATCTAGCTATGGCAGAATGGAGAGCAGGAGCCCAAGCTCTGTATCTCCACGAATTGGCTTGGCCTTTTCATTTTCAAATTTGAATGCTCGAGCAAATCAAACCCTGTTCAATTTCCCCCTACCCTGTTTCAAAAATGCTCTGCATCTATCATCTAGCTATGGCAGAAGGGAGAGCAGGAGACCAAGCTCTGTATCTCCACGAATCGGATTGGCCTTTTCATTTTCAAATTTGAATGCTCAGGAAAAGCAAACCGTGTTCAATTTCCTCCTACCCTGTTTCAAAAATGCTCTGCATCTAGCATCTAGCTATGGCAGAAGGGAGAGCAGGAGCCCAAGATCTGTATCTCCACGAATCGGCTTGTCCTACGATCGAGATGGATCGAAAACAAGGAAAAATCTCTCGAAAATCGAAAGACACGAATTAACTGGGCGTTGATGGCTCTGTGATAAATTAAGCGTTTTCTGAGCGCCTGATAGAGCTGCATCTAATTGTTTGACGCTTTTAAGGGGAATATTTCCACTGGTCATCCATTGTCGTGCAATAGGAGTTGGTTGGCTGTGTAAATTTTAATCAGATTGGAACGTATTATGGCTGTTGTTGAGTAGAGTATTTTTGTTGCCTTCTGGTTTACCTCATCCCATCTTTAATATTTCTTTGTTGGTGTATGGTGAATTAATAAATGCTTTCATATTTTAATGTGGCTTTGATACTGGAGGATGTGCTGTGTATGGGTTGTAAGTAGAAAATCCCAGTGGGTTATTTCTGTTTTCATTATTTTCTTTGTTTTTTTAGCATGCCTTTGTTGCGTTGCATGTTGGCTTGTCTTCTTGAATCCAACAGGAAACGAAAAAAACCACCACTGGTCCTATATTACTGGATCGATTGCTACTCATTTCTTACACCCAATTCACCTTACACCGGATACATTCAATTTTTTTTTGCAAATTTCTAGTTCTTCATATTATTTCTCGAGTTGCAAATTTCTTCTTCACTTAGCTTTAATGTCGCAAAAACTATGGAGGCCATTTGTACTGGAACAGTAGCCAACCTCATAAGCAACGTTGTTACCCGTGTTATTGCTCCACTCATCCAAGTCATAAGATAGAAACACTGAATTTCTGCAAGAGAAGCTTAGGAGTGCGAACGCCTTCTTGGAAGACACGACCAACCAATTTCAACGTCAGCAGAGAAGTATGCCGGCCTAAGTGAATGATAGGTTGGAAAGGCTCCCAACAACGGAGAGGTTGTTTGGATTGCCGCTTCTGGCTCTGTCATGGTTTTTTTTTGGAACAAGCTATCAATTATGCCAATTATAATTTATAGCTAATTGAACTCGGACTAAGGACTTAAGAAGTATGGCAATAAGATAGTTAATTGAACTCGGATTAAGGACTTAATAAATATAATTGTAGAAGAAGCATGTAATAAAGGCAACATTCATTTGATCGGCAATGAAGCATGGTTGCATGTTTTTGATGATGAAATGAAATCATTATACCATAAAATTGATTAAATACTTTTTTTTGGTTAATTGTAGAATGTAAATGGTCATTGACTTTAACATAATTCATTGTCAAAGAGATGCTAAATTTATTGAATGCTCCTTTCCTATGTGCCTAGTTCAATGTACGATATATTTTTAATCACATGTGCCATCTATGTTGATTTCTTTTTATTTTTCCTTTTTTTTATTCTTTCTTCTTTATTCCTTCCAAGTTATTCTTCTTCTTTATATAATGACAATGAGTATGAAAACCAAGTTTTCTCTACTCCACTCCCTCCTTCAAATAAGTATTAAAATTATACTTCTATCATCTATGCAATTTCGTCGATGAACACTTTTTTTATGAGTGAAACATATTGTAGTCATGATCATAGTATATATGATGATATTTCAAATTAATGTCAAACATGTTCATATTTCCAACAAACTTTTACCATTTTTGTTCCAGCAAACTTTTAAACATTTAAAAAATCTTCAACATGTCCATTGAAAGGTGCCCTACTAAGTTGGAGAGTCTACAAATATTCTCAATCCATTAAACAACATGTTTTTAGGAGTATACCTAGTTAAATTTATCATTTAGTTAGGTAATTTTGACACACTCTTAACCATGGTTTTTGGCATGCTTATGGCCTGAGCTTTTGCAGAACAGAAAAAATGGTTATTTTTCCTAAACTTAACCTTAACCTAAACTCCTATGGTTTAGATTGTTATACAACTTGAGCATATTACAGTGAATTATGTATTATTTTATGTATTATTTTTAAGCAGTTGATTACATTGAAATCTCCCTTGAAAAATTAGTTAAGATAGTTTAACATATTAATGAATTGTTGTTTGGAAAGAATGTATATCTTCTATTTGTTAATGTATTTGTTTAGAACAGAAAAAATGGTTATTTTTCCTAAACTTAACCTTAACCTAAACTCCTATGGTTTAGATTGTTATACAACTTGAGCATATTACAGTGAATTATGTATTATTTTATGTATTATTTTTAAGTAGTTGATTACATTGAAATCTCCCTTGAAAAATTAGTTAAGATAGTTTAACATATTAATGAATTGTTGTTTGGAAAGAATGTATATCTTCTATTTGTTAATGAATTGCACCTTTCGATAATGGTGATTTTTTATTTCAATTATAATTCTAATAGTTTGTATTGAAATGTTTGTTTATAGAAAAAATAAATTTTAATTTAGGAAGTGTGAATCTTGATTTTAAAAATGTTCATTTAAATTTTTATGTGAGTTTAAAAAATATTAATATTAAATTATTATAACACACATAGTAATTGTGTATTGAAAAGTTATAATTTTTTCCAAAAATATTTAATTAATTTAGAATATGAAGAAGAAGTTTCATAAGAATATGATGACTCATTTTTTTCAATAAAGGAAATTTTTTAAGAGGCTATAATTATTTTAAGATAGAAAATGTGTTCATAACACCAATCTTTAATTATTATGTTTACTTATCTTCCTCACCATTTTTTAATATATTTATCCATTAAAAGTTCAATCCGATATCTCTTTCATTTTTATGCCTAATATTTTTTCTAAAAAATTCAATATTTAATAAATAACCATTTTATTTTATAGCCATTAACAACATACTCATATATGATCTTTAGCTTTGCTTATTGTTGGTTTCCATGGCTTCTTTGGCTTTTCAAATCTTTTTGAGGGTTCATGTCTATGAATGCCTAAAATCATTTTTCAAATCTTTTTGAGGGTTTATGTGCATGAATGATCTTTAACTCTATTAATTCTTGGTTTCCATGGGTTCTTTGGGTTTCCAAATCTTTTTGACGGTTTATGTCCATAAATGCCTAAAATTATTTTTCAAATCTTTTTGAGGGTGTATGTCCATGAGTACCTAAAATCATTTTTAGTTCTCCATGCTTAAATGTCATCTCAACATTGGTTGTATCTTGGGTGGTTGGGAGGAAAGATTGTTGCCCTCCCCACCTAGGTTCAATTCTTGTAAGTGACATGATGCTCTTGTTGAGCCCTATTGTAATGATTGTATTTCAAGATTTCCTTGATTTCTTCGGAATAGCAGGAAGGTGATTTTTCCGCTGAAAAATACTAGGTTCTAGAATGTATAAGCCATGCCATTTCACATGCTTCAAACTTGTGATGTGTTTTTGGCATATTGGTACATTAATTTGTGTAGGATTGTACTATCTAATTTTTTTTCTTTTTCTTTTTAATCTTTGTAAATATTGATATTTGGTATACTTGCATTTTGTAGTAATGCTTGAAATTGCAATGATGCATGGGAGATATTTGGTATAGTTACATTTTGTAGTAATGCCTGAAACAACAAAGATGCATGGTAGACCTACGATATGAAACACATTCAAGAAGAATAGGGCTTACTTCATTGGATAGTAGAGAATAAGAAGCCTTATTGGGTAGTTAATATAGTACACGTGACATTTTATTTTTATTTTTATTTATTTATTTATTTTATTTTATTTTATTTTTATTTTTATTTTATTTTTATTTTTATTTTTTATTTTTTTATTTTTTTATTTTTTATTTATTTATTTTATTTATTTATTTATTTATTTATTTTTTCTTCTGATGGGTTTGTTGTATCTAGACTTGGGGGATCATTTGTGGTTTTATTAATTGAAACAATATTTAATAAAACTATTTGTTATGATTTCACAAGATGTCTCAGATAGTTGGTAGACTATATAGTGACGTCTCACACAGTTGGTAGACTATATAGTGAACCTATGACGTTATAAGTTTTAAAATTAAGAAATACTTCGTGGTGACATGTGGATATTATATGCCAAAGGTGATTAAAACCACTTAAATGTTGTTGAGAAAATTCATATATGATTGTGAGGAAAAATAGTTGAGATATATTAAACATGGCTTTTACTCATAAGGTGTAGTTCATTTGGTCTGAGTGGGGTTTGATCTCCATCATGTCATAAGGTTGGCATCAACCTAAGCTTAACATTTTGAATGCTTTACACATACATAAAAGAAAGAAGAAGATTTCATTGAGTTTGCTTATGTGATAATGAATCACAAACTGTTCAACCTATATTTGTTTTAGAAGGAGATGTCCAATAGAAAAGCTTCAAGATACAAAAGTCAAAGATTGCACTTCATACCCAAGGTATCTACATATTAAACCCATGACGATAATACTTTTTTTAACTTGATTTGTGAAATAAAGTCATTGTCATTATTAAAATACAATAATATTTTTTTTCCAAGCATGAGGAGTTATATATCTAATAAGAAGCTAAGGAAGAGGCAAGGATAGAAACTTTACACTCTACAAGCCTGAATAAATTGTTCAAAAACCCTAACTTCATATGTCAAAGATTTACACAACTTTGACACAAGATCTATACTTGATCGGGAGACTGCTTGAAAAATTATAGAAACATGAGAATCATCGATCTCCCTTCTGACAATGATTGAGTTGGGTGTTTTGGTACCTTTGATATGTTTTCCTACATCAAAAAATCATCAAGGACCTTATTATGGTTGATCTTAGACAATACAACCAAGGTCATATTCTCATCACCACCAATTTCCTTTCACAGTAAGTATAACAACCACAACACAATCATGGTCCTCTTTGTTCTTGCACACACAACACTTTTTGATTTCTCTATATTGACCCTACCCTAATACTCAAAGTTTCAAAAAAAGAGAAAAATGAACCCATCACCTTCATTCTTTCCTCACTTTATCACTATTAACCAATGTAGCACTTGGCACATGCAAAATTATATTCAATTTTAAAAGATTTTATGTAAATACTATATGTGTACCATTTGGGGGATGTAGACTACTGCAAACCTTGATATTGCCATATGATACTTTGTTCTTTGTTGTCCATTTACATATATTGATCTCTATGGTATACACATATTATTATTGCTTTTTATGAATATTTTGTAGAAGATGTAATTTCAATAAAATCAATTTATAATCATCTATTATCAACACTGAAATAAATATGCATCTGCAATCCACATGATTGAAGACTAACAATGTTTATTATTGAAAATCAATTCAATAGATTTTTTGGCATGTAAAACATGATTTGATGTAGACTTACGATCTCCATATTTGCAAGGAACTTTCCTAACTAGGACATTTCACTAACAAACTCTCATTGATGAATGAAGAATGGAGGAACTTTGCTCGATATGAACTATGAATAGAAGGAAATATGCTTAACATGAACTACAGGAACTCTTCTCGACACGAACTCTTCCCCAACATGAACTGTGACTGGTAGGAACTTTGTTGTCTTGTTGGTCGTAGTTCCGATAAGGTAAAGTTATATTTTGATAGAGTTTTCTTGTTGGGCAGAGTTCATATTGGGTAGAGTTCATATCGGGCAGAGTTTCTGTTAGGAAAATTTCTTGTCGGGGTAGCATTCTTATCGGGCAGAGTTCTTGTTGGGGCATAGTTGCTGCCTTGTTAGTTAGGTTCCTATTGCTCGATCATAGTTCATATCGAAGAAGAGTTCCCGTCGAGGTAGAGTTCATGCCAGGCAGAATAAAGCTCTCATTTAGTTTTCAGTTTTTTTTATGAATTCACAAGGTAGACTTCTTGTCGGGTAGAGTTCCCGTCGGGACATAGTTCCCGCCTTATTAGTTAGGTTCTTATTGGTTAGTTGTAGTTCATATCGGGCCAAAGATCCAGTTGGGGTAGAGTTCATGCTGGGTAGAGTCCTTGTCGAGGAAGAGTTCCTGTCTTATCGGTCATAGTTCCTATATTTGGCAGATTTTTCTTATTGGGAAGAGTTCCTGTTGGGTACAGTTCATATCGGGGTAGAGTTCCTATCGGTGCAAAGTTCTTGTCAAGTATAGTTCCTGTCGGGCATAGTTCTATTGGGGCAGAGTTCTTGTCGGGCAGAGTTCGTGTCGGACGGAGATCCTGTCGGGGCAGAGTTCCTGCCTTATTAGTTAGGTTCCTATTGGTTCGATCGTAGTTAATATTGGGGCAGAGTCTCTATCAGGGCAAAGTTCCCATCGAACAGAGTTCCTATCCCTTGACTCCTATAGCCGTGTTAGGAACCATGTCAACCCTTCTCTTTACTTTGTTAGTATATTGTTGTTGGATGCATATGCTTTGTAAGTCGTCCCGTAGTATTTGTTGATTCATAGTTTGTATTAGCCCATGGTATGGACCCATAGTATTGGACTCATATGCTTTGTAAGTCATCCTATAGTATTATATGTTTGATGGTATTGAACCATAGTATTGGGCATAGACTTAGTATATAAGTGTGTGTTGAGGCCAATGAAGCCACCGTGAAGTTATTTGTATTGAGCTTTCTCAAAGGAGGATTCCCCCTTGAAGTGGCCTGCGATCAATAAAAATATTCTATGATCTCATATATTTTGGATTTTATCAATTAATTGTTGTAGGTTCCTCACATATGGTATCAGAGCACTTTCTTGGGCTCGTTGGGTGGAATTTATGCCAAATTTTTTTTCGCATTTGTTGCAGGTTCAGATTTGGGAATAATCCCTATCCGCTTAACTGTGGGAAGTACTTGGGCATAAGACCTAAAACTCATTGTGAGGAGTACCACATGAACCCTAAAGTAGCTGGCCCATTGAGAGGACCTGTCAGCGAAAAGGGAAACGAACCCTACCTGATTGACTAGTTCCCCCCCGTGAGGTAAACCAAGAGCTGTCATTTGTGGCAAAGCAGTTATCAGTTTTACCTGAGCCATGGAGTGAGGGGTGCTTCCCCAATACGCAAGTCGTCAAACAACATTGGTGGCCGAGTGAAACCCATGAACTGTTAGGAAGACGATCATACCTGGGGTCCATATCTATTTTCAGCTGAACTGTTACCGATCACTTCCGTGTTGTTGCAGATCCATCTGTTGCTGATCACTTCCGCATCGTTGTAGATCCAACCGTTTCAGATCCATTCCGAAATCCATTTCAGATCCAGTTGTTTTAGATCCATTTCGAGTCATTTCAGATCCAGCTGTTTTCAGATCCATTCTGAAATTCGTTTCAGATCCAGCCATTTTTTATCTATTCCGAGCCGTTTCAGATCCATTTCGAAAGCCTTTTCAGATCCATTCTGGAAAAAAAAAATCCCTATCCACTAAGGAAGATGTAAGGATAAAAACTTTACATTCTACATCTTTATCCATTGAGGAAAGTTGTTTTAACATCCATTTGATGTAGCTTCCATCCCATAGCTGAAGCTAGAGCTATGATTGATCTGATGGTCGTGTATTGTGCAACTGGAGAAATTGTATCGTCATAATCGATTCCCTCTTTCTAGGAGAATCCTCTAGCCACAAATATCACTTTGTGCTTCTTAATGCTCCCATCTGCTGCATGTTTAATCTTGTAGATCCACTTGGAAGTCACAAATGACTTCCCTTCAAGTCTCGCCACCACTTCCCATACGTCATTCTTGATGATGGATTGATATTCTTCCATCATAGCATCTTTCCAAACATGCTGGTTGGAAGCCTCCTCGTAACTGGAGGGCTCATAATCAATAATGTGGGACATCAGTTCTATGTATCCTGAATATCTTTGAGTTTTCTTGCTCTCCCTGAATGTACCTGGGGGAGCATCATGCTATTTCTGCATCCTCTAAAGTCTGTCTAGCCGAAACAAGCCTCTTCTTGCCAACAACAAGATCTCTGGGAACATCTATGGGCTCTACTGGATCAACTAGATTCATTGGATCTATAGAACCTAATGGATATGTCGGCTCTCTCTGAAATCCATCTCGTCATCTGAGCTTGAGAGTCAATTTGAGTATTCTGCTCCCTCTCAAATACTAAGTATCAACGGGATCTTACTTTGGCTAACAATACATCCGTCACTTTCTCTTCAAAACAAGTCCCATAATCCTTCTCTTGTAGGCCATAGTCATATGGTCTTTCCCTACAAGTCAGATTTCGTCAAATAGTCAACAACATTGCATAATCATGAGAAATAAAATCATATTTCAATGACAATAGTTCACACAGTCATGCAAGCATCTTAGCCAATGCTTCAACAAAACAACCATCATATCCCAAACATACTTGGTGACTATCTGGATGCCTTCCATCTCTACCAGAACATATTTTCAGAAGCATGCACTGCTCCAGTATGTCAGCAAAGAGGTTTCATCCTAGATTAGTTCCATCTATGGTTCATGGAATGTTGTATAGCACTACAGGCTGCTTACACAACACATGCACAATATGAGCCTACTGCTAGTCAATATCAATCATATAACATGCTGTATCATAACATGCATAACACACTTCTAGATTCTAAGAATACAGATATGCATACAAATGTCACGAACATTCAAATTGATCTACAATAGCAATAATGACAAATGATAATGAAAAATACTTATCTCTTATTGTTTTGTGTGGGCTCCATCTTGATCTCTGCCTCCTTGCATGGATCACTGGATTCCTTAGATCTTTATATTCTACTTGGAAGCTAACTGCAACTTGGATCTTCATACAACACTAATGACAATCTCATTATCTAGAGATAATACAATCATTGGTGTACTAGAAGAACAACTCCTTTCGATGGTCATCATCTTCAGCATTCCTTGACCTCTTTGGTGGAGTTTCTTCATCTACATTAGTTGTGGAAGCATGCTCTTTCCTCTTTTCTGATGTACATTGATTCTTGTAGTGGCCGAACTTTCTGCATTTATAGCATTGAACCTTCGACATGTCCCTCTTCTTCCTTTGATCAGGATTAGGACTTGATCTTCTAACTTTGTCTTTTCGTCCAAAGTTCCTCTTTCCTTTCTTCTTGGTATGTGTAATGAGGGCTTGATCTTCTTCACGAGGTTCTTGTATTTTTCCTCTAGCCACAAGTCTAGTTTCTTCTTGTGTACAGTATGCCCATAGCTTTTCAAAAATTTGTAGTTTTGATCTTCCCAATATGCTTCGAATGAAAGGTTCCCAAGAATGAGAGAGACCATTAAAGGTTATCATGACCAACTCTCTGTTTGCAATAATTTCACCAATTGTTTCCAATTTATCTTTTATCTCTATGATCTTCATGAAGTATGAAGCTATGGTGTTTGACCTATACATCTTGATGCTAGAGAGTTGTTGCCTTAGGGCAAGAGCCATTTTAATGTTTGAATCTTCAAACAACTTCTTCAATGAGTCAAACATTGCCTTTGTTGTCTTCTTCTGAAAAATCTGAGGGATCAAATGATCCTTAACTGAATCTATTAGGATCCTCCTTGTCTTGGAATCATTCTTCTTCCATTGAGTCTCTCTGAATCTCCTTCAGGTTCTGACACTCCTTCTGTAGCAAAATTTAGTAGATCATTTTCTTCTAGAGAAATAAGCACCCTAGACTTCCATGAGTAGCATTTTGAAGCTCCATCAAGCCTATCTTCAACCCTAGCTTGACATTTTGATTGGTAGTAGATCTGCAGTCTGGATCAGAACCCTAGCAAGAGCTAGGTCAAAATTGAATTTTGGATTCTTGAAAAACCACTTCCACAGATGAATTTTCCCTCCCAAGGCGAGTTGAATGAACCTTCTTTTCTTCCATATCTGTCGTCAGAACACTAAGAACCAACAAACCCTAATTCTCGAAAATTAGGTAAAAAATGAAAATCGGTTTGCACAAGAAAATTTTGCCTTCCTAAGGCGAGCTCAATGAAGGTAAGATTGAACCAATTTGATGGTTGGAAGTTGGAGAAATTCCAAACCCTAGTTCCCGACACTAGTCACTTTCAGCATAGCTCTAAAACCATGTTAGTGTTTTGACTTATAACATCATAATAAACATATAAGCAATAAAAGGTGTAAATATTTGATTTAGAGATCACTACTCCCTTTGAATCACCTTAAGATCTCAAGCAGTTTGAGTCTCGATATCAATACATACTCATATAAATATAAAATCAACAGCTAGATCTCATTACCAAACTGAGACACATGCAATCACACAAAGAACACCAAATATACCCTGGAAACCCCAATCGGGGAAAACCAGCAATCTGTGGGGCTATATTCTCTCTCGAGCCCAGAGCATATATAAAAATGGACAAGTACAATCCGGGAACCCCCTGCCTCTATAAATAATCTCACCGATGAATTAGGTTTACCAAAACCCTAATTCTCGATGCATGCAAAAGTCACTTTTGCATGCATCTAATGATCGCATACAAGACATGCATATCTCATGCATGCAAATGTCAAATTACCCCGGAAGGTCCGAATGCAGCAACCACTGGACTCATGCCACTGAGTAGAGTGCATCGCAACCTCTACTCCATATTGATGCCTATACAACTAATGTACCTCCATGCAAGGCATCTAAATCATGGAGGACATCCTGAAGTTGCCATAATCTAACAAAAGGATTACTAAAAGAACAACTATGCACATAAACAAGATACACAATAGTTTACCCCGGGAAAACCCAAACTCGGCTTTCTTACTTTGAGATTTAGTACAAAGAAGATAAAAGGTATAAAATGAGTCAATGCTCAAGAAATTTGCTCCACAAGTCTTCTCCAACCCAGAAAATGCGAACCTCTTCACTAGTGCGAACTTGCTTGGTGAGAATGATGAAATGAGGGAAGTAGCACTTCTATTTATACATTACTTTTCAAAAAATTCCCTTACTGGGCCGACTTGTCTTTTTACAATATAAAATTACATTTATTATTTGTTTTACATTTCAGGTCGGTTTGGGCTAGTGAGGATGCCTCACATAGCTTGTTGGCAGGCAGTTTGGTAGAGTGCTATCGTAGCATCTCCGATGCGGTGACAAGGCAAGAAGATAGCGCGAATGGCGAGAAGATGACATGAATGGTGATGACCAGAAGATTAGTTATGTATTTTGGGTCAATTGTACCGCGGAATGAGGGTTTTTGGTCATTTGGACCACATATTATGTAATGTTGAGTCAGTTATACCGCATAACACGGGTTTTTGGTCAGTTTTGTACCAAGTTAGTTAGATGTTGGGTCACTTGTCCAAATGTCGGTTAGGGAGTTGTTAGTAAGTGGACACGCATTGTAATGGCGGAAGCCTATATATATATAGGAGTCATAGGTATTAGGAAAGAGGGAATAGAAGGTGAAGAAAAGCACATGTTTGGGTTGTTTCTGCGCATCTGTGAGATATTGCCGAGACCTGATCTTTGAGGAGATATTGTATCTAAGGTTTTGCAGTGATAATATGATATGATGAAACTGTTTTGGTGCAATTCCTGGGTTCTTTCTATTTGTTTATGGTAATGCAATGTCGCACTTCATGAATAATGCTATGTTTCCTTGATGCAATGATTCTTTACTATTACTACTATTGTGATAATGAACGCTGCGATTGAATAATGCGTTATGAATACATGTCAAATGTTTGAGATCCCTATTTAGTGTTGCAATAGAGTTAGTTCATATAGCCGCAACCCTCCTCCTTCCTCGGCGGAAACATGGTTCCATTTTCTCTTCTTGGATGCCTCAAGTGAGACCTCATCTGCTTTGCAGGTGTTGCTAGGTGGGATAAAACCTTCCCGGGTCGGTGCCCAGGGAGACTACGGCATGTGTCGACAGTGAAGTGGAACCCCTGTCGACTAGAGTCGTGTTGGTCAACAAATGGTTTCGTTGCCGGGATCGTGTGAAGAGTGAAAGGAGGACATGTTGTGGCACTCGACGAAGCCGAAGATATAGAACCGGTTTGATCAGAAGTTGAAGGAGTTTGCTGAAGAAGAAATCTGGAACAATGACTGACAGTAGATCACTGTGTGGGAAAATATATTCACGACGGTCCACACGAATGGTTTTTCTATGAATTCCCAGTCATCCTATACGAATGGTTTTCAATGCTAACCTTCCAGAAGAGGAAATTCCAGGGTGGTGAGCCGACGGCTTGGACCTCGGAATTGATTCAAGAGTTGCAGGAAGTCGATAATAAGGCATCGTGGGCTGTCGAACTTTGGCTCGATAGCATCTTGGAGGGATATATTATTGAATTTGCGGTTGACACGGAGAAATCCTATAGTGAAGCTGAAAGATATTTCTTCTACGGACCAAGGGGAAGGTTTCTGCTGTCGCTCCAACTGTCGATTAAGATGCTAATCTGCGAAAAGGGTATATTGAAGATGCATCTTGATCAGTAGACATCCTAGTGGGTAGAGGCTGTGGGTACCGCGATTGCTGGGGAACAGTACATGGAATGGTAAGGGGTAGATGGGTGCAAACCATGAGGAGATTGTGAGAAAATCCAAGGAAGAAAGTGGTCTTACAAGAGGAGGAGCGAGGTTTCGACAGGAGAAGAGGCAGAGGACAGGAGAAGGTCCTACTGTGATCGAACTGCAAAACCATGAAGGAAGACCACACGGGACGAAGAAACCTCACAGTCCTAACAGGGACGACCAAGATACGCCCAGGATAGAGGCACGACCAAACCCCGACACCAACATACCCACACCTCCGCTCACTGTCTCACAAACAGCATGAAATACCACTTCGACACCGCCAAGTTCGTCAATTCCACAGAAGTTAATTGGTAGTAGCACAACGAAAGGAGGAAGGAAGCCCATAATGGTGGGCGATGATGCTAAGTTACCGTTGTTCCATGGAAGTGCGACAGACAACCCAAAACAGTATTTGTTTTTGTGTGAAGCAGTCTGGACCATGAAACAGATCACTGATGCTGATGCTAAGAAAGGACAGTTAGCCACAACTCTGCGAGGTTTTGCATTAGATTGGTTCATGAAGTTTGTTCTAGTCCCTACGGGAGCCCCAGAGAAGTCACTAGATGAGATTCGGGATGGGATGATTGCTGAATTTAGATGGCCCAAGTCAACTCAATACATCACAGAATTGAAGGAAATTAAGCAGTATCCCAATGAGATGGTATGGGATTTCAACCAGTGATTCAAGACGTTGATGGAAAAATTTAGTTTCGATATGAGCGCCTTCCAACATAAAGAGTGGTTCATTGTAGCACTGCTACCCCACATTCAGCTATCGCTGATGCAGCAAAACATCTCGACGCCCAGTGAAGCTCTAGAGATTGCAATGTGATTGAAGGAATCACCAATTGGATATAATGCAGCTGGGATGTCGCAGATACAGACACAACTTTCTAACTTGACTATATAGTTGCAAGATTTGAAGAAGAGCAAGGAACATCGCGATGAAGTATGGTGTACATGATGCCGAGGAGAAGGGCATACGAAGGACAATTGCCCGGACTTCCATAATTATTTGGTGTTAGGTACGCCAAACCCATTGAATGGTGGCAGCATGCCATGGTGTCGTGCTTTTTAGGTGTATGGGCACAGTCACGACAATTGCCCTTATATGCAGAAAATGGTCACAACCCCGAGAAATCTTTATTGCACATTTTGCAAGTCGGTGGGTCACGATGACAAAGATTGCCGTGCATATGGGTTGTACAAGAAACAATGTGTGATGCATTCTACGTCAAGGACAATCAGTGTGCCATACAACAACCACAACTGCAATCGCAGGTAGTCCAGCCACTACCTCAACCACAGATGCAGTTTGTACCGCAGCAACAACCACAGCAGTTCGTGCCACAATACCCTCCAATGCAAATGGCTCCGTAATAGCCATGGTACGTCCAACAACCACAGTATGCACCGCAAGGACAAGGTATGCAACAGAATCCTATGTAGCCTCAGTACCAACATGTAATGTCCCTTGTTAGGAATTTTATTAAAATTGCAATTTTCCACTTTTTTCCTTGGTTCGACCTTTGACTAGTTTTGATCTCTAGGTCCCAAATTTGCCCCAAATGATCCCAAATCTTCTGAGAAGGTATATGAATGATATTAGAACATAAATATGTGTTTCAGGGATGCCTTTGTACCTTTAAAACACTTCTGCAAATACTCTTTCAATTCTGGTCAATGTAGGTAACTTTACTAGTGATTTCCCTTTGACTAGTATTGGTCTCTAGGTCTCAAATTGACTCCAAATGCCTTCAAATATTCAAGGAAGGTTTATGAATGATATTAGGAATTGAATATGATGTTCAGGGATAACATATGGCCACCAAAAGACCTCTGCAAACTCTCTTAAGATTCTGGACCAAGTATGCAATTTTACTAGTAATTTGGGGTTCAAATCCCCCTAAGGTAAGTACTGAAAATGGCTTCCCAAATGCCTCCAAACCCACTCAAATTTATGAAAAGAGGTATGTAATGTGTTAAGTATATTATTAAGGTATCATATGCACCGTTAATTGTTTATTACAACTGTTCTCACCCTCTCCCATTCAACTGCAAAAATCCCCAATTCGACCCTTGGGGAAATGGCACTATTTCTTCTCCCAATGCAATTAAACTGAGTAAAAATGCTTCAAATGCTCAAGTATAGTACATGAAACTTGTATAAGACATCCATGGAAGTATATTTATCACAAATATATCATAAAATCATCCATTCATTCGAAATCATCATCAATACATTGGCTCACAATAAGGTAGTGGGGAAATGGCATTGTTCTTCCATTAAAAATGAGATTTATACATTTCTACTTGGAATTTCGACCTGAAACTTTTTGGAGATGAAGAACAGAGTATTTAATTCATATTACAAAAGAAATGGGGCATTATAAGCTCCCCCAAAGAGTACAATAGCTCACCAAAAACGCCCTCCCTCAAGGATCAAGAATATGCCATCAAAACTGGAAATGGTTGAAGGAGCGAGCTGCAATAGAAGAAACCATGAGCTTCCCTGTATCTTACACCTGCAAATAAAGACTCCATTAAAGCTCCAAATGAAAGGTCTGAATGGCCTTTCCAATTGCCAACTTGGATGGGAATCTTTCACCCTCGAAATTGGCTAAGGCAAGAAACTAGTCATCCACTAGCTCTCCCTCATCACAAATGCAATTGCAAATTCTACAAATGATCAAAAGCTGGTTTCATTCTTTGTTATTGACATTTATAAAGTTCTAATGTGCTCCATGGGTCGAATTCCTTCCAAGAGACTCATGCCAACTCAAGTTGGGAAGAGATTCCAAAGAACACCACTTGTACAACAATTCCTAGTTTCCCACTTCCACCAAATCACATGTGGAAGCATCTTAGCTGCCCTAACACCCTTGAGCTCCCTCTTGGAGTCTAGTTTTAGCCCTGACATGTCATATATGTCATATGTCAGCCTTCAGGTCTGATTTGTGTCATAGGTGTCATAGCATCTTCATCATTGTTGTCGTAGAGCTAGGGAATCTAGCCCAAGTGTCTCACTAACTCCAAATTGCCTCTTCCTCTTCCATGGGAGTTACTCTTCCTCTATATTTCGACCTTGGATGAGTCATGCCATGACTAATACCTTTTGGACTCCCCCAAGTATGTTACCATTCACCTTGAATTCGAATTGGTGAGAGAATGATGCCAAGTGTAGTGGGGAAATCTAGCCATATGTGGGTCCCACTTCCTCCATGTGTCTTCATGATCAAATGCCACTTTGATTTTCACTTGTATATATTTATTTAGATCCTTTATTAAATATTTATGCCACTCTAATGTTCAAACATCATTTATTATCCCCATTATTCCAAATCCCAAAGCTTCCACCCCAAACCTAGGAAACTAGTAATTTTCCTCCTTGGCAATTATTTGACCTTTAACATCAATTTTACAAACTCTAATGAATATGGCCAATGTGATTAGGCCATTGTGACCCAATTCCAAATTTGGGACATGACAAGTCCTCCCTTCCCAATATTGATTGTCCTCAAGCAATTTCAAACATGGGTGTTGAAGAACCTGCTTCCTGTATAATTGTTTGAAGTTGCCATTGAATTGCCCAACCTTGAGTCTTTGAGTTTCCTTGAAGATTTTAGAGAGGAACCACCATGCTTGCTGCTGCACTACTCTGATAAAATTCACTTTATTAAGTGGGAAATCCATCTCCCATACTGCTTGTTTCCCCAAAAAAAATTCAAACCAATGAGACAAAAATTATTCCAGGGTCCCATTGCTTGTATTGCACCCCAACAATTAAAAGTGCTCTCCAACCCATACCATCAGATAAGAGGATTCCTGGATGCCATTTTCTTGTATGCATTCTTCCAAACATCATGAGTACAAAATATATATCATCAAAGTACATAACAACATAATGAAAATGTACATAAAGGAGATGCTTCATCAAAGAGTCATGAAAGTGCTTATACCTCCAAGCATGTAGACCACCATTTTCCAAGTGCATACAATCTTCAAGTGACCCATCAAATATTCTCCAATGACATAGGTGAGGATCCCATGTCCGATAGTGCTGCTCCAAGAGAATGTGATATGCATCAAAATATTCAGCCATGCATTCTTTCATCCAAGAAGTGAATGAAGAATCTCCACTAAAATCTGAACCAAATAATGAGCAGGAAAAACAAGGAGAATTCAAAGGACTCAAAGAAGTCTCATCCATACATCCATGAGGATATGTATCATCATAAGGTAAAGCAATATGCTGCTTCAATTCTAAATAATGAGGTGCTCTCTTCATGTCATCATCAAAAGGAGAGGTAGGAGTTTCATACCCCTCATGTGGCACCACTAGGAAAAAACCTTTCACCCAATTTTCATCCCAAAGTGATGTGGCTGGAAAAGAAGTGTGGGGTGAGGAATTATGAACCAACTTTAATTCTTTACAACTCTTACCCATTGAAATATTTAATTCATCTTCTCCATAATTGGTTGGTCCAACTATTGTGAGATCATGTACCTCTTCCAAGGCTTTGCAACTCTCTCCATGAGGCAACTCATAATCCCTTTGAACAAGGACAAGTGCTTGTCCTTCTTCTTGTTTTCGTGTAGCATATTCAAGAACATGCATATCAACATGTACCTCATGTTCCACAATTACATTAGGTTCCTCTTTTGTGCCATAAATTGTTTCATCCTTTTCCTTGAAAAGAGAACCATTGCTCATTATTTTTTTCGAGTTGCTTCCAATTTCACTAAGCAACAATCTGAACTCTTGAAAGTATTGTCTCCACTTGTCTTCAAAGGATGGTTCAAGTAATTTCCTAAACTCCTCATTCTCCTTTAAGGTTCATTTCTCATCCTTACTCATGGTGACCAATGAATGCACTTCTTCTCCTACTTCTTCCCTTTCACCAAAGTACATCCAGTTTCCGTTTCTAAGGGTGGTGGCTTATTTATTTGACTCCTGGTCTTCATTAATGTTCTACCACATCAGGTGCCAAGACCATGCTCTGATACCACTGTAATGTCCCTTGTTAGGAAGTTTATTAAAATTGCAATTTTCCACTTTTTTCCTTGGTTCGACCTTTGACTAGTTTTGATCTCTAGGTCCCAAATTTGCCCCAAATGATCCCAAATCTTCTGAGAAGGTATCTGAATGATATTAGAACATAAATATGTGTTTCAGGGATGCCTTTGTACCTTTAAAACACTTCTGCAAATACTCTTTCAATTCTGGTCAATGTAGGTAACTTTACTAGTGATTTCCCTTTGACTAGTATTGGTCTCTAGGTCTCAAATTGACTCCAAATGCCTTCAAATCTTCAAGGAAGGTTTATGAATGATATTAGGAATTGAATATGATGTTCAGGGATAACATATGGCCACCAAAAGACCTCTTCAAACTCTCTTAAGATTCTGGACCAAGTATGCAATTTTACTAGTAATTTGGGGTTCAAATCCCCCTAAGGTAAGTACTGAAAATGGCTTCCCAAATGCCTCCAAACCCACTCAAATTTATGTACAGAGGTATGTAATGTGTTAATTATATTATTAAGGTCTCATATGCACCATTAATGGTTTATTAAAACTGTTCTCACCCTCTCCCATTCAACTGCAAAAATCCCCAATTCGACCCTTGGGGGAATGGCACTATTTCACCTCCCAATACAACTAAACTGAGCAAAAATGCTTCAAATGCTCAAGTACAGTACATGAAACTTTTATAAGACATCCATGGCAGTATATTTATCACAAATATATCAGATAATCATCCATTCATTCGAAATCATCATCAATACATTGGCTCACAACAAGGTAGTGGGGAAATGGCATTGTTCTTCCATTAAAAATAAGATTTATACATTTCTACTTGGAATTTCGACCTGAAACTTTTTGGAGATGAAGAACAGAGTATTTAATTCATATTACAAAAGAAATGGGGCATTAGAAGCCCCCCCAAAGAGTACAATAGCTCACCAAAAACGCCCTCCCTCAAGGATCAAGAATATGCCATCAAAACTGGAAATGGTTGAAGGAATGAGCTGAAATAGAAGAAACCATGAGCTTCCCTGTAGCTTACACCTGAAAATAAAGAATCCATTAAAGATCCAAATGAAAGGTTTGAATGGCCTTTCCAATTGCCAACTTGGATGGGAATCTTTCACCCTCGAAATTGGCTAAGGCAAGAAACTAGTCATCCACTAGCTCTCCCTCTTCACAAATGCAATTGCAAATTCTACAAATGATCAAAATCTGGTTTCATTATTTGTTATTGACATTTATAAAGTTCTAATGTGCTCCATGGGTCAAATTCCTTCCAAGAGACTCATGCCAACTCAAGTTGGGAAGAGATTCCAAAGAACGCCACTTGTACAACAATTCCTAGTTTCCCACTTCCACCAAATCACATGTGGAAGCATCTTAGCTGCCCTAACACCCTTGAGCGCCCTCTTGGAGTCTATTTTTAGCCCTGACATGTCATATATGTCATATGTCATCCTTCAGGTCTGATTTGTGTCATAGGTGTCATAGCATCTTCATCATTGTTGTCATAGAGCTAGGGAATCTAGCCCAAGTGTCTCACTAACTCCAAATTGCCTCTTCCTCTTCCATGGGAGTTACTCTTCCTCTATATTTCGACCTTGGATGAGTCATGCCATGAATAATACCTTTTGGACTCCCCCAAGTATGTTACCATTCACCTTGAATTCGAATTGGTGAGAGAATGATGCCAAGTGTAGTGGGGAAATCTAGCCATATGTGGGTCCCACTTCCTCCATGTGTCTTCATGATCAAATGCCACTTTGATTTTCACTTGTATATATTTATTTAGATCCTTTATTAAATGTTTATGCCACTCTAATGTTCAAACATCATTTATTATCCCCATTATTCCAAATCCCAAAGCTTCCACCCCAAACTTAGGAAACTAGTAATTTTCCTCTTTGGCAATTATTTGACCTTTATCATCAATTTTACAAACTCTAATGAATATGGCCAATGTGATTAGGCCATTGTGACCCAATTCCAAATTTGGGACATGACACAACAGTAGGGAGGATTCCGAGGAGGATACTGGGGTGGACACAGTGGAGGATTTGGTCGCGGAGGAGGATGAGGTGGTCGTGGACCTGTTCAATGCTATCCGTATGCGGTGTGGGGGAATTATCAGCGAGACTGTCCACTACTACAGAATCAGTGTACGTTCTGTTTTGTTAATGAACATATAGTTGAGAATTGTCCACAATTGATTGCACGATGGCAGGATGGGAATGCTCCGCAGATACAGAATTAGACCCAACCGTAGCGACCAACCCAGAACCAAGTACAACAACTAGTCTAGAACCAAGTACAACAACCAGTATAGAACCAGCCCCCGCGACCGAATCAGAACGCAAATCCAAATGTGAACCCATAGGGGAAGCAGCAGACTCAGATGTAGGGTGCAAATATTGCGACAATTTCTGCAGAACCATGACCACAAGATGCTTCGGTGGCTATTGTAACTCATGGAGGAAAAACATCTGGGGAAGATAGCTCGTGACCGATGATTCGGTTGGTAGGCCAGAAGATGGTACCATTTGACATTGATGTTGAATGGGAGGCATTCCTTTAGGCACGTCACAACTTGGAGACAGACAGCGGTAAGGTTGTTGTTTGCGATATGCCACGTGTCTTTGACACTGCATCAGAGGGCGGTCTGTTGACACCATCGGGAACATTGCAAAGGTTTCTAGAGAGCTGTCTACTATTGGCCCGACATCCGGCCGCCCTGGTTGTGATTGAGGGATGGTTGTAGCAATTTCCGAAAGGATGGTAGGAGTTGGCAGTAAACTCTTTACAGCGACAGAAGATTGGCAAGGAGATGAGAATGAACATCCAGATTGGTGACTATGATGTTGATTCAGTTATTCTTGATCTTGGTTTGGATGTTAACATCTTAACCAAGTAGGCGTGGTAGAAAATGGGGAGTCCCCCATTGAGCTAGTCTCCTGTGCAGCTTCGATTGGCTAACCATGCTAAAGTAACACCCATTGGGCGAGTTCCGCGGCTAACGATCGATATTGAGGGTAGGAAGACTTATGCCGACTTTGATGTCAACGAAGTGGTTGAGGGAGGAAGCTCCTATCCTGCACTATTGGGGATTGGATGGGCTAATGATAGTGGAGCTGTAATCAACTTCAAGAGGCGCATGATGACGTTTGAGAATCACGATTTCAGAGTCATATCCCTGTTGGATCCGGCTGAAGGACGCTGATACATTGAGCCTATAAAAGATGATGATCCCACTGGATGGGACCATGCATTCAATATTTTTGAAGACTATATTCACCCTACTGCAAACGGTGAGCTGGGATGGCGCAGCGAGAGCTCTGCGTCTTCCAACTCTGATGATGCATTAGATCATTGGCAGAACCTCTTCCACGAAATGTCGCTCTGAAAATGTGGCTTAGTTACGCAATATTCATGTCGTGTTGCGACAGAAACAGTCACACTGCCAGTCTATGAGGGTTGCCTGGCTTAACCAACTTTTTGACGAAATTTGAAGAACGAGTCTCAGAACCACAATGATTGCTTGCATTGGAGGAAGCACTGAAGGCTGCTTCAGCATGCTGGTGGGCGACACACAAGACATCCATTGATGGTTGGTCATAGTGTTGAAGGTTGATGATGTTTCAGTTCGGCGATACTGAGGTTTATCACACTGGAAAGTATGATGTCCGGAAGAGTCCCAGTGATCATGTGATGGAATGCCAACGATTATGGGTAGCGCGACCCAGAGATGAGTGGGTCCATGCTTTTATCCATACCTTAGATGAGATGCCACGCTCATGGTATACTGCAGCCGCGTTGCACAAAGAAATTACAACATGGGGGGAGTTGATGGTCTGTTTCACTCATACGTTCACTTTTGCGGATGCCAACCCTGACGTCAATAACACCTTACAGCTCATCCGCGATGTGGCACTTCAGGTTGTTCCGACGGCCTACCCTGTCGATCCGCATACATACTGTCAGATGCAATCTCTCATGGAATGCTTCAACATCACTGATGGGCCAAAGGATGAGAACAATCCCCGAAATGTCAACATTCTCAAGTATGAACGAAGTCGCGATGTAGTACCACCTGCTGCGCCCAGTAATCCGTTCAGTCAACCATTGAAGCTTCGTAAGCTCAATATTGGCACAAAGGCTACTCCCAAGTTTGCAAATGTTGGGGACTATTGGGATGACGAGATGATGAGTAAGGTCACTGATTTACTCCATGAGTTTCAATACTTTTTTCCTACGAAGTTTGTCGATATGAAGGGGATCCTGGGTGATTTAGGGGAGATGAGGATTCCTTTAAAACCAGATGCTAAGCCAGTCCAACAACGACCTTATCGACTGAATTCGTGACATAAGGAAAAGGTCAAGGTAGAACTTGATCGCATGTTGGAGGTTGGTATTATTGAACCAGTGGAAGAGTCCGAATGGATCAGTCCTATGGTGGTGCAAGACAAGAAAACTGGCGAGGTGTGCATTTGTGTTGACTTGCGGAAGTTGAATGATGCATGCTTGCATGACCCTTTTCTGACCCCATTTACTGACGAAGTACTTGAAGGGGTGGGAGGCCAGGAGATGTACTCATTCACCGATCGGTTCTCTGGCTACCATCAGATTCGCATTGCCAAAGAAGATCGCTATAAGACAACTTTTGTTACTGAATGGGGCTGCTTTCAGTACACTGTAATGCCGTTTGGTTTGAATAATGCACTTGCGATATTCTCCTGGGTCGTTGTTGCTGCATTTAAAGACTTCATTCAGAATTTTTTGCAAGTATACATGGATTATTGGATAGTTTATGGGTTGATCCGCGATCATCTGGCCAATCTAGGGTTAATGCTTGAGTGCTACCGACAGCACCAGATATCACTGAACTTGAAGAAATGTATTTTTTGTGCACCATTTGGGATATTGTTGGGTCATATTGTGTGTAATCAAGGGTTGTTGGTCGATCCGGCTAAGATTGCACTCATCTTGATTTCGCAATCACCGACCACTGTTAAGCAGTTATGAGCGACTCTGGGGCATACGGGGTATTATCGCAAGTTCATAAAGGGATATGCAGTGATCACCGCCCCTATGGAGAAATTGTTGAAGAAAGATGCGTTATTTCAATTGACTCCGGAATGTCAAGATAGTTTCGACACACTGAAGACGAAGATGGCTTCGGTACCAATACTCTTATTTTTGGATTGGAGTAAGGAGTTCCATGTACATGTCGATGCCTCATCAATCGCATTGGGAGTAGTATTGGCTCAGCTCGACGAAAGAGATCTTGATCACCCCATTGCTTTCACTAGTCGGAAGTTGTCGTCCGCTAAACGCAACTACACCACCACTAAGCGGGAGGGTCTGGCAATGGTCTACGCACTGCAGAAGTTCAGGCACTATTTGTTGGCTAGGCACTTTAAAATGTTCACTGATCATTCCGCGTTGAAATATATAGTTAATAAGCCTGTGTTGGGGGGGAAGATATGCCGTTGGCTACTTCTTTTTCAGGAGTTAGATTTTAAAGTCATTGTGAAGTCAGGCCGGTTGAATGCCGGTACCGATCATCTATCGCGGATTGATACAGGGGAGGAACCAACCAATATTGAAGACGGGTTGCGAGATGCACAACTATTTAAGGTTGGAGTCGCTGATGATTATTTTGATGACATCCTCCAGTTTCTAACCATGGGTACTGCACCAGACGAATTCACCACCAGTTAGAAGAAGCAATTGGTAGTCAAGGCTGCAGACTTCCAGCTAATCGCAGGAGAGTTGTATAAAATGGGCACTGATGAGATATTGTGCAGATGTGTCTTGCTGCATGAGCAAGCGCTGATACTGGCTGAAGCACATGGAGGAGTCCCAAGAGGACACTATGGCAGTCGGGCGACGGATAGGAAAGTGTTGTGTGTGGGGCTGTGGTGGCCTACATTGCATAATGATGTGACAGACTATGCGCGGTCCTATGATGTTTTTCAGCGAACTGGAAAACCATGCAGATACGATGAGATGCCGTTGATACCTCAAATAACATTGCAACCGTTCGACAAATGGGCCATGGATTTTGTAGGACCAATCAATCCACTAGAGAAACGCATGAGTGTGCGGTATATCGTCACGACGACAGAGTATTTGACCCAATGGGCCGAGGCGGCACCTGTAGTTGATTGTTCCGTGGCTACGGCGGCACGATTTTTGTTTGATAACATTATCACTCACTTCGGCTGCCCCAAGATATTGCTGAGTGATCAAGGCAGCCACTTTCTTAATCGCACCATCAGCGCATTGACGGAGGAGTTGCAGATACAACATAAGAAGAGTTCACCCTATCATCCATAGGAAAATGGCATGGTGGAGGATTTTAACAAGGTATTGGAGTACGCACTGACAAAGGTGTGCAATGCGAACCGCAACAACTGGGATCTCAAAATCCCAGCAGTATTGTGGGCCTATCGCACCACATGTAAACGACTGACATGAAAAACACCATTTTAGTTGGTGTATGGACAAGAAGCGATTATGCCAATGGAGTATATTGTTCCGAGTCTACGAATTGCGGTTGTCACGGGCATGGATGATGTCACAGCATTAAATGAGCATCTAGCGCAAATGGTGCAGCTGGAAGAAGATCACTTCTTCATTGGGTTCCACCAGGGGGTCGAGAAGGATTGACTGAAGGCATGGCATGATTGCCACATCAAAAATAAATAGTTTCAGCAGGGCGACTTGGTGCTGTTGTACGACAACAAGTTTATGAAACATCTAGGGAAGTTGCAGATGCATTGGCTTGGTCCCTATCACATCAGTAGTATTACTTCCGGAGGAGCAGTTCAATTGCAGCAATTGGATGGAGCGATGCTCCCCAAGCTGGTAAATGGTCTTAGGTTGAAGCCCTATTGTGAGGGATTAGAACATTGCCATGCCTGAGTCACATCGAAAAAAAAAATGATGTGTTGCCGGAACATTGGTGGCAGGATGTCGCACCACCATGGATGAAATGCGGAAGCAGGGAGGCTTCTGCCGCAAGATAGGAATGATCGGAGACACATGGCAACGTCACGATCGGGTCAAATCAGTAATAAATGCCAAAAGTTCAGACAATTAATTAACGGCGCTGTTCGAATGATGGGCATTAATGGAAGATCCGACTGATCGATGGACCGTATCGACAATGGATTTGTGTCATTAATACAGGATTTTGGTTGAGTTAATGCCTGATTTTGTGATTATTATGGCGGATTTGGTTGGATACTATAAAAATGGATTGGAGTTGGTCAGAAGGCCCTGAGAATTCAGTTTTTTTTGTAAGATTGTGGCATGCTGCAGAGTATTGTTGCTGGTTTGTGAGTGTTCCTATGCGCATTGTAGAGTGTTGTTGTCGAGTATAGGGAGGTATTCCAGGTGAGCTGGAGACTGTTGAGATCAATAGTGAAGTCGATTCCCCCTTCATCCTGGCTATTGTTCAAGAAGAAACTGCGCCAGCTGTCAACCTTGAGGCTGAGGTAGCAACTATGCCAGTGGGAGAATCCGTAATTGCTAAGAAGCGACAGGGAGGTCAACACTCAGAGTCCCCGCAGAGTAAGAGGGTGCTTCGGTCCTCCGCTGCGTCGGTAGGTGAAGCTCTGGAATAGGTAGGGAGGTCCAGTCGCCCCATTCGTGAGTCTGCCCCATGGGTAGGACTCTCCGTCGGTGACATCCTTGGGTATATCCCTCCAGTTCGGCCGGATGCCACCCCACGTAAGATAAACCCAAAATAGAAGTATGGTGTGAAGATGCTAGCACACCCGGTTGGACTGGAATGCTTTGTGGATATTACATCGGCGTTGACCCGCCTGCGCTACGACGATCATGATATGGTGGCCTACCCCAACATTGCATCTGCCCCTTATGTGCAAGAGATGCGCCTTTCCACAACATCAACTGTACAAGACTGGGCACGAGGATTGAAGTAGGCCGGCTTGTTAGGGCTGATTAATATGCCACATTTCGGGCATCTGGCGGAAGTGAATGCGTGCGTAAAGCGGCTCTTGGCGTGTTTTCATGGTGGGTTGTTGTGGCTGGATAGAGAAGTCTCGGTTGCCGTTGACTTAATTTCATCCATAATCGGTTTTCCCAAGAATGGACTTGATCCGGCGCAGTTCACTTAGGGGAAGGCCAATGACAAGAAGTGGGTGCTGTAGTTGGCATAGAAATATGACCTAGAAAAGGATGGGCGTGGGTATAACACCAGTAGCTGTAATGATTAGACGGTGCTCACGGGAATTAAGATCTTCTCCTACAAGGTGGTTAGGGGTGGTCAACCTAACCAATGCAACTCAGGCATTGTTGCACGTACTGGGCAATGTGCGGAAGGGGTCCAAATGAATTGGTCCCTGTTCCTCTTAAATTAATTAATGGAGGATGTTGTGGAAGTCCAATCAGGAAAGGGTTCCATTACATACAGTTGGCTGTTCCTTTTGATCAATTTCATCGCATGGAAAGAGCCCAACACGTACTAGGGCATGGACTTTCCGGCTGCAGTAGAACGGTAGGGGTCGCGATATCAAAATCTATGGTATGTATGGGATCCAGAGAGACTCTGGGATTGTCAATTGCATTTTTGGCTGTATTGGGAGATGCTTTGTGCCACGGCAACACAGGTCCCGCGAATATCTGAAGAAACTGTCGCGCGGTTCAAACCTATTATGGCGTTTGCAATTTGGCCGCATACCATACATATCCAAGCCCGCCGTGATCCTGATCGACAATGGTTGTAGACCTCGTATAAGGTGACGTCCGAAGATTTGGAGGGTGCTGCGAAGAAGTGGCCGGAGGAATGGAGACAACCCATGAGTCCAATAGAGATAGAAGCCGGTGGCCCACTGTTGGGCCTAGATGATTGGGTATTGGCACAGGATGAGCAGAGTCACCATGAATCAGGGCACCAATCGACCAAAACAATATCAGATGATGATAGCGATCGAGAACTTGAAGAGAATTGCTCGAAACGGTATCAGGAGCGTGCAATGATCATCGGATTGTCTTTTCCCGCCGAGGCATAGTTGGGACTCCTGGTCACGACGCTCAATACTGCATCCTCTGCGGCAGTAGACAAGATGGCAAGGAAAGCGGATGAAGGATTCCATGCAATCACCTCTCAGTTAGAATCCTTGTATGACCTGGTTTCCAGCAAGACACCAAAGGAAGCAGCAACATCAACCTTTGACACAATCAACACTGAGCCGCGGGTCCGGAATGTGGAGATTCTCCTGACTGCGATTATTACTGAAGATGATCGAGGTGGATATCGGTGGCCACCCACCTTTCCAACTGGCTCAAAATAGTTTTCTGGCAATTTTAGTAATGTACTATTTTTAGCAATTTTTCGGGTCCTGAACTTCCGGGGCCATTTTGAGGCCCTAAACGACCTTTTTTGGCAATTTGGGGGGCCACATCATTGCCTCTAGCATGCATTTGGCCCAAGTCAAAAGTTGTAAATATCGGATAGACCTTTCCAATGGGCTACCAAGTTCCCCAAACGGAGATCGTATGCAAAAGTTATGACCCCGGGAAGTTGATGTACTAACTTACCCAAACGGGGCCCACATGACTTTTGGTGCTTCATCTCCTAGGGTTAGGTTTTTGGATGTCTAGGGTTTTTGACATTCATGTTTATTGTAAAAGGCCTTGAGAGCCTCATTGTAACCATCTTCTTGCGAAGTGAGCGCAACCTGTGATGAACCTGCAATAATTAATTAATGCAAATACACAAGATATCAGAAATAACAGAACATAATCACTTTTATATTGATCACGGGCCACTTCGAGGGGGCAACCTCGTTTGAGCAAGCTCAATACAATTAACTTCACGGTGCCTTCAATGACCTCAACACACACTTATATACTAAGTCTATGCCCAATACCATGAGTCAAAACCATGGGACATATAATACTACGGGACGACTTACAAAGCATATGCGTCCAATACTATGGGTCAATACTATGGGCTAATATAAACTACGGATCAACAAATACTACGGGACGTCTTACAAAGCATATGCGTCCAATAACAATATACTAACATAGTAAAGAGAAGGGTTTACATATGTTCCTAACATCCCCTCTCCCTTAGAAAAAGCTTTGTCCTCAAAGCTTTGGTTGGAGAAATTGCTGCAGAAGTTGAAGGAGTGGTTCCCCAGTAGCATCCTCGGGTTGCATTTCAGGCCACTGACGCCTTTGGAGTGTCAAGGAGGATTGCTTGGAAGGTTGTAGATGAAGAAGAACCCTGTCAGCTGTGTGAAAAATGCGCTCAGAATGGTGCTGATCGGCTTGTTGATTCAGGTGAATTCTGGCCATGTGAAGATTGTCCTGCAGAATGAGAAGAATCTGATTGCGGTTTCGAAGAACCGAGTCAATTTCCTGAACTGGGGAGCTGCTAAGGGTGTATGGAAGAAGAACTGGCGGTGTTTGTCCATAGACCACTTCATATGGTGTTCTGTGAGATGTGGTATTGTACCACCAGAGCCCTGCTAGGAAATCCATAGAAATAGTTGGCCAAAGCTGATTAGGGATGGGCAAGGGTTTGAGCAATCCCGAAAGGAGTGTCATTTCACCCTTGTTGACTCGGAAAGTATCATCGTCAGCCACCATCTGTTGAATTGTCATTTTTAGTCCCTGCCAAAAGAAGTTACATTGTTCTTGGTCATACCTGTTGCAGAACCCAGAGTGCCCTGTTGATGAAGAAGCATGGAGTTCATAGAAGAGAGAGCCCTGTTGAACATATTGCACCCAATTTGGAACAAGCAGAGAAAGAGTTGTAAGAGAAATTGGGTCATCAATTGTGCAAGAAGGAGCATATTCCACCATATTGTCCTTACCCTTCTTGTAAGTGATCACATAGGGATAACCCATGAGGTGGATAACCCATTTTAGGTGTGTTGGGGAGGAGACCCATTGTTCCAGAAAATTTTCCAGACTCAGGAGATCAATCTTGATGCAGAAATAATTCCCTAATAGGTATGGCTGCCACTTCTGTATTGCATGCAAAATAGCCATCATTTCCTGCTGAGAGGTAGATGTGGCTAAATTCTTACCGGAAAGGTCTCGTGAAGGTAGCAAGCGCATTGGTTCAGCAAAGATACCTGCATATCTATCCAAGGAAGTAGTGGAGACTGTTGATGGGTGCATCTGAATGGAATTGAGCTGAGCGATGACACCATGTGAATTCTTCTTAAGGAGTTTTTCCAGGCGATGTGAACTGATGATGCAGAGAGACCCTGGTTGGAAGCCCATAAATTTGTGTTGTGCCCCATTGACTTTAAACTGCATCCAAAGTTCAGCAAAATCCCATAAGATGGGGCCAAGTGTGCATAACCATTGAACGCCCAAAACCACATCACATCTACTTAAGGGCAAGGAAAACATGTTAGAGCGTAGGTTATAATCTTCCATAGAGATACGCACATTGTGACACTTCCCCTTGGAAGATAAGGTGCCCCCATTGGCAACCATGACTTCAAAGCTGGAGCAAGGATGGACAAAACAATCATCCTGTTTGGCAATCCGAGGGTCAATGAAGTTATGAGTGCTACCAGAATCAATGAGTATGGTAAGAGGGAGCTTCTTGAAGTATCCCCTGACCCGCATTGTTTGTGGGGTGGTGACGTCGGTTACAGCATGGAGAGAGATCTCAGGTGGGTCGTCCTGAAATGGGGTGTCAACAGGCAGGTGTTGAATGTCGATATGATCATCCACTGTATCTGTAGCTGCTTCACCAAGTTCTAAGGCAGGCAGAGAATCCACATCCAAGAGATAGAGCTTTTGTTGAACACATCTATGTCCCCGAGTGAATTTCTCATCACAATTATAGCAAAGCCCTTTTTCTCGGCGTGCCTACATTTCTATTTCAGACAAATGCTTGATAGGAGTTGGTTGAGGAGAAGGCGTGATGGGAGGTCATTGGGAACCCATATTTCTGAAGGGAACAAGGGTGGGTTTGGCGCGTTGTTGAGCTGCAATCTTGTCCTCAGCCAGCTTAGCCAACCCTAGGACTTCCATCATTGTGTTGGGACAAAACATTTTGACCTCTGAGCGAATTTTATCCTTGAGACCACTTATAAAACAACTCCGGTAGAATTCATCAGACAATCCTTCTGTGTGATTGGCCAATTTCTCAAATTCTGTCTGATACTCTCTCACTGTGCCAATTTGGTGAAGTTTAGTGAGTGCGCCTATGAAATCATCAAAAGCACTAGGGCCAAATCGTGGCAAAATGAGTTGGCAAAAATCTGTCCAGTTTGGCTCAGGATGAGCTTTGATGTACCAACGGTACCATTGAAGGGCTTCCTGTTCCAAATGAAAGGATGCAAGTGGAACTTTCTGGACATCAAAAGTATTATGCAGACTGAAATATTGTTCTGCTCGGTATATCCATCCAGTCGGATCAGTACCATTGAAGCGAGGAAAATCAAGCTTCGGCCCACGAAAATTGTTGGAAGAAGAGAACCCGGTGGCTGTAAAATATTATGGCTGTTAGTTATTGTTCATGGCTGAATGCTGAAGATGGAGGCTGAGAAATTTTTTATCCAGATCTTGGAGTTTGGTTTGGATGGCTGCAAGTGCTTCCTCCATGGTGTTTGCTCCTGCACGGGTGACAGCCATAACCAGTTTTTTTTTTTCTTTTTTCGAAAAGGATCTGGAACAACGCCGAATGGATTGAAAATGGCTGAATCTGGAACGGCTTGCAAATGGATCTGAAACGGCGCAACAATGATCAACAATAGTTTAGCTGAAAGTAGATATGGACCCCAGGTATTTTTCGCTTCCTAATAGTTCAGGGGTTTCAGTCGGCCACCAATGCTGTCTGACGGCTTGCATATTGGGGCATTACCCCTCACTCCACGGCTCAGGTAAAACTGATAACCGCTTTGCCACAAACGATAGCTCTTGGTTTACCTCACGGGTGGGAACTAGTCAATCAGGTAGGGGTCGTTGCCCTTTTCGCTGGCAGGTCCTCTCAATGGGCCAACTACTTCGGGGTTCCTGTGGTACTCCTCACAATGAGTTTTAGGGCTTATGCCCAAGTACTTCCCACAGTTAAGCGAATAGGGATTATTCCCAAATCCGAACCTGCAACAGAAAAAATTTGGGCAGAAATTCCACCCAATGTTCAAAAACTGGATCTATATTGCTCATAATCGCTATTATAGCATGTTTCCGGAACTGGAACAACCACTCTGCTTCTACTCGTGAGAGCGGAATAGAAATCTGGGCACTTGGTCAAAAGATTTTCTCGCCGTAATTTTCGCGGCCGTCACCGAAATTCTGAAAAATTGCTGATTTTAAATCCGCGATATCTCTACTTTTAGAACTCCAAATGAGATGAATTTTTTTTTGAAACTACGTATTTTTGAAAGAGGAATTCAGATATGCAATCGGTTTCTTCTTATTTTGTGCAAAAATTTTCAGAAATTGATCTGAAAGTCGTCGCCCAAAAAAAGAGAAAAAAAAAATTTCCCACTTGTGCCAAGGAAAGTGCTCTGATACCAGATGTGATGAACCTGCAATAATTAATTAATGCAAATACACAAGATATTAGAAATAACAGAACAAAATCACTTTTATATTGATCACGGGCCACTTCGAGGGGGCAACCTCCTTTGAGCAAGCTCAATACAATTAACTTCACGGTGCCTTCAGTGACCTCAACACACACTTATATACTAAGTCTATGCCCAATACCATGAGTCAAAACCATGGGACATATAATACTACGTGACGACTTACAAAGCATATGTGTCCAATACTATGGGTCAATACTATGGGCTAATATAAACTACGGATCAACAAATACTACGGGACTTCTTACAAAGCATATGCGTCCAATAACAATATACTAACATAGTAAAGAGAAGGGTTTACATAGGTTCCTAACATAGCCATCACATCTCTTCTCAGAGATAAGCCGCCACCATTCTAGCAAGCTTGTTTTCAGCTACATTTTACAGTTTTAGCTTATTTCCTTATTGAATAGAAAGCTAGTTTTACTGTATCTCTGTTATTTTGTGTTAAGCATCTGATAATAATCTGTATTCATTTCGTTATGTTCATAAAATCTGGATTAGTGGTATCAGAGCGGTCTGCTCCTTGTCGTCTTAATGCATGTCCCCAACGAGGTCAGGGGACAAATAATTGGCTCTCAAGCTTGTTTCTCTTGAGGACTAAAGCTCTCACACGCCCAAGCGACCTCTCATGGTAGGGGAAAAGAAAGATGGCAGAATAGGAGATCCTATCAAAATGTTGCTTGAGGAATCCCTCATGCAACAGAGGAACGAGATGATGGATAGTTTCGCACAAATCCTTCGGCAACTACTAACAAGTGACACATCTTCCTTGAGCAGAGGCGCCACTCCCTTCAAGTTACAAATCAACTTCGATATTCCTATATTTGAAGGACAGATAGACGCAGATGCTGTAGATAAGTGGTTGAATCTACTAGAAGGGTATTTTTCTGTCCATAACTTTTCGAATAGAGAAAAGATTACTTTTGCGCTCCTCAAAGCCGTTCCCCATGACAAAGATTGGTGGGAAACTTTCTGCGAACAAAAGGACACAGAGGAAGCCTCATTATTTTCAGTCACGGCCACCTGGGAATCTGTCAGGGATGCTATTAAGGAACAAAACTACCCTGTTGGAAGTTATGACGACTTGTATACCAAATGGACCACACTGCGACAAGAAAGAGACCAAGGAGTGCCAGAGTTCACAAATATCTTCCATACCCTTGCGCACCAAGCTAGGTATCAAAGATTCAGAGCGACATCTGGTGCTCAAGTATCACGGTGGTCTGCATAGATACATCCAGAAAGAAATGGAATTTCTAGACATCTCTTCGTTGGGCGTGGCCTACCGATATGTCATCAAAATCGAGCAGAAGCTCAAACAAAAGACATGGCAATTTGGGCCTAGGAACCCCTCACAGCAAAAGACAGGAAAGGGCGGCCCCAACCCACAAAATAAAGGACAGAGCAAAGATGGACAGTATCAGGACAACTAGTCCAAGCCGCAAGAAAAGAAGGACGCCAGAAAGATGAAGAAAGATACTGAGAAGTGGTGCGACTTCTATAAGAGCCCTTGGCATAACACTGTCGAGTGCCACTCAAAGCAGTCGTTGGTAGCCGAAGTGAAAGCATTTGAATCAGATGTGGGTTCTGACTCTGATTCCGAACCAGAAAGGGGAAGACACATCATTGACGCGGAACCCAGTGCCACCATTGCTACCACCAAGCTCCATCCTGATGAACCAAACAAGCTAGAAGAAGGAGAACGCCTCTTCCATTCACATATGTGGGTAAAAGGCACCCCGCTGCACTTCATCATTGATAGTGGTAGCCAGAAGAAACTCATCTCAGTAGAGGTCATCAAGCGCCTGGCTCTGCCGATAACGCCGCACCCACAACCCTACACCATTGGATGGCTCCGCAAAGGAAGTGATCTCCGCGTCAACCAATAGTGCCGACTATCATACGACATCAAGCCCTTCAAGGACGAGGTATTGTGTGATGTTGCTCCTCTCGAAGTTTTAGATGTTCTTTTGGGCCAACCTTATTTATGGAAACGTCATGCTGTATATGAGTCTAGGCCTCGTAGTGTTATTATTTCTTTGAATAGGAAATTGTACAGGATACCTGAGGCAGTCCCTCCTAGTGCCATTTCCTTTATCTCTACCAAGCAATGCAGGAAGGTCATCTATCAGACTGGGAAATTTTTCTTCTTCGTGATTCGCTCTTAGAGTGAGAGAAAGATCGCAGCCACATCCAGGGCCTCCGTGACTGATCTCTCCACACAACAGAAGCAAGTGGATAAGGTGGTGGAAGGATACTCAGATATCTTCTCCTCTCCTAGCAGGGTACCTCTACACTGCCAGGTCAAGCATCCCATCGATCTAACCCCAGGCGCACCGTTACCCAATGGGCCATTCTATCGCCACTCTCTGTTGGAAAACGAGGAGATCAAGAGGTAGATCCAAGAATTTCTCCACAAGGGGCGCATCCATCCCAGCTCATCACCATGTGGGAGCCCAATCGTGCTGGTGTAGAAGAAATATGGGACTTGGCGACTCTGCATTGATTACCAGGCCGTGAATAAAATCACAGTACGCAACTGGTACCCGATTCCCTGAATTGACGACCTCCTTGATCAACTCACAGGGTCCAAATACTTCAGTAAGATTGATCTGAAGTCTGGCTACCACTAGGTCCCAATAGAATAGACAGATGTATGGAAGACTGCCTTCAAGTCAAAAGAAAGTCTTTTTGAATGGATGGTCATGCCTTTTGGTTTGACAAATGCTCCACCAACGTTTATGAGGATGATGGACGATATCCTACGACCTTTCACCAATACTTTTGTAGTGGTGTATCTGGATGACATCCTCATCTATAGCAAGACTTGGGAGGAACACTTGCAGCATATTCAACAGGTTTTGCACACCCTGTGGCAGCACAAACTATATGCAAACTTGGAAAAATGCTCCTTCAACATGGACAGGGTCCATTACCTTGGCTACATCATTGATCAACATGGTGTGCATGTGGATCCAGCCAAGATCCAGGTCATCTGTGACTGGCCAGCCCCAACCACACTCACTGAACTTCGGAGCTTCTTGGGCCTTGCCAATTTCTATCGTTGATTCGTGCTAGGATTCTCTCATATCGCATGGGCCCTCAGCCAAGTGACCATGGGTGGTGGTAAGGAAAAATTTGTATGGGGCCTGTCCCATCAACAAGATTTTGATGACTTGAAGAAGCATTTGTGATCATCGCCGATACTCTCATTACCGGATCTGCAACATCCCTTTGAGATCGAGACAGATGCTTCAAATTATGTTGTGGGCGCCATTCTCACTCAACACTGCCACCCCGTGGCATATCATAGTGAGACACTATCAGATGTTGTCCGTAAGTACCCTACCTACGATAAAGAAATGTACTCCATTGTACAAGCATGCCTCTAGTGGAGACATTACATTCTTGGGAAGGAGACAATCATCCATACTGATCACAAGCCACTACAGTTCATGCAGACCCAAGGAAAGTTGCAGAATGACCACCATCAAAAGTGGTCAACATATTTACAGCAGTTCCTCCTCAACATCAAATATAAAACAGGGAATACAAACCAAGTTGCTGACTGCCTCAGTCGACCTCCAGTCATGGCACTCACCACGGTGCTAGACTCTTGCAGCCACGAGACCTCCGGATGGCCCCACCTCTATGAGACAGACCCTGACTTCTCCGCCACCTATCAAATGTTGGGCACCAAATCAGTGGTTGCTAATTTCCATCTTCAGGATGGGTTGTTGTGTTGTTTGGGCCATCTTTGCCTTCCATCAAGCGAACACGTGAAGCTGATCTGGGAAGATCACTACAGTCGGGTGGTAGGACACTTTGGTGTCAAAAAGACAGTGGCAATGCTGCAGAAACATTTCTACTGGCCAAAACTTCGACAGGATGTCGGCAAGTATATCAGGTCCTACACCACTTGTGCTATTGCCAAATCGACCACTAAGAAACAGGGCCTATACACCCCTCTGCCTACTCTTGACAAGACGTGGGAATCCATCTCAATGGACTACATGTCGGGCCTCCCGTCCACCAAGAGGGGAAATGACTGTGTTTTTGTGGTTGTTGATCACTTTTCCAAAATGGCAAGTCTAGCCACCTGCAAGAAGAACATCATAGCAGAAGCCACTGCCAAGCTCTTCTTTGAACGAGTATGGGTACATTTTGGGATCCCACAGAACATTATCTCAGATCGTGACAGTCGGTTCCTCAACTCATTCTAGTCGAGCCTCTGGTCACTGCTGGATACCAAGATCACCAAATCCATTGCCTTCCACCCCCAAACTGATGGCCAAACCGAGGTTGTCAACTGGATGGTCATACATATCCTGCGCATGTACAATTCAACACACCCCTGCACATGGGACGAGAGTCTTCCCTATGTCCAACATATCTACAACCGAGCCCTGCATAGCTCAACAGGCCACAACCCCTTTCAGGCGGGGTTGGGATTCCAACCATTGGGCCCCATGGATGTTGTACTTCCCCTTGTGACCACCTCGGTCGAATCGTCCCTAGAAGCTGACAAAGCCGCCCGATTCATTGAACGGATCCACCATATCCGCCAATAGGTTCAGGATATTCTACAGAAGTCTAATGCCAAGTACAAGCAGCGCCATGATCAACATCGGGTGCCAAATAATTTTTAGGTGGGCGACAAAGTTTGGTTGCATTTGCAGAAAGAACGCCTTACAGGGCCCCATCGAAATATTTTCCCACTCCGTTATGGGCCATACACCATCACCAAGGAAGTGGTTGACAATACTTTTGAGCTCAACATTCCCCCCTTCCTTGGTTTGCATCCAGTCTTCAACGTGGCTCTCCTTCGACCATATTTCCCACCATTATTAGACACCTCAGAGATAGCAGAGAAGTTGACACCAACAAAGCTCAACCCTGACTGCCTACAACAAGCATCCAGTGATCATATTGCAAACACAAATATCAAGGGCACTCGACATCAAAGGATCCAGCTTTATTGAGTTGTCAAACCAGGGCAGCTCCTGCACCAAGGCAAGTGGCTCACCTGAGGCCAAATTCAACAGAAGTTTCCTCATCTGATGGGGGAACTCAACGCAATGGAGACCATTGCTTCCTAAGGAGGGAGGATTGATCCAGGTGGATATTAGTGGCCACCCACCTTTCCAACTGGCTCAAAATAGTTTTCTGGCAATTTTAGTAATGTACTATTTTTAGCAGTTTTTCGGGTCCTAAACTTTCGGGGCCATTTTGAGGCCCTAAACTACATTTTTTGGCAATTTGGGGGGCCAGATGGTTTCCTTTGGGATACATTTGGCCCCAGTCGAAAGTTGTAAATCTTGGATAGACCTTTCCAATGGGCTACCGAGCGCCCCAAATGGAGATCGTATGCAAAAGTTACGACCCCGGGAAGTTGATGTACTAACTTACCCAAACGGGGCCCACATGACTTTTGGTGCTTCATCTCCTAGGGTTAGGTTTTTGGATGTCTAGGGTTTTTGACATTCCCATTTATTGTAAAAGGCCTTGAGAGCATCATTGTAACCATATTCTTGCGAAATGAGCGCAACCGTCACATCTCTTCTCAGAGATAAGCCACCACCATTCTAGCAAGCTTGTTTTCCGCTGCATTTTATAGTTTTAGCTTATTTCCTTATTGAATAGAAAACCAGTTTTACTGTATCTCTGTTATTTGGTGTTAAGCATCTGATAATAATCTGTATTCATTTCGTTCTGCTCATAAAATATAGATCAGAAGATGTGGCACTAACCACGTTGCTGCAGCAGCTGCACACAGTGACCATTAATGTGAATGCCTTGCCCGCGGAAGGATTGACTACTCTACAGGCTACTACCAGCAAGGAAACGACAGACCGACTGTGGCAGATCAGCGGTATGTGTGCCCTCCTACAAGAAAGCGAGGCTAAGGCGCAACACACCATTGAATAATTGATTGCCAGGGCTACTTTTGCACGAAAGGCAGTGGATGACCTTGAGTTACACATTAAGGAAGAATGGGCGGAGACGACCCATGAAATTGAAGGCATGAAAAAGGAACATGATTTCCTTATTGTGGAAAAGGATTTCCTGTGGGACGATAGTGTTCGGGTTGACCGGGCAATCAAAGAAGCTTATCAACATGTCCCAGAGCCCACCGAAGAGGTAGATGTGCTCCACCGAGTGCAGCGATTGGGGGATGCTATTATTCAGTTGCAGCAGGAGAATCATGAGTTGAAGGCCCAGTTGAAACTTGGTATGCCTCAGGACAAAGTGGATGGATGAAGAAGGCAAATTGAGGAAGTTGCCACTCAGATGGAGGAGCTGGAAACACAGGCAACTAGGCTCACGGCTGAAACGGTACAATTCTGGGGCCGCATTGTTCAGGATGAGTAGGCTGAGAAGATGACGAAGTACCGGTAGGAAGCGGAGGGACAGTTGGCCACATTAAAAGCCACAATGCATACAATGCCACCACTGGAGCAAGTTGCTAAGTCTCAAGAGCTGAAAGACTTACAACACGGGGTCGCTAAGGCGGATGAGCGATAGAAGATATGCGCGGCCCAGTTAGAAGAGTTCCAGGACATGGGTGGTAAATTTATGATGCAGGCTAGTGAAGCTCTGCAGGCAGTGTAGAAGTGTCAACAACAGGTCATGGAAAAGCTTACGGATCACCCATTCGCAGACGCCGTGGTCGACAGTCAGGCAGCAGCTACGGAAGCCAAGGTGCTAGTGCGAACAGTTGAACAGCCGTATGAGTACTTCAAAGTACAAATGATGGCATGTACTATGTCTAGCAGTTGACGTGGCTCGAGGATGAGCCCCAAGATTGTGTTGGGGCCCTGTTGGCAGGCGGTTTGGTAGGTGCTATCGCAGCATCTCCGATGCGGCGACAAGGCGAGAAGAGGACACGCGAGAAGATGACATGAATGGTGATAAGAAGAATATTAGTTATGTATTGTGGGTCAATTGTACCGCGTAATGCAGGTTTTTGGTCATTTGGACCACATATTATGTAATGTTGAGTCAGTTATACCGCAGAACACAGGTTTTTAGTCGGTTTTGTACCAAGTTAGTTAGATGTTGGGTCACTTGTCCAAATGTCGGTTAGGGAGTTGTTAGTAAGTGGACAAGCATTGTAATGGCAGAAGCCTATATATAGATAGGAGTCGTAGGTATTAGGAAAGAGGGAATAGAAGGTGAAGAAATGCACATGTTTGGGTTGTTTCTACGCATCTGTGAGTATTGCTGAGACCTGATCTTTGAGGAGATATTGTATCTAAGGTTTCACAGTGATAATGATATGATGAAACTATTTTGGTGCAATTCCTGGGTTTTTTCTATTTGTTTATGGTAATGTAATGTCACACTTCATGAATAATGCTATGTTTCCTTGATGCAATGATGCTTTACTGTTACTACTGCTGTGATAATGAATGCCGCGATTGAATAATGCGTTATGAATACATGTCAATGTCTGAGATCCCTGTTTAGTGTTGCAATAGAGTTAGTTCATATATCCGCAACCCTCCTCCTTCCTCGGTGGAAACATGGTTCCGTCTGCTCTTCCTGGATGCCTCGGGTGAGACCTCATCTGCTCTGCAGGTGTTGCTGGGCAAGATAAAACCTGCTTGGGCCAGTGCCTAGGGAGACTGCGACATGTGTCGACAGTGAAGTGGAACCCCTGTCGAATGGAGTTGCATTGGTCAACATAGCTATAACATCAACAAAGCCAAGTCTATTACAAAAGACATCATGCTAAGCCAACTTAATACAATTCCCCATGGGGTATGAACATGCAAAAAATTGAAAAAAGGGCCAAAATTGGCCAACCAAACTTCTGAACTATGATGTTTGAACAAGTGCATTGTTCAAGTCTTCGGTGGTTCACTGGAAATCCAACTAAGTACAACTTAGTGGATAACAAAACACACAAATGAAGTCAAGGAGGAGAGAACACAAATAGCAAGAAGATAATCGACTAGTTGTTGAAATAATGTAACTTTGAAGAATATTCTACTTGTACTTTACATTATTATTATTGTACCTCCATCGGAGATGTTTTACCTCCATTCGAGGATGTCATTATTACATTTGGTCATGTAAAAGTCATGAGGTAAAACCTCGATTGTAATTCGGGTCATTAGTACCCAAAAGAATGTAATATAAATATTATTTGATTCTCCCTAGAGAGGTCGGCCTAGTCAAGTTAGTGAGGCCAACCTAGTTAGGTTAAAAGGTCAAGTGAAAAGTAAAGTATAAATAGAGAGTGCGTTCCTCTCATTTGCACCATTCACTCACTCAAGCATTGCGCAAGAGAGGAAGAGGGAGACTAGCGAAGGAGGAGGATTGTTTTTGGCTCTTGTGTTTGGGTTTTGTCTCTCTTTCTTATGAGACTTATTTCTTTGGGCAGTGTACTTTGGTAATATATATTGAAGAAGTTTTGTTGGGTTTTCTTCCCCTTGAGGGTTCCCTAGGATAAATTGTTGTGTACCTTGTGATTGTGTATCTTTTAGTGATCCTCTTTATGCAATTATTGTGAAAATGTATTAAATGTTGATGAAGTAGGAGTCTAAGTTATTGCAGCATATAAAACTAACACTAGTAAGGTGGAAGACTACTAGGATAGTATCGTACGATGTTTTATAGGGTACATCAGTTCCTCAAATGTTTGTGAACCGTATTGTTTCTTTTCAGCAGGTTGTAAACCTCAAGTTGAGGTGTCCTTATAAGTTTTGATTATTAAATGAGAAGCTGATTTGAAGGACAAAATTCTTGTGTATTGTATTTATGCTTCCGTTGTTCATTTTCAACTATGTGTAATTGTTGCATTTTCATAAATTTATATTTCTGTTGTTAAATAAGTTTAGATATGATATATTTAATCAAGAGAAACATAGGAAAATAGTCACATAGAGCTTGAACATCTACATGGTATCAGAGCTTGGTTCTCTGATTGAGATTATCAATTATTTATAGTAGTAAATCAATTGCCGGAAAGAAGGATAAAAAGTTAGAGGGTTTCATTATTTTTGTAAGGACTAATTTTTAGATCTGGGAGCTTGTGCTTTAGATCAGGGATAGCAACAACCAACCTTAGGTTTGAGGATAGATCGGATGGATCCTCGAATTTTCTATCATGGAAAGTCAGGGTAACTCTTCTATTAGAACAGAATGACCTCTGGGATATCGTCAAGGATGCAATAGCTTTGCCAACAGATCTGCATCTTTTGGCAGCTCACAAGAAGAAAGAAGTGAAATCCAAGTGGATGATCATGGATGCTATAAAGGATCATCTGATCCCTGGTATATCCGAGAAGACAAGGAAGGAGATGTTTGATGCCATGGTTAGTCTTTACTGGAGTGAGAACATTAACCAAAAGATGATATTGCATAACAAGCTTAGATTTGTTGATATGACTAGATGAGGTCTAGCAACCAATTAGTAAGCCACCTCCAATTTGCAAGTCGATCATCGATATACGAAAATCAGATTTCAAGCAAGGAACATAACCTACAGCAGTACTCTTATCTCTAAACTTAATGATTCATGAAATGGCTACCCAAAATTTAGACGGACAGTTAACATAAAAGTTCAATTCTGAATTATTGGATTTATTTAGTCATTTAAGGGCATGTACATTTAAATGTTTGACAATATTCATCAATCAAAGGTCATAACCAGTTAGCCAAAAAAATTGTCCACTCTTAGCAAGGTTCATTACATTGTTTCAAGGTCTTGGAAGATGTCCTAATATTCCTCTCTTCTTTTGAGAATCTTGTATTGGTCAAGACGCCTGATGTGCTCCAGTCTTGTTCCTTCCTCTCCTAGTCTGGTGTCAAAAGTTGATATTCATCCATATCTATCTTCTCCATCATTGTTGGGTTCTACCCATTGCAAGGCGTCTTCCATTGCTCGTAGTAGCTTCAAGGGTCCAGCCGAAGCTTGGGATTTGTAGTTTGGATGTCCTTTGTGGGAAAATTGTTTCATTCCCTTGAGAATATGATCTGATGTACTGATCTGCCTTTTGAAACTGTTTGAATTTGATGTACAAACTTTTACACTAACAATACAAATTCCTAGAGTCAGGATTTTGTCTTGCAATATTGTCATCTTTGATCATTATATGCTTTATTTTCACTAAAGTTGAGTGTGGGTGACTTTCTTTTTAATTTTGAGCTTCTTATCTCTAATTCATGTGCATAAATTGTTTGAAGTTTTCAATCTTGTGAAAGTCAAAGTGATACTTCTAATAGCTACTGTTTGGGATTATTCTAAGTGAATTGAATTTGTGTCAAGTAACAGTTTGGTCTTCTATTTACATTAACTTGTAGAGATTAAAGTTTAATCGACGAGGGATTTTGGTTGTTGGTCATAAACAACCAATCACAATGGTGAGAAATAAATTATATCTACAAATGAAGCTAGGCAACAAAAATACAATAATATTGAGAAAGGTAGGGCATGTAAGGATGGAAGGATTATTTCTTTCCCTGTAATAATTTTTGCATTGTATTGACTACAGAGTTTGTGAAGAGACCCTATCCACAACAAACTAAAGTGTGAGTATGGACTGTTAAATTTTGAGAATTGATTCACAATACTCTTGGATCTTTACTGAGAGAATAACATATACAGTATATCAATGCATAATAATCACAATAAGCATGACAGGCATCACAAGAATCAAAAGCATGAGAGACAAGAGACACAGAGTTTCCATGGGGAAAACCATTAGGTGAAAAACCCCACAACTTCCTCAGAGATAGAGAGAGCAATGGCTCAACCAAAGTACAACCAAAATACACTTGATATAGTCTCCTAGAAGCAGATGATCCTCCTCCTCACTAGTGCACCACTTTCTGAGTGAGAGAAGTGTGACTTTCTGAATGATCCAAATAGAGATCTCTCGATCTCTATTTATACTAACCTGTTTTCCCAGTTACACTATGGGGCCGACTTGTCTATCTAGATACATCCACAATATAATATATATTTCAGGGCCGACCCCACACATGGTGGTCTAATAACCCATCGGCATGTACACACACTTGCGACACTTGTAAATCCACATAACGACACTTCCTTATAGAGGAATAACACATCTCTAATAAGGGTACAATAAATATATATGAAATACATAGATGAAATACATTCTGAAGTTACATATACATCAACACTCCCTCTTAACTAGGAAGGTGTTTCTCGACACAGATCTACTAGACAAGTCTTCTTCTTAGGATCATCGTCATCGATGCATCGTCATCATCATCGTCACTGCTGCTGCTATCTCAACCAATCTTTGACTCTACTCATCATAGGAAGTTCTACAGAGCCAGTCCTTTTTCATACTGGATGTAGGCCCACCACCTGCAGGTCTTCATCATCACTGGCCATACTGTGGAATCCTTAGGACTTATTACATGAGTCACAAAACCTCGAAAGAGCATCCCAGGCTGTTACGAGCACATGGCTCTACCTATAGGATCTCCCAGGGCCATATTATATGTGACCTCACCACAAAACCTTGCAAGAGCATCCCAGGCTGTTACGAGCACACAACTCTACCTATAGGATCTCCCAGGGATAGATTATATGTGGTCACCACAAAACCTCGCAAGAGCATCCCAGGCTGTTACGAGCACACAGCTCTACCTATAGGATCTCCCAGGGAATGATTATATGTGGTCATGGCAAAACCTCGCAAGAGCATCCCAGGACTTATTAAGGGCACACAGCCCAAACTATCGGATCTCCCAGGGACAAATTATATGCCATAGGACAAAACCTCGAAAGAGCATCTTCCAGATATCCCAGGGCCAAATTATATGCCATAGGAAAAACCTCAAAAGACTATCTGCAGATCTCCCAGGGCCAAATTACATGTCCTCCCAGAGCAAAACCTCGAAAGAGCATTTTCCAGATATCCCAGGGCCATATTACATGCCATAGGAAAAACCTTGAAAGACTATCTACAAATCTCCCAGGGCCAAATTATATGCTCATCTGCAAAACTTGATCCACGGCCATAGAGTATCAACCTGATACTCACCATACCTCATCCTGATGTACACATGATCATCCTGATCATCATCACTGCAACATCCTGCTGCATGTCATCTGGAGCAACATCCTGAAGCTCGTCATCCATGATCATCTTGATCATACAATGCATCTACCTAATGCATACCAAGTATCTACCTAATACATGTCATCATACATGATCCTCCTGATCATACAGTGTATCCATCTGGTACAAATACAAATACATGATACATATCACCATACATGATCCACCTGATCATACAATGTATCCACCCGATACATATACAGATACATGGTCCAAGCATCCAACATGATGCATATACAAAATACATACAAATGATCCTACTGATCATATCCAGCATTCAACATGATGCATACATACATATAAATGATCCAACTGATCATATCCAGCATCCAACATGATGCGTACATACATATAAATGATCCAACTGATCATATCCAGCATCCAAGATGATGCGTACATACATATATAAATGATCCAACTGATCATACAAAGCAGAAACCTGAACATCATCCTGATGCTCATCATCCAGTGCTTACATCCACAGCCATGTGAAGGATCCTCCTTCCAACATGCTTGGAATGGCTTCAACAAATGTGTCCATCACTTCTTCCTCGAAGTGTCATCAATCTGAAGAACGCCAAGCCTCTCCCTAAAGTAATCGAACTTCACCCTGGCTAGTGGCTTCGTCAGCACATCTGCAATCTGCTTTTCCGTCGCAACGTACAGGAGCTTCACAACTCCTCTCTGCACCATATCTCTGATATAGTGACATTTGATCTCTATGTGTTTCGACCTGTCATGAAACACTGGGTTCTCGGATATCTTCACAAACCTCGGGTTATCACAGAAGATACCAGTAGCATCCAATGGGAGATCAAATAACTCAGACAGTAGCTTCCGTAGCCATACTGCCTCACAACTAGCTGAACAGGCTGCAACATATTCTGCCTCAGCTGTACTCAGTGCTACGCAGGACTGCTTCCTTTTAAACCAAGAGATCACACCTGATCCCATACTAAAGCAACACCCATAAGTGCTCTTCCTATCTGTAGCACTGCCAGCCCAATCTGAATCAACATAACCCTGTAGGTTAAACTTTTGATTTGCTTCATACTTGAGCCCATAATCCACTGTACCCTTCAGGTACCTCAGAACATGCTTTACAACAACCAGGAGAACACTCCTTGGATTTGTCAGGAACTGAATCAATGTGTTCACGACAAAGCAAATGTCTGGTCTTGTGTTCGTCAGGTACATCAATGACCCAATCATCTGACGATACATAGAGACATCAACCGGCTCAGATGAAGCATCACATAGAAGCTTCATATTCGATGCCATAGGTGTGGCCATGGCCTTGCAATCCATCATCCCGAATCTCTTCAGGATATCTACTGTGTACTTCCCTTGACCAAGGAAGATCCCACCTGCACTCTGCCACACCTCCATACCTAGGAAATAGTGCATCATTCCCAAATCTTTCATATCGAACTCAGCAGCAAGCTTTCTCTTTGTATCTACAATCAATCTGTCATCTCCTGTTACAAATAGGTCATCCACATATAGGAGTAGAATCACAGGATTCCCTTCCTCAACCTTGTAGTAAAGGTTGGAATCCGCTTTACTCTTGGTAAAGCCCAAACTAGATAGGAAACTGTCCATTCTACCATACCAAGTTCTAGGAGCTTGTTTCAAGCCATACAAGTCTTTCTTCAATTTGCACACATATTATTCTCTGTCATGTATTTCAAAACCAAGTGGCTGCTCCACATATACTTCCTCTTCAACTACACCATTCAAGAAAGCAGTCTTGACATCCATCTAGTATATTTTCCATTTCATTGCTGAAGCCAAGGCAAGTACTGTTCTGATGGAAGTATACCTAGCTACAGGTGCAAAAGTTTCTTCATAATCTATTACCTCTTTCTGAGAGAAGCCACGAGCTATGAATCTCGCCTTGTATTTCTCTACACTGCCATCTGCAGCATGCTTGATTTTGTAGATCCATTTGGAAGTCACAACAGACTTCTCTTTAGGTCTTGGGACACCATCCCAAACATCATTCTTCATTATTGATTGGTATTCCTCAACCATGGAATCCTTCCATTCTTTCTTTTTCGCTGCTTCTTCATAACCGAAAGGTTCTTTGTTCATAATGTCACAGAGTAAAGCAACATAGCTAGTATGAGATCTAGTTCTCTTCTTTGCTCTGTGTTCTTCTTCTAGAATGCCAAATATTTTTGCATCTTGAATGAGCTCTCTAGCCCATGCAGGTTTCCTCTTGTGAGAGTTATCCTCACGGGGTGGATCTACAGGTACTTACGAATCTTCAAACTCAAAAACAACTTCTGGAATTGCTTCAGTCATGGTAGTGTCTTGAAATCTAGTTTCCTTAGGTTCTTCATAAACTTCGATAGGTGCCTTCCTTGATTTGATGAATGCTGAGTTTTCATAAAATGTTACATCCCTGCTGACATCAATCTTCTTGAACCCTGGAAAGTATATTCTATAAGCCTTCGAGCTTTCACTGTAACCCACAAAGATACCCTTCTTTCTCGAAGGATCTAGTTTGGTCCTCTTTTCCTTTGGGACATGAGTGTATACTGGACAACCAAATATTCTGAGATGGCTGACTTCAGGATTCTTTCCAGAAAAGACGTCTTCTGGTGTCCTGTTTTCCAATATCTTGTATGGTGTTTTGTTCTGCACATATACAGTTGTTCTAGCTGCTTCTTCCCATAGGTGCATAGGTAGATCCTTGTCATGCAGCATTTCCCTTGCTGCTTCCATGATTGTTCTGTTCTTCCTTTCTGCAACTCCATTTTGTTGAGGATTATAAGGAGCAGTCAACTCCCTCTTAATCCTTGAATCACTAAAAAGCTTCGTGAAGTCACCTGAGGTGAATTCTCCACCATTGTCGGATCTGAATGTTTTGATCTTCTTGTCAGTTTGATTCTCCATCAAGGTTTTGAATTCCTTGAACTTATCAAACACCTCATCTTTGTTCTTCAAAAAGTATACCCAAGTCTTCCTGGAGAAGTCATCAATAAATGAGACATAGTAAACATACCCACTAAGAGAACTAGATGATAGAGGACCACATACATCTGAGTGGATGATTTCCAGGATATCTTTTGCCTTGCTTTCACTGCTTGGGAAATCCTTCTTAATGTTCTTACCTTTTGCACATCCTTTGCAAACACCTTCATGTTTGGTCTTGATTTCAGGAAGACCTTCTACAACCTTGCTTGCAATTGGAAGTGCTCTATAGTGCATATGAGCAAGTCTTCTATGCTAAAGTTCACTTGGCTCCATGGATTCATGCACCATGGCATGTTCAGGTTGTCCCTTCAATTTATACAAACCTCCCTCTTGCTCTCTAATCACTATTGCATCATCTATGGCCTTTCCCTTTGGCCACATTAGGACTTGGCCATCCACAAATGCAACCCTCATACCTTTTGCATCCAATGCAGAGATGGAGAGTAAGTTCTTCTTGAGCCCAGGTACATAAAGGACTTCTTTCATCTTCAAAGATTTTCCAGAATCTAGGTTGTAGGAGGATTCACCACTTCCTTTGATTGGGTATTGATAATCATCCCCAAGTTTCACCTTATGGGTGATTCATGTTCAGATAGATTCACAAAATATTCCTTAAACCCAGTCATGTGTTTAGAAGCCCCACTATCAATCAACCAATCATTACAACCATGGGAGATAGTACTTGTGAGAGCAGAGATTAGAACATACTCTTCTTCACTTGATGAGTCATCATCACTATCATCACTTTTTGCCCTAGCCTTCTTCTTTGGAGGTTCATCATCCTCGACAGCATGAGCATGGAAGTTTCTTTTGTTGCCCTTCTTCTTCTTGCTGGAGTTGTTGTTATTATCCCTTTTGTTCTTGGGACAATCTAAAGCAAAGTGACCCTTCTCATTGCATGTGAAGCATCTTAGATCCTTCTTATCTTTTTGATAGGATCTCTTGTAGAGAGAGTGCTCCTTCTTCGGCTTGCTTCTTTTGGTGTGAGCTGCAAGAGCTTGATCTTCACCTTCCATCTTTTCCTCACGAGCTACAAGTCTAGCTTCTTCTTGAGAGCATTCTTCCCGCAATCTGTTGAAGGAGATCAACTTCTTACTTGCACAAATTCCTTGAATAAAGGAATCCCATGACATGGGTAGTCCATTTAGAGTGGTCATGACAACTTCACCATTCTCCACCATTTCATCTACCGCTTCCAGTTGTTCCTTAATCTAGGAGACCCTATAAAAATAAGATTTAGTGGTTTCTCCATTCTGAAACTTTACTCCTTTCAATTGGTTCCGCAGGGTCATCTTCCGATTTATGTTCTTCCCTTCAAATAGCTTGGTCAAAGAGTCAAACATCTCCTTGGGTGTCTTTAGAGAATACACATGGGGTATGACATGGTCTTTGATAGAATCAGCAATGATTCTCTTTGCCTTGACCAAGTTCTTCTTGTGCAATACTTTAGCCTTTTCATCCTCTGGGATAGGGATGTCTTCTTTTATATATGAGTCCAACTCATTCTCTTCCAGGATTAACCCAATCCTATACTTCCAAGCTCGGAAGTTGTCAGCCCCTTCAAGCTTATCCTCAAGCTTGGTGTGGTGAGACATCTTAAAGAGTACTTCAAATGGAAATAGAAAAGATTTAGGTCTTACCACTTAAAATGCTGAAAATTGGATCTGGTCTCGGATTAGGGTTTGTCGGAAAAACCCTAAAAATTCAAAATGTGAATTTCAAATTTTTGAAAGGATAGAAATATGCGCCTTGATGAGCTGATCATCTTGGTGCATTCAGAATTTGAAATCAGCAAAGCTTTACCCTTCAGATTTGTCTTTTTGTCCTCCCGGGTTCACTAGGAGAGCCCTGAATTAGGGTTTGAGTTTCCCGGAGATCTACCCAGCCAAAAATCTCGATCCAAAACTCCAAACTTCTATTTCTGCAAGGAGCTTCCAGCTATGTCTTTAGATTCCAGAAATTCCTATTTTTGTGGAAACCCTAATTTTTAGGGCCAAATCTGAAAATGTTCAGAATTGAATTCTAATTGGACAGATATATTGTCCTTGTTGAGTAGAGTCAATCTACTATACTGCTTTTCCAAAATCTGTGGAGAGAAACCCAATAAACAAGAAACTCAAGTTTCCGTCACTGCAAAATGTCTTCTTCTCAGGTTAGCTCTGATACCATGTTAAATTTTGAGCATTGATTCACAATACTCTTGGATCTTTAATGAGAGAATAACATATACAGTATATCAATGCATAACAATCACAATAAGCATGACAAGCATCACAAGAATCAAAAGCATGAGAGACAAGAGACACAGAGTTTCCATGTGGAAAACCCTAAGGTGAAAAACCCCACAACTTCCTCAGAGATAGAGAGAGCAATGGCTCAACCAAAGTACAACCAAAATACACTTGAGATAGTCTCCTAGAAGTAGATGATCCTCCTCCTCACTAGTGCACCACTTTCTGAGTGAGAGAAGTCTGACTTTCTGAATGATCCAAATAGAGATCTCCCGATCTCTATTTATACTAACTTGTTTGCCCAATTACACTATGGGGGCCGACTTGTCTATCTAGATACATCCACAATATAATATATATTTCAGGGCCGAGCACACAAATGGTGGTCCAATAACCCATCAGCAAGTACACACACTTGCGACACTTGTCAATCCACATGACGACACTTCCTTATAGAGGAATAACACATCTCTAATAAGGGTACAATAAATATATATGAAATACATAGATGAAATACATTCCAAAGTTACATATACATCAACATGGACAAAGATGGAGATTACAAAGGAGACAAACTCATATTGCAAGGCCTGTTGTTTCATAGTTTCCATGGAGTACTTGAAGAGGAGAGAAATCTTGGGCAAAAGTTTTTGGTGGATTTGGATGTTTGGTTAGATCTTAAAAAGGCTGGAAAATCAGACAATCTGGAAGATACTGTCAGCTATGCTGAAATTTGCGGGTAACATTTTGCTCTCTGAGAAATATCTCTTTTTAGTGCTTTCATTTGTTACTACTCTCTATTTACTATTTTTTTTTCAAAGTTGTAGGGCACACATGAGAACATTGTGTCCCTTCAACCATCATTGTCTTGTGCAATTTTTGAAAATATGGAAAAACATTCTATTTCGTTACTTGTTTCTTCAACTCAAAACAGTGTTTGTATATGTAGTTCTTGGTTATGTAAAGTCCATACTGATGGTATTTGTTGAACTGTGCTTTCCTTATAACAACCTCATCAAGGAATTTATTGAAGGTCCAACTCATGCTCTTCTTAATTTGTTGATTCCATTGCATCTAGTATTTTTAGCAAGTTTCCTCAAATTCATTCCCTTCGTATAAGGCTAGGAAAACCACATGTGGTAGTTCTGGGGATTGTTGATTACTTGGGGGTTGAAATTTATAGAACATGTAAGAGTGAAGAGTAGAGTTGGTCCTTAAATGACAAGTGAGATAAAAGTAACTCCCTGTAATTTATTAAATTTGTTATTTTGCAGTGCAACAACTTAATTAGAATTTCCCAGAGCTGTAACAAGAGAAATTCTCTCAAATTAAAACCTTTTAAAATCACAGTGGCATATCCCTTGTTGGAGATTTCATTTTATGTTACTATGACTATTTATTTATTTATTTTTTTCTGTGGTGTGGGTTGAATATGTACTTGAGATGGAAGCAAATGGACCTTAATTATCATTGTTGAAATATCTTGTTCTTTAAAATGACACTTTTTACAGTCAAATAAATTGTTGTCGTCAGTGCTCTATCAGGGATAAATAAAATATTCATTTCCAATGTAAAAATTCTAGCCTCTTTGAAATAGACTTTCTTTCCTAGCCATCAAAGACTTAATGTGACTATCTTGTGAAGTTTATAGGATTAGCAGTGAGTCTCTCCAGAATATGAAGATATATATATTTTTTCGTAGGCAACCTAAGCATTTCTTGGATTGTGAGATGCCTTGACTATTTTGTGTCTCTGGATAAGATCAAAAGTATACTTGAGGTAGTTTGAAGTTTGAAAAATTCTTTACCAATGTCAAAGTAATCTGCTCGATTTTTCAACAATACAGGGGAATTTATTTTGCATTCTCTTCTGGGCAGGGAAATGTAAAACAATTGTAAATTCTTTATATTCCTTGAATGGAAACTATAGTGCATTGAGTTTGTTAGTAATTAGTGGATTCTTAATTAATTAATAAGGGTATTTTCTGTTTGGAGTTTTTGAAAGAGTATAAGATGTATAGTATATACAAAATCCCTAACAAAACACATAATATAGATGCAATAGATCATTCAAACATATAATACTTGATCATAAATTTAAATACATAAATTAAATTCCTGAAACAATGGACATATTGCTAACACTAAGCTTGTAATTTGTAAATAACTAAACTCTATTGTCTCACAATAGTTGTCAGGAAAGGAAGAGGAGATGTTGTCTGAGCTGTTGCAAGTTTAGGAATTTGACTTTTATTGCAAATTTAGAAATTTCACCTCAATACTTGAGGTTCGCCAGATCTATTTGTGAACATTCAACCTTAGGGTTGAATCTGAAATATGAATTCACATGAGCAGCAATATTTCATGTCTCTTCAACCCAATTTCATAGGGAATCACAAGAAAATAAATACCATTCAAGTGTACTTTAATACCACAAAGCTACAACCCATAGGGCACACTTATGACAATATTGTTATAACAACATATAAGCTGCCCTTCTAGATGTGTTAATTAACTTAACGAATTCAGCTCAATGTCATGTCAACTCAACATGCAGAACTAGTGTTAGAATCTACTTAATGAATAAGATAGTATAAGCTCAAATTCAAATTGAGTACACAATGTTTGGATTGCTAGAACATTTCATATATATATATATATATATATAATGAAGTACATGTACATAACAACAACATATGACAAGTTGGTACAAATGAAGCTATCCAAACCCTAGCTTGGGAAATCATTAAGTGTTGATGTATATGTAACTTCGGAATGTATTTCATCTATGTATTTCATATATATTTATTGTACCCTTATTAGAGATGTGTTATTCCTCTATAAGGAAGTGTCATCATGTGGATTGACAAGTGTCGCAAGTGTGTGTACTTGCAGATGGGTTATTAGACCACCATGTGTGGGGTCGGCCCTGAAATATATATTATATTGTGGATGTACCTAGCTAGACAAGTTGGCCCCATAAGGTCACTGGGAAAATAGGTTAGTATAAATAGAGATCAGGAGATCTCTATTTAGATCATTCGGAAAGTTATATCTCTCTCACTCAGAAAGTGGTGCACTAGTGAGGAGGAGGATCATCTGCTACTAGGAGACTATCTCAAGTGTATTTTGGTTGTACTTTGGTTGAGCCATTGCTCTCTCTATCTATGAGGAAGTTGTGGGGCTTTTCACCTTAGGGTTTTCCCCACGAAAACTTCGTGTCTCTTGTCTCTCATGCTTTTGATTCTTGTGATGTTTGTCATGCTTATTGTGATTGTTATGCATTGATATACTGTATATGTTATTATCTCAGTAAAGATCCAAGAGTATTGTGAATTAATTCTCAAAATTTAACATGGTATCAGAGCTAACCTGAGAAGAAGACATTTTGCAATGACGGAAACTTGAGTTTCTTGTTTATTTGGTTTCCCTGCACAGATTTTGGAAAAGCAGTATGGCAGATTGACTCTACTCATTAAGGAGAATCTATCTATCCAATCAGAATTCAATTCTGAGCATTTCCATATTTGGACCTAAAAATTAGGGTTTCCACAAAAATAGGAATTTCTGAGATCTGAAGACATAGCTGGAAGGTCCTTGCAAAAATCGAAGTTTAGAGCTTTGGATCGATATTTTTGGCTGGGTAGATCTCCGGGAAACTCAAACCCTAATTCAGGGCTCTCCCTAGTGAACACAAGAGGACACAAAGGCAAATCTGAAGGGTAAAGCTTTGCTGATCTCAAATTCTGAATACACCAGGCGGATCAGCTCATCAAGACGCATCTTTCTATCCTTTCAGAAAATTGAAATTCACATTTTCAATTTTTAGGGTTTTTTCGACAAACCCTAATCCGGGACCAGATCCAGTTTTCAGCATTTCAAGTGGTAAGACCTAAATCTTTTCTATTTCCATTTGAATTACTCTTTAAGATGTCTCACCACACCAAGGTTGAGGATAAGCTTGAAGGAGTTGATAACTTCCAAGCTTGGAAGTATAGGATTGGGTTAATCGTGGAAGAGAATGAGTTGGACTCATATGTAAAAGAAGACATCCCTATCTCGGAGGATGAAAAGGCTAAGGTATTGCATAAGAAAAACTTGGTCAAGGCAAAGAGAATTATTGCTGATTCTATCAAAGACCATCTCATACCCCATGTGTCTTCTCTAAAGACACCCAAGGAGATGTTTGACTCTTTGACCAAGCTATTTGAAGGGAAGAACATAAATCGGAAGATGACCCTGCAGAACCAATTGAAAGGAGTAAAGTTTCAGAATGGAGAAACCATTCAATCTTATTTTTCAAGGGTCTCCCAGATCAAGGAACAACTAGAAGCAGTGGATGATATGGTGGAGAATGGTGAAGTGGTGATGACCACTCTAAATGGCCTACCCAGGTCATGGGATTCCTTTATTCAAGGAATTTGTGCAAGGAAGAAGTTGATCTCCTTCAACAGATTGCGGGAAGAATGCTCTCAAGAAGAAGCTAGGCTTGTGGCCTGAGAAGAAAAGATGGGAAATGAAGATCAAGCTCTCACAACACATGCTAGGAAAGGCAAGTCCAAGAAGGAATCATCTCATAACAGAAGATTCTCACACCACCATTATCATAAAGATAAGAAAGATCTCAGATGCTTCAATTGCAATGAGAAGGGACACTTTGCTTCAGATTGTCCCAAGAAGAAGAAAGACAACAACAACAACTTCAATAAGAAGAAGAAGAATAACAAAAGAAGATATCATGCTCATGCTGCCGAAGATGATGAACCCCCAAAGAAGAAGGCTAGGGCAGAAAGTGATAGTGATGATGACTCATCAAGTGAAGAAGAATATGTTCTAATTTCTGCTCTCACATGTACTATCTCCCATGGTTGTAATGATTGGTTGATTGACAGTGGGGCTTCCAAACACATGACTGGGTTTAAGGAATCTTTTGTGAATCTATCTGAACATGAATCACCCCATAAGGTGAAACTTGGGGATGATTATCAATACCCAATCAAAGGAACTGGTGAAGCCTCCTACAACCTAGATTTTGGAAAATCTTTGAAGATGAAAGAAGTCCTTTATGTACCTGGGCTCAAGAAGAACTTACTCTCCATCTCTGCATTGGATGCAAAAGGTATGAGGGTTGCATTTATGGATGGCCAAGTCCTAATGTGCCCAAAGGGAAAGAACATAGATGATGCAGTAGTGATTGGAGAGCAAGAGCGAGGTTTGTATAAATTGAAGGGACAACTTGAACATGCCATGGTACATGAATCCATGGAGCCAAGTGAACTTTAGCATAGAAGACTTGCTCATATGCACTATAGGGCACTTCCAATTGCAAGCAAGGCTGTAGAGGGTCTTCCTGAAATCAAGACCAAACATGAAGGTGTTTGCAAAGGATGTGCAAAAGGTAAGAACATTAAGAAGGCTTTCCCAAGCAGTAAAAGCAAGGCAAAAGACATCCTGGAAATCATCCACTCAGATGTATGTGGTCCTATGTCATCCAGTTCTCTGACTGGGTATGTTTACTATGTCTCATTTATTGATGACTTCTCCAGGAGAATCAAACTGACAAGAAGATCAAAAAATTCAAATCCGACAATGGTGGAGAATTCACCTCAGGTGACTTCAAAAAGCTTTGTAGTGATTCAGGGATTAAGAGGGAGTTGACTGCTCCTTATAATCCTCAACAGAATGGAGTTACAGAAAGGAAGAACAGAACAATCATGGAAGCAGCAAGGGAAATGCTGCATGACTAGGATCTACCTATGCATCTATGGGCAGAAGCAGCTAGAACAGCTATATATGTGCAGAACAGAACACCCCACAAGATATTGGACAACAAGACACTAGAAGAGGTCTTTTCTGGTAAGAAACCTGAAGTTAGCCATCTCAGAATATTTGGTTGTCTAGTATACACTCATGTCCCAAAGGAAAAGAGGACTAAACTAGATCCTGCAGGAAATAAGGGTATCTTTGTGGGTTACAGTGAAAGCTCGAAGGCTTACAGAATATACTTTCCAGGGTTCAAGAAGATTGATGTCAGCAAGGATGTAACATTTGATGAAAACTCAGCATTCATCAAATCAAGGAAGGGACCTATCGAAGTTTATGAAGAACCTAAGGAAACTAGATTTCAAGACACTACCATGACTGAAGCAGTTCCAGAAGTTGTTCGTGAGTTTGAAGATCCACAAGAACCTGTAGATCCACCCCGTGAGGATAACTCTCACAAGAGGAAACCTGCATGGGATGGAGAGCTCATTCAATATGCAGAAAGATTTGGCATTCCAGAAGAAGAACACAGAGCAAAGAAGAGAACCAGATCACATACCAGCTATGTTGCTTTACTCTGTGACATTATGAACAAAGAAAGAGCCTTCCAGTTATGAAGAAGCAGCGGAAAAGAAAGAATGGAAGTATGCCATGGTTGAGGAATACCAATCAATAATGAAGAATGATGTATGGGATGTTGTCCCAAGACCTAAAGAGAAGTCTGTTGTGACTTCCAAATGGATCTACAAAATCAAGCATGCTACAGATGGCAGTGTAGAAAAATACAAACCAAGATTCGTAGCTTGTGGCTTCTCTCAGAAAGAGAGAATAGATTATGAAGAAAATTTTGCACCTGTAGCTAGGTATACTTCCATCAGAACAGTACTTGCCCTGGCTGCAGCAATAAAATGGAAAATACACCAGATGGATGTCAAGACTGCTTTCTTGAATGGTGTAGTTGAAGATGAAGTATATGTGGATCAGCCACTCGGTTTTGAAATACATGATAGGGAGTCATAGGTGTGCAGATTGAAGAAAGCCTTGTATGGCTTGAATAAAGCTCCCAGAACTTGGTATGGTAGGATGGACAGTTTCCTATCTACTTTGGGCTTTACCAAGAGTAAAGCGGATTCCAACCTTTATTACAAGGTTGAGGAAGGGAATCCTGTGATTCTACTCCTATATGTGGATGACTTATTTGTAACAGGAGATGACAGATTAATTGCAGATACTAAGAGGAAGCTTGTTACTGAGTTCGATATGAAAGATTTGGGAATGATTCATTATTTCCTAGGTATGGAAGTGTGGCAGAGTGCAGGTGGGATCTTCCTTGGTCAAGGGAAGTACATAGTAGATATCCTGAAGAGATTCGGGATGATGGATTGCAAGGCCATAGCCACACCTATGGAATTGAATCTGAAGCTTCTATGTGATGCTTCATATGAGCTAGTTGATGTCTCTATGTATCGTTAGATGATTGGGTCCTTGATGTACCTGACGAACACGAGACCAGATATTTGCTTTGCGGTGAACACATTGAGTCAGTTCCTGACAGATCCGAGGCGTGTTCATCTGGTTGCTGTAAAGCATGTTCTGAGGTACCTGAAGGGTACAGTGGATTATGGGCTCAAGTATGATGCGAATCAAAAGTTTAACATGCAGGGTTATGTTGATTCAGATTGGGCTGGCAGTGCTACAGATAGGAAGAGCACATCTGGGTGCTACTTCAGTATGGGATCAGTTGTGATCTCTTGGTTTAGCAGGAAGCAGTCCTGCGTAGCACTGAGTATAGCTGAGGCAGAGTATGTTGCAGCCTGTTCAGCTAGTTGTGAGGCAGTATGGCTACGGAAGCTACTGTCTGAGTTATTTGATCTCCCATTGGAGGCTACTGGTATATTCTGCGATAACTAGAGTTGTGTGAAGCTGTCTGAGAACCCAGTGTTTCATGACAGGTCAAAACACATAGAGATCAAATATCACTATATCAGGAATATGGTGCAGAGAGGAGCTGTGAAGCTCTTGTACGTTGCGACGGATGAGCAGAATGCAGTTGTGCTGACGAAGCCACTAGCCAGGGTGAAGTTCGAGTACTTCAGGGAGAGGCTTGGTGTTCTTCATATTGATGACACTTTGAGTAAGAAGTGATGGACACATTTGCTGAAGCCATTCCAATCATGTTGGAAGGAGGATCCTTCACATGACTGTGGATGTAAGCGCTGGATGATGAGCATCAGGATAATGTTCTGGTTTCTGCTTTGTATGATCAGTTGGATCATTTATATGTATATGTATGTATGCATCATGTTGGATGCTGGATATGATTAGTTGGATCATCTATATGTATGTATGCATCATGTTGGATGCTGGATATGATCAGTTGGATCATTTATATGTATGTATTTTGTATATGCATCATGTTGGATGCTTGGACCATGTATCTATATATGTATCAGGTGGATACATTGTATGTTTAGGTAGATCATGTATGGTGATATGTATCATGTATTTGTATTTGTATCAGGTGGATACATTGTGTGATCAGGTGGATCATGTATGATGATATGTATCAGGTAGATACTTGGTATGCATCAGGTAGATGCATTGTATGATCAAGATGATCATGGATGACGAGCTTCAGGATGTTGCTCCAGATGACATGCAGCAGGATGTTGCAGTGATGATGATCAGGATGATCATGTGTACATCAGGATGATGTATGGTGAGTATCAGGTTGATACTCTGTGGCCGTGGAACAGGTTGTGCAGATAAGCATGTAATTTGTGCCCTGGGAGATTTGCAAATAGTCTTTCAAGGTTTTTCCTACGACATGTAATTTGTACCCTGGGATATCTGGCAAATGCTCTTTCGAGGTTTTGCTTGGGAGGACATATAATTTGTGCCTTGGGAGATCTGCAGATAGTCTTTCGAGGTTTTTCCTATGGCATGTAATTTGTGCCCTGGGATATCTGGCATATGCTCTTTTGAGGTTTTGTCCTATGGCATGTAATTTGTGCCCTGGAAGATCCGATAGGTTGAGCCGTGTGCTTGTAATCAGTCCTGGGATGCTCTTTCGAGGTTTTTCCATGAACACATGTAATTTGTGCCCTGGGAGATCTAATAGGTTGAGCCTTGTGCTCGTAATCAGTCCTGGGATGCTCTTTCGAGGTTTTGTGGTGACCACCTGTAATTTGTGCCCTGGGAGATCCAATAGGTTAAGCCTTGTGCTCGTAATCAGTCTTGGGATTCTCTTTCGAGGTTTTGTGGTGGGGTCACATGTAATAAGTCCTGGAGATCTGGACAGGATGAAAAAGGCCTCAGATGCTCTTTAGGGTTCTTGCTAGTCAAGAGACTCTTTTAAGGTTTTGTGATGCACATAATAAGTCCTGAGATTTCCATAGTATGGCCAGTGATGATGAAGACCTGCAGGTGGTGGGCCTACATCCAGTATGAAAAAGGACTGGCTCTATAGAACTTCCTATGATGAGTAGAGTCAGAGATTGGTTGAGATAGCAGTAGCAGTGACGATGATGATGATGATGATGCATCAATGACGATGATCCTGAGAAGAAGACTTGTCTAGCAGATCTGTGTCGATAAATACCTTCCTAGTTAAGAGGGAGTGTTGATGTATATGTAACTTCGAAATGTATTTCATCTATGTATTTCATATATATTTATTGTACCCTTATTAGAGATGTGTTATTCTTCTATAAGGAAGTGTCGTCATGTGGATTGACAAGTGTCGCAAGTGTGTGTACTTTTCGATGGGTTATTAGACCACCATGTGTGGGGTCGGCCCTGAAATATATATTATATTGTGGATGTACCTAGCTAGACAAGTCGGCCCCATAAGATCACTGGGAAAATAGGTTAGTATAAATAGAGATCAGGAGATCTCTATTTAGATCATTCGAAAAGTTATATCTCTCTCACTCAGAAAGTGGTGCACTAGTGAGGAGGAGGATCATCTGTTACTAGGAGACTATCTCAAGTGTATTTTGGTTGTACTTTGGTTGAGCCATTTCTCTCTCTATCTCTGAGGAAGTTGTGGGGTTTTTCACCTTAGGGTTTTCCCCACGGAAACTCTGTGTCTCTTGTCTCTCATGCTTTTGATTCTTGTGATGCTTGTCATGCTTATTGTGATTTTTATGCATTGATATACTGTATATGTTATTCTCTCAGTAAAGATCCAAGAGTATTGTGAATTAATGCTCAAAATTTAACATTAAGAAAACCCTAGCCACCAACTTCTATGTAGGAATCACTCCCGACTAAATCTAGTTACTCCAAAACACATATTGCACAAGTGTACTACCAAGTACATCACATCACATGATAACTATTTTCCCAAGCAAGGAATCTCACCAAGCTCCATAAAGCATGACATCACATCAATTTCCAAGTCCTTAAAGCAAATCATCTCACCATGATCAAGGTCTACACACTAGCACTCGCCTATTTTAGAGTTTACAAATCCTATCAGTAACATCCAAGTCTTCATGTCCATCTTAGGATTTGAGTCTTCATACCCTTGGTCTTACACTTTTGCACCAACACAATCACCAAGCCCTCATGGAACATCAAGATTATGATGAACAACTCTTCTTCCAAGCAAGGGATTGCATCAAGCTCAAGACTCATTGAGCTAGTCTCCATATTTTTCTCTAGCCTCCATGCCTCACACAAAAACAAGGCTGAAATATCATCTAAAGCATTAAATTTTTCTCTCATGTCTTCATCTTCAATTCATCGAAGTGTTTTTTTGCCACCATGCATTTGGGTGGATATCGAGATCACAACATACACCTACTTGGGGATCCAGTTTGTGGGGTCTTGTTTTGGCATGTGATAGGTCCTCCAGCCCCAACTCAACAAAGGGTATGACTCCCTTCTCTTGGTGTTTCTAGAACTAGTTTTAAGACTTCTCAACCAAGTTTCATTTCCTGGAAACAATTATTTAACCTATTACTCCCTTGTTTGCATAGGGTGTCCACTTGTGTTTTCATGAGGAATCCTGAACAACCTGTGTGTGAAGGAAACAGATTATGGATAGTTCTTGGCCCTATAACAACAGTAAACCATAAATACTTTCATTCTTGGGAGCCAGTGTGGCAATAAAACTCATTAGTTGATGTTCTATGCACACTCTAGGGGAATTTGTACAACGAAAGGAGCTTTAAATTTCAGTCCTGAGCCAATCTTGTAGATAGGGACAACCCTAGCAACAGTTTGGATACCTTCTAGGTCAAGATAAGCTAGGCACGCCTCTATTTCATAACTACAATCCTACAAGCCTAATCAAATTTAGGGTGATAATGCAAAGGCTATTAAGCTGATGTCCAAGGCAAAAAGCCTAACCCCCAATATCTCTCTCTTTAAACCTCTACCCCCAATCTCTCTCTCTCTCTCTAGATTGCTAACCACCAATATCTCACTTTCACTCTCTCTAGAACCTTAATCTCTAGTCTCTCTCTCTCTAAACACCTAGCCACCAATTTCTATCTCCCTCTCTAAGCCACTGAGTTCAAATATCCCTCTTTCTATCATTAAAGCCAGAACCACCAATCTCTCTCTTTCTCTCCCTCTACCTTCATTCTCTCTCTATTTCTAAATCGATAGCCCATAATTCCTCGAATTCTCTTTCTCTCTCTAAACCTCTTACATCCAATCTCTATCTCTCTCTCTAAATGCCTAACCCACACTTTCTCTCTCTATATGCTTAACCAACAATCTCTTTTTGTTTCTCCCTAACCCCGTAACTACCAATTTCTTTCCCTCTCTCTCTCTCTAAGCACATAAACCCCATTCTCTCTCTCTATCTCTCTCTAAACCCCTAATCCCAAATCTCTATCTCATTAAACCCATAACCTCCAATCTCTCTGTGTCTCTTTCTCTCTCTCTCTCTCTCTCTCAGTGTCTATTTCTCTAAACCGCTAACCACCAATCTCTCTCTCTCTCTCAATCAAGGAGATCCAATATCTCTCTCTATAAGCCCCTAACCATCAATCTATTTATTTCACTCTATCTCTCCCTCTCTCTAATCCCCTAAGCTCCAATCTCTCTCTCTCTCTCTCTCTCTCTCTCTCTCTCTCTCTCTCTCTCTCCCCGAACGCATAGCCCCCAATCTCTCTCCATCTCTCACTCTCTGAGCCCCTAACACCCAATTTCTCTCTCTCTAAAATCCTAACCCACTCTCTTTGGACTCCTAACAACCAATCTCTCTCTCTCTTTATATATATAAACCCATAACTCACAATCTCTCTCTTTTTATCTCTCTTTATGCTCCTAAACCCTAATCTCTCTCTCTCTCTAGACCCCTAACCCTAATATCTATCACTTTATGTCTCTCTAGACACCTATCAACCAATCTCTCTTTGTCTCTAAAACCCTAATCTCTAGCCTCTCTCTCTCTAAACCCCTAACCACCAATATCTCTCTTTCTAAACCCATGACCCCAAATCTTTCTCTCTCTCTAAACCCTTAATCCCCATTATCTCTCTCATTCTACTTAAACCCCTAACCATCAATTTCTCTCCCTCTATCTCTCTCTCTCTCTAAACCACTAACCCCAATCTCTCTCTCTAAACCACTAACCCCAATCTCTCTCTTTAAACCACTAACCACCAGTCCCTTTATTTGTCTCTCTCTAAACCCTTAAGCTCCAATCTCTTTCTCTCTCTCTCTCTCTCAATCTCCCTCTCTGAACCCCTAATCTCCAATCTCTCTCTCTCTAAACTCCTAACCCCCAATCTCTCTCTCTCTCAAAAACCGTAACCACCAACCTCTCGCTCTCTCTCAACCCCTAACCTCCAATCCCTCTCTCTCTCTAACTATCTCTCTAAACCCCTTACCACCAATCTCTGTCTCTCTCTCTAAACCCATATGCTCCAATCTCTCTCTCTCTCTCTCTAAACCCCTAAGCTACAATCTCTCTTTGTCTATCTATGTACACCTAGAAATCAATCTCTGTCCATCTCTCTCCCTCTAATCCCTTAAAACCCAATCTCTCTCTCTCTTTCTCTCTAAACCCCTAACCCCCAATCTCTCTCTCTCTAAACCCCTATCCACCAATATCTATCTCTCTAAACCCTTAAGCCCCAACATCTCCCTCTCTAAACCACTAACCACCAATCTTTCACTCTCTCTCTAAACTCTTAATCTCCAATCTCTCTCTCTCTCTCTCTCTCTCTCTAAGCCCCTAACCTCCACTCTATCTCTGTCTCTCACTATCCCTATCTAAACCCTTAACCCCTAACTTCCAATATTTCTCTCTCTCTCTCTCTCTACCTCTAACCCCTAATCTCTCTCTCTCTCTCTCTCAACAACTCTAAACCCCAATTTGTCTCTCTCCCTAGACACCTAAACACCAATCTCTCACTTTCCCTCTCTCCCTCTAAAATCCTAATATCTAGTCTCTCTCTATTTCTAGATTCCTAACCACCAATCTCTCTCTCTCTAAACCATTAAGCACCAATATCTTCTCTCTCTAAACCCCTTACCACTAATCTCCCTCTTTCTCTCCCTCTCTTTCTCTAAATCCTTAACCTCTAGTCTCCCTCTCTCTCTCTAAACCCAAATCCCTCAATCTCACTCTTTCTATCTCTTTCTCTAAAACCCTAACGTCTATTCTCTCCCTCTCTCTCTAAACCCCTAACCCACTCTCTCTCTCTCTCTAAATCCTTAACCCCAATATTTCTCTCTTTCTACCTAAAAACATAACCATAATTCTCTCTCCCTCTATCTCTCTCTCTAAACCATTAACCCACAATCTCTCTCTATATACTCCTAACACCCAATCTCTATCTCTCTCTCTATAAAACCCTATATCCTCCAATCTCCATCTCTCTCTCTCTCTCTCTCTCTCTCTCTAGACCTCAAACCACCAATCTCTCACTTTCCCCCTCTCCAAAATCCTGACCTCTAGTCTCTCTCTCTCCCTCTCTCTCCCTCTCTCCCTCTCTCTCTCTCACTCTCTAAAGACCTAACCACCAATTTCTCTCTCCTTCCCTCTAAGCCACAAAGCTCCGATATCTCTCTCTCTCTCTCTCTCTCTCTCTAAGCCCCTAACCACCAATCTCTCCCTTTCTCTCCCTCTTTTTCTCTAAACCCATAACCTCTACTCTCTCTCTCTAAATCTGTAACCCCCAATACCTCTAATTCTATCTCCATCTCTCTCTAAACCTCTAACCTCCAATCTCTCTTTCTCTCTCTAAATGCCTAAACCCCATTTTCTCTCTCTCTAAACACTAAACCCCCAATCTCTTAATGTTTCTCCCAAAACCCATAACCACCAATTTCTTTTCCTCTCACTCTCTTTCTTTAATCCCCTAACTCCCAATCCCTCTCTCTGACTCTTTGTCTCTCTCTCTCTCTCTCTAATCCCCCAACCTCCAATCTCTCTCTCTCTCTCTCTAAAACCCTAACCTTCATCTCTATCTCACTAAACCCATAACCTCCAATCTCTCTCTCTATTTGACTATCTCTCTAAACTGGCTATGGGTTTTAGCATTAGAGAAATTTTGAGATAAAAAATGGGCCTCAAAACAAAGAAAATGTACTATAAAAATTAACCAATCACGTTTTAGTAGATGAAATCATCCCCCATGGTTGAGGTGGCATTGCATGAGTTAAGAATGCTTATTTGTCAAATTTTCTATGGTGGATGAAACCCATAGTTAACCAAGGTAGTGGTATAAGTACTTTTAAGTCATAAAGTAAAGTACTCATAATGAAAGTCTTTTAACATTCTTTCATAAAATAATATTATTGTCATTTTCAAGTAAAGTACTCATAATTCATAAGAAGGTCCTTTCACATTTTTTTATAAAATAATATATTATTATTTTCATGTTTTTAATTTTAAATTATATATTCACTCCATTCTATTTAATATCATAACGCCAAACTAATTTATTATATATATATATATTCATTTCACATTTTTTCATAAAATAATGTTTTTTTCATTTTCATATTTTTAATTTTTAATTATTAATTATATATTCACTCTATTTTATTTAATATTATAATGCATAACTAATTTATAAGCATACAGACACACACACACACACAAATTGTCCATTTTATTTCAATAATAATACATAACATATTATAATATTTCTAAAAAAATCAATTTCATCACAATTTTCAAAGCTTTAAAGCAACATGTTTTACAAAATAATAATGTTCTAAAGATAATATTAATAGTTAAGGATTTTTTTAGTGGAAATCACTGTGCTAGGGTTTATCATGTGCGCGCTTAAGCTCCTCGACTCACCCTTCTACCCTTGGTACTGACTGCAGCAGACACCATACTGAAACCCTTGACCACCTCCATGGACGCACCCCCGAGAGGGGCCCCTGGCCCTTCCCATCAAGCACTCCAATCAACAAAGACTCTCATCACTCCACCCGGTAAGGAATCCATTCAAATTGGATCTACGGAAGTACCTCTCGACAATGGCGGCAATAGACAGCAAGATCCGGCGACTACACCAACAACTGCAACAGTAAAAAGCAATACGACATGCATTGCAAAACCTCAAAGAGGTCAATCCTCTGTCTTCCAGCGGAATGAATAAATGTTCGAGCTCAATACATGAAAGATAATGCCCTCATAGGCAAGTTCATGGGATTTTGGCTCACTGAACAGGCTCTCAAAGGATGGATCTTAGCAAAATGGAAACCTAAAGCGCATTTTGAACTACAGCTCGGCTCCAAAGGTTTTTTCACAATCATCTTTGAAAGGTCAGATGAAAAAGCAAAAGTGGAAGAAGGTGGCCCTTATTTCTTTAACTCAGCTGGCCTTTACTTGAAAAACTGGATAGAAAGATTTAGCCCTGAGAAGGAAGATTTCACATGGGCGCCGGTCTGGATCCGCATGTACTCGCTCCCTCAAGAGTATTGGGATGAAGACACCCTCCGGGACATAGGCAACTCATTGGGAAGCTTCATCAAAGTTGTAGAACAAACCAAATACAACAGGTACACCTCCTATACCAGAATCTATGTTTACATGCATATAGCCAAAGCCCTACCAGAGTCTATCAACCTCATCCATGACGACTTTGAATGGATACAATCTTTAGATTACGAGCATTTACCATTCTGCTGTAGAAGATGTCATGAGAATGGACATCTTTATAGAGACTGCCCTTTAGTTCAAGCAGCAATGAATCAAAACAAAGATGAAGATGGCTTTCAAAGAATTGGTCACGGGAAAAAGCATCACCGCAAACCCCAGCAAGAAGGAAAACAACTCCATATACCTAGCACCAGCAATAGTTTCGAAACCCTCATCGATCAACCAGAAGATCTTCCTGCCGGACCTGAAAAGGTGGAAATAGCTGTCAAAAACCCAAAAGATTCAGACATTTCAAATGAGAAACATGCTCCTCCCGAAACCCCCCAGGAAAAAACCTTTATGATCCAGGAAAATCTCCCCAACTATTCAGAAGAAGAAGCAGCCAGAACTCAAGAAACCGAAAACGCTATCAACACTGATGCACCCACAAATGACTCCATGCTGGAGCTGGAAATAGGAGATCTGGATATTTTGGGAATGGAATATGCTTGTTCCAAAAAATCCTTTCACTCCATCTCACCCAAGCAAATTCAGCTCATGTCAGAAGTACTGAAAAAGGCCAAGAACAACAAACTTGGAATACTAAATCTGCCTCAAAAAGACAAACAAAAACTTCAAAGGGACAACAAGAAAAGGGGCAGAAAATCAAACATGCAAAGAATCAGTCAACTGGGTACAAGATTAATCGAGTCTGGGAAATATACCCAACTCACGGAATTCTTCCCTACTTTCAATTCCAGTTCTCAATGCAGCTAATCTCCTGGAATGTAAGAGGTCTGAACGGTGCCTCCAAACACCATATGTTGAAAAGGAAAATAATGCAAAACAAGCCCACCATAATTTTTCTTCAAGAAACCAAAAGCACTGACGACACTCTCCAAGATCTCTTCCAAAAAACCATATGGAGAGGTTTTCAAACTATGGCAATCAATGCTAAAGGCGCTTCTGGTGGCCTAGCAATAGCCTGGAACCTCGCACAGATTCAGCTCAATGACTTTGCAGCCTCATCACATTCTCTCTTTGCCTCCTTCCATTTAGAAGGAACTGACATCTCTGGCTTTCTCATGAATGTTTATGGACCTCAAACCCCTGATGCAAAGACCCAACTCCTCAATTATCTAACCTGGTTCTCTCAACTGCACTAAGAAGATATGTTTATCATACGAGGGGACTTCAATATGATCACCTCTCTGTAGGAGAAAAAAGGGGGAAGACGCTTCCTCTCCAAGGAGGACTTTAGCTTCAAAGACTACAGAGAGGAATGTGATCTCATTGATGTCCTTCCCTCGGAAGGTTTCATGACCTGGAACAACAAAAGAGGAGGGAGCAACCAAATCTCTTCAAGGATGGATCGTTTTATTATCTCCCAGAAAATCATCAAAGCTCCCAGCAACATCACGACTGCCATCCTACCATCTGCAGGCTCTGATCACTGGCCCATCTCACTCTCTTGGCACAACTCAGGAAATCTCAAATTCTGCCCCTTCAGGTTCGAGAAACTTTGGCTTACACACCCCACCTTCCTGGATATGGTAAGAACATGGTGGACTAACACCAAGGTGAAAGGGCGTTCCAAAATGGCAATAATACATCAAAAATTTAAAATTCTGAGGGCATAGCTCAAAATATGGAATCACACCACTTTTGGCAATATCTTTAAGGAAAAGGGTTCTCTAGAGAAAGACCTTGAAAAAATTCAAAAAAAAAAATGGAGGAGGAATACTCTGACTCACTCAAAGAAACAGAGCAAGATCTACAAAAACAACTGAACGAGCGTTGCATTTAGGAGGAAACTCTTTGGAAGAAAAAGTCACGCAATAAATGGCTGAAGGAGGGGGACAAAAACACTGCCTTCTTCCATAGAACTGTGATTTAACATAGAATGACCAACCGCATCTCAACCATCAAAGATGAACAAGGCATCCTGCTACGAACTCAAAATGACATTGAACAGGAGCTCACCACTCATTTCCACAACCTTCTCACAAAAGAAATCCCCAACAGATAAGCTGCTATCAACAAAGTCACGAGCCACATACCCAATCAGGTGACGGCTGAGCACAATGTTGCTCTCATGAAAGCCTTCACTTTTTAGGAAATCGAAACAATGGTCATGCAAATGGCGGAAGGCACATCCCCAGGACCGGACCGATTCACAACCAACTTCTTCAAGCACGGCTAGAGCTTTCTTAAATAGGACATTCTGTAGCTCGTGGAAGAATCCAGAAGAAAAAGATGGGTTCTCCCAGCATTGAACACCACCTTTATTACTTTGACTCCCAAAGAAGTGGGGACTACTTGCCCTGGTAAGTTCCTACCCATATCTCTGTGCAATTTTATTTATAAAATCATAATGAGAGCGATTGCTAACAGACTAAAAGCCTTGCTACCTATACTCATATCCCCTGAGCAAACTGGGTATGTCGAAGGTCACCAAATCCTGGATGGCATCATCCTAGGACATGAGATGATCCACTCCCTAAAAACTACTAAAACTCCTGGTATGATGGTAAAACTTGACCTATCAAAATATTTTGACAAGCTCAGCTGGGACTTCATACGGAAAATGCTTCAAGCCTATGGCTTCTGCAATGAATGGATCCATTGGATTCTCATCCCCACCTCCTCTTCTTTTTTCTCTATCTTGGTCAACGGATATCTGACCGCGACCTTCACACCCTCCAGAGGCATACGTCAAGGAGACCCCCTCTCTCCCTTTCTCTTCATTCTTATGATGGAAGGCCTAAGCCACATGCTTAAATCTCAAGTCGCTAACAACACGCTCAAGGGACTCACTCCCCATGGATTCCCTCCTACCACTCATCAATAATTTGTAGATGATAACCTCCTCTTTGGCCACTCTTCTATGTAGGAAGCCCACTCACTAAAAAAATACATAAACACCTTCTCAGCAGCTTCAGGCACCACTATTAACCTTGACAAATCCCAGATCTTCTTCTTCAACACCAATGCAGTAACCCATAGAAACATTGCTCGCATCCTCGGCTACCAGATCTCCACCCTACCTTCTAACTACCTGGGGGCGCCTCTCTTATAAACTGCCATCAAACACTCATCTTGGAGAGAACTCCTCAACAAACTTGAAGCTAAAATCTCCTCATGGACCTTCAGAACCTTAAATCTGCCTAGCCGTCTCATCATGCTTAAATCAATCTTACAATCTATGCCCCTTTACCTCTTTTCAGTACTTGCTGCTCCCAAGTGGGTCATTAAATCCATAAAAAAGATGCAACGTTCCTTCCAATGGGGGGGAAATCATGACAATCACAAATGGGCCCTTGTTAGCTGGAAAATGCTTTGCAGATCTAAAAATGCCGGAGGTCTAGGCCTTAGAGACCCGAAAATCAACAATCATGTTCTCTCTACCAAGATATGGTGGAATTGGGTTACAGCGAATAATGCTCCTTGGATCCAACTCTGGAACATTAAATATGCAAGAGACTGGGACCCTCAGAAAAGAATCCGTTACAATCTAGACCCACTAGGCTCACTCATTTGGCGGGCAACCAATAATCAAAGAGCTCTAGTACAGCAACACAGTTTCTGGGAAGTTCGAGCAGGGGACCAGGATCTCTTTTGGCATGATTCCTGGCAACAAAGGCCCAGTCTCCAATCAATCACTGCCCACTTGGACCTGACACAACATCTTCAAGAAAATGCCAATCTCACCATCCGCAATTATAGGCATCAGTATGGTCATCATGGAAATAGAATCTAGAAAGATCCCCACACCTGGGACCCGCAGATACCCCTCAACAGCGAAGAGATCCTCAGAGAAGAACTGCAAACCCGTCATCAGTAGATCAATGAAAATCATGATATTCTAAGATGGGGATATTCCACCAAAGGTACCTTCACAATCAAGGAAGCATACCGGGTGACAACCAATGCTAACAATGATCCTAAAGACCCAAGATGGAAAAAGAATATGGAATTCGAACTTTTTGCCCAAAGTCACGACCTTCCTATGGCTCCTTACCCATCGCAAAATCCTCACGTGGGAGAACCTTCTCAAAAGAGGACTTCAAGGACCTTCATGGTGCGTCATGTGTAACTCTCAAGCTGAAGACACAGATCACCTTCTGGATTCTTGTGACATGGCAGATAAGTTCCGGACTCTCATTGATGACATATTTCATCACACTAACAGAACACAGGGAGACGTCGCCAGCACCATCTCCAACTAGGAATGTCACCCCTTTCAAAGCAAGCTACTCAACCGCATCTGGGAACTCACGCCAGGCTTGGCCATCTAGAACATATGGAAGGAAAGAAAACAAAGAATTTTTGAAGGCAAAATAAAAAACTCCACAGTGATTTGGCTCAACTTCAAAAACAATCTTCAGGAAACATTAGGAATCTCTAGATGGGATACTATAGACCTTCTTACTACTCCCGAGGAAAAACTAATCATGATCAATTGGGAACTCAGAATTCCTACTATTCATCCACATCCTCGGACAGTGCCCAAAATCTCCAGCCCTGACTTTTGGAGTCGACCTCCCCCAGACTTCTACAAACTCAATTTTGATGGAGCATCAAAAGGCAACCCAGGTACAACAGGATTTGGAGGAGTCTTTAGAGATTGTTCAGGATCCATCATTTGTATATTTCATGGTTCACTTGGTCACAACACAAATAATTCTACGGAACTCTCAGGGTTGGTAGAAGGAATAAAGATTGCCACTCTTTATAACTACACTCCCCTGATTATTGAGGGAGACTCCCAAATCATCATCAACTTAGCAAGAAAAATATTCCACAACATGGTTGTTAAGAAAATCTCACCCAGTTGGAGATTTGAACAACATCTCCAAGACCTCTCTGAGATCTTGATGAACACCAGAACCATCTCCTTCCAGCACGTCAAACGTAAGGCCAACTCAGTGGCTGACACTTTGGAAAACAAAGTAGCATAAGATAGTTCCCTGCTCAACATCAACACGGTAGCTACAATGGATGATAGAGATATTCATAAAAAATGCCATGAACTTGCAAAAAAAGATCTATATACCCCAGATGCGGGTGACATCACCATCCAACCCTCGGCCGCTGTGCGTACGGAGATGCTGCCACCGCACCCCCCCCGTACAAGAGGACACATCCGACATGCAGGAGCATAATCCTCTGGCGAACAATGGAAGACACCTGACCACAATCAACGATGGATGATGCAGCCACCTGGAACCTCACCGACACGGCAATCTAGACAATGGCATAAACTTAAATCTGGGGGACGAGGGAGTTATTGTTGATCTCCTTCGCTCGTGCCTAGTTTGACGTCTCCCCTCAGCCTTTGGGACATGCATTGAATATCCGCAGTTTCAATGAGGACGATAGCCTGTGGCAATTATTACCTCGACTCCTTAAATCCTCTAGTCGATATGGACGCGGATACGATGATAGATCTTTGGCACTTCGCTGCATTTCTTCCCTGGGATTCAATGAAATTCAAGGTAATTGCAGACATTCCCTCTGTCATGACGAACCGCACCAGGGGCACTTCTCATCGTGGGAGCGGCCATCAGAACAACAATCATCGGCCGAAGGTGGCCATGGACTGGTCTGTGATGGATGGATATGCCGAACGTATCTCGGCGAGGACACGCAATCTCATAGACGGGTGGGAGGCTCGCAGAGCAGTGACACTCCTTGCTGCTGGTAGTAATGGCGGTTCCATTAACCATTACTGGTTGCTCAAAAACATGATGAGCACACTCATATAAGAAATAGAAGCCAGCTGGAAAGCCAGTTCTAGCATCGTCCGCAACATCAAGGAAAGCTTGAAGGAAGCAACATAACACTCCAACACTGTAGATGCAAGCATGACCTGGGAGGTTTTCTCCATTGGCAACAATTCAGAACCTGAAAAACAGGATGGAAAAAATGAAGATGCAGCAGAGACAGTCCTAGACAATGGGTTGGAAAAAAAGAAATATCCTAGAATGAAGAACAAAAGCTCGGCTCCGGGACCCAGCATCACCGAGGATGGAATGCACACTTCAAGTTCTCCTTCATTGCCCCCACCGGGGATTTTTGAAGATTTTTATGTGGTCTATCCAATCATCGAGGAAGACCCAGAGAAACCACCAGCAGAATGAAACGTGGGTGGCCATTGCTCCGGGTTACCTCTGCCACTATCAGCTCTTTTGTTTCTTTTTTCTTACATAGTCTTTTTTTCAGTACTATTAGACTAAATAGGTTTTCTTTTTTGAAGAAAGTCCCCACTTTTTTAAGGGCAGACCATACTCCAGAGGTCTTAATTTTGTATTATGTTAGTCATTACAGTATTTTTGAGCAATTGGGATGGTGGCTTCAACATATGAGGCCTCCCCAATATGCAAAACTCCACTCGGCTCTAGATGTATATTCAGTTTATGTTAATTAAATTTCTGCTCTTCAACTTACAAAAAAAAATATTAATAGTTAAAAACAAATTATATATTTTTACTGCTCAATTTTTAAGAATAAATTAAGTCTTGTATTATTTTCTATGAGAGACTTAACTATAACATTAATTTATAATAAAATGAATATCCCAATAAAGTTTATGATTTTAATATTAATTTACCAATATAGATTTAATGAATAAAGAATAATAATAATAATGCAATGTGGATTATAATAATATTATTATCATTTTACATGTAAATAATTTTTCAATTAAATCACATTATATTAAATTGATTAAATTGATGAGAAAAGTATTAAATATAAAAAGTCAACATAAATTAAAAAAATAGCTTTTAAAAAATGTTTTTTATTATTTAATTTCATTTACAAGTTCAAGACAAATAAATGCTAAAGGACAATAAAGTTTTGGGAATTTACAATGAATCTTAGTCACATCAATGTAGAGTTATTTTATTAATTTTATTTCTAGTAAATTTTGAAAAATAACTCAACCATGGTTATTTATATTGTGCATAGAAAATAATGTAGGAGGCGACTTGTCATATATACCTACCCCATAAAACCCTTAACTCATAATATTTTAATATATTTCATACTTTTTTAGTACATCTCTTAGGAGACCATTTTTTGACCTCAAAATCTTTGTAATGGGTTTTAAGGGTTGGGTGTTTGATGATAGAGTTTAGGGTTGATGAGAATTAGAGGTTATAAGGATTAGGAGTTAAATTTTATTTGACTAGACATTTTAGAGGTTAGGATTAGTTGGTTAGGATTATTGGGGTTAAGAGATATTTAAGTGTTAGGGAATGGGGGATATATCATTATGTGTTAGGATTTTGTAGTTTTAGGGGCTATACTAGTTTAGGATTATAGTGGGCCAAGAGTTATAATGGTTAGTTGTATTAGGGATTGCAATGGTTAGCGACTAATGGTCAAGGGTTTGGGGATTGAGATATAGGGGTCATGGATTTCTAATTATAATGCTGAATATTTATATGTACAAGAGGATAATGCAAGTTAGTGATTTTGTGTAATAATATATACATATTATAAGATTTGTGGGTTATAAGGATTACTAGATAGGTTTTATAATGATTAGGGGCTATAGGGTATATAGGTGATAAGGGTTAGATGTCGATGGTTATAGGGGCTACATTCCTATTATCATTAGTATCGCTACTCATAATGGAGGATATGCTTGACAGGTCGTGTGTAGTGGACTAAGGAATTGTTTTTGAACTTGGATGATTACATTCTTATTTTAGGGATTAAAGCCAAGATTTTATTCCTCAACCATGTATAGGGCCCAAACACCCATACCTAGAATCTAATACATTAGAATGGCCACACCATATTCATACTTGGAATCAAGGCTAGCCTCAGGAAATCCTATGTCATGGCTTTAGGTGTTATTCATGGAAATGGATGGCTAAATATACTAACCCTTGTGGTTAAGGAGAGAAGAGAGGGGTGAGGGAGGGAGGAGGGATTAGGAAGAGTGGAAGAAAGGGGGGGGATTAGGTGGATAGGAAGAGAGAGGGGGTGGGGTTATAGAGAGGGAGGGGGGTTTAGGGAGAGATAGAAAAAAATGAAGGTGTCAAAATGAACGTGTGTGTGCACGTGTGCTCAGATTAATTTTTTTTGGAGGCCTTGCAGGTTTGGTACTAGCTTCGGATTGCCAAACCTCGAGGCTCGGTCTGAGTTATGACAAAACAAACCAATTTTTGTAACTTCATGCTTAGTTCCGCATATCCTCCAGTTGTGCACTATTGATGAAATTGCACACTTGTCGAGCTCTGTGTGCAGAATCTAACTATATATTTTTTGAATAGATCTGTTATTGTTTTCCTTTTTAAAATTCATTTTTAACTGCACTCATGTCAAATTTGTAAAAAATATAGGTCGTTTATTTGTGCTATAACTTTTGATTGGCTTACATAATTTGAAAATGGAAAAGAACCTGCACAAGAGTACAAGAATACCTATAAGCTAAAAAACAATCGATCAAATTATGTTAATACCATGATATGGTGGACCAACACTCGACCATGTTCTTTCAGGGATTCACTGACTTTTGTAATTTAAAAAAAATATAAAATTAACTTTTAAAATTTTGGAAAAATAGCCCTGCACAAGATCCATCTGTTTCCTACACCTCTACATATTTTTTTCCTCATAATTTGACAATTTACATAACAAATCGGTGGACCAAGACGGACATATTCATTATGTTTTAGAGAAAAAATAACATACCAATCTTAAAATAATGACATTTTGGGGTTGTTATACCACTTTCCCATAAATACAAGTTATATATTCCAGAAGGTGATTACAGTTAGAAAAATGATAGTCATTGCATGAATGATTTTAAGTATTTATAAGAAACTGAATAGGAAACTAGATGATAGATTTGAAATCTTGTTTGAAATAGTTATGAGAATGTTAAGTTGAATTGATGGCATTATGCATAGCAACTAATTTGGGAATTGAAGAATTGTTGGAATGGCTAACACATGACTTGCAAAGATACTAGTTTAATATGGAGAAGTATGTCGTTGTTTCCCAAGTCTTAGATAATTTGAAGATAATGATGTATGTTGAGTCAGAGGGCTCTGGATCATTAGGAATAATTATTGTTACTATGTTAGCTTGATGTTGACTTGGGGAAACTCTGGAGCATCTAGATTACCTAGACCTATTATGTTTGATATAAATATTGATGTTGAGCTTGTAAGCTCTGGAGCATGAATACAATTTAGAATTTATATGCTTAAATTGATGTTGAGCTGGTGAAATCTGAAACATTAAGAAGTTTTAGATTTAATATGTTGATGAACTTGTGGGCTCTAAAGCATTGAAAAATACTTAAAATTATTATGTGTTTGAATTGATGTTGAGCTGGTAGGATCTGTAACATCAAAATCATAATTAATAATGTGATCATTATTATGGATTCATGAATAAGGAAAGAAAACATCAAGATGGAAAAACACTATGTGGCGAAATGGATGATTAAACCCAAACATGCTAAAGTAATGTTTCCTAGACTTAAGCAAGAAAGTTTGAGCGGGAAAACTGAAAAACGTTTAGGCATACAATGAATGAAGGAAGAAGCCTAAACAAAAATTAATATTAACCTAGCACTGATGTGAATTTAAATTTTGACATCATGATGTGAATTATCGAGGGATTTTTTGCTTTGTGCCTACTAGATTGTTTCCCATCCCAACGATGGTAGCAACATTGAAAGAGAAATGAACATCATTGGCCTATGGTTGGAATGTTGCAGCCATGCATTTAGTCAATCATGACTTCTTATTCCAGATAAGTGATCTTTTAAATTATTATCTTTGTTGTTCATACATGTTTAAAGTGAATTATGTGATCTTTTATGAGTTGTTGAAAATTAAGAGGGTGGTTATCATTGTGGAATATCATGGGTTTACAAGAATGTCAAATGATGGTTCTTATCGTTCATACATATGGATATAGTTTGATTAATCTAAAATTATAGAAAGGACAATAGTGATTACATCTCAAATGAATTGACATGGATAATATGGAATGTATAGATAGACATGGTCAAATCTGAAACAATTAGCAACGTCAAAGTTTGAGGAAGTGAATATAACTAATTATACCTTTAAGAATTAATTGCTCATGATTGAAAAGGTAGATTGTACCATACTATGAATGATTAACCATAAACAAGGAATCAATGGAGGTGAACATATGATCATGGCTAGTTCTTGGCTAATTTACAATCATCATAGTATACTCTTTTGAAGAGAATCATTATATATGGATAATGGAACATAAGTCAACCAAATACATGATGTGTCTTCTATTTGGTAAAACACATGTAGGTATGATATTAAGTCTTACTTGTTAGTTGTGGTTGGGTTAAGAGAAGAAACTATCCATATGCAAGGAGTGTAGAGAACTTTAAAGATTTTCTTTATAAAGGGACTTTTGTGAAAAATTGGGTCGGGTAGAAGCTCAACAAGCTTATGAAAAGTAGTTGATTAAGGATTAAAAGACATAAACACAAATAATTATTACACAATTTTATGGAGAGCAAAGTCATATTTATGACAATTTTTTTAATACAAAACATTGTATATGTTTGTGGGTATAGCTCCTACAAAGAAAATTATTTTTTTACCTACTATTATATAGAAAAGAGACCTATCTTATATAGTTATGAGAGATAATGCTCTATCCTTAATAAGAAATTAGTAACTTAGCCGTGTTTTGGCTATATGTTTAAGAGGTCAAAGTTATGGCCCGTGATTAAGGAAGTCTTTAGTAGCTAGACAAGTTATGTGTGTGGAAAATTCGAGCCCCACCCTTGGTTAAAATCACAAACCACTAATTGATAAAGAAGAGTAGTCTCCTTTTCACGAATTAATTTATGAAATTATTCACATGATTTATAAGAATACATTGTCCTTATAGTATATTTTTTAGGAATGATTATAAAGTTAAAATAATCAATGAGGCTAACAAATTTTTTTCTTTCTTTCTTTGCTTGAACGATAACTTATACTCTATAAACCAAAGTCCCATTGGGGGTGTTAAAAGTGCTCAAGAGCGACAATAAGTTGTGCTAACCTTAAAAGAACTCCAAAAAGGTTCAATGTTGGAAACCATGTATACCTAGAGGTAATAACCAAAGAGAAAATACGTTAAACTTAGGAAGACGTTCCAAGTAGCCTATTAATATAAAAGTCCATCATGTTATGTTTCATGTTTTCTTTATTAAAAATATATGAACATGATGCTACTCATACTATTTGATTGGAGTGTGATTCAGGTAGAACCCGAAACCAAGTTTCCAAATAGAACCCTAGTGCATCCTAAACAAGAATGAACTTGTGCGATGGAATCAAGTCATCACTCAAAGAAAAGTGCAATGAAAGCACTTCAACTGTGAAGAGGCAACTTGGGAAATGGAGGATAAAATGCAAGAGGCATATTCCTCCACACTAGCACTTTTGAGCCCAAAATTCGACAGCAAAGATGTCCGATTTTTGACATCTTGCTTTCGACCATTTGACAAACAGCATCTTTTTTTAACGTCGGTGGCATTTCAGCTATAATTCAACATTTAAACTCCCCATCGGATATCCAATCGCCTCCCTAGTCGGATATCCAACAACCCCTCTTTCACCATACCCGTCGGATATCCAACCTCCTGTCGTCAAATATCTGACTACCACTCCATACCATAGACGTCGGATATCCGACCCCCTCCAGTCCAATATCCGACACCTTTATCCGTCGGTGCTATGGAAAAGGTGTCAGATTGATTATAAGTAGCCGTTGGAGATTCGATGATAGTAGCATAGAAAAATACCACAATCTGACGCCTTTAACTGTCAGTGGTATGGCAAAGGCGTCAGATTGTTTGTAAGTAGAAGTCGGATATCAGACGGATCTTGCATAGGAAAAAGTCAAATATCTGATGACTTTAGCCATTGGTTTTATGGCAAAGGTGTCATATTGTGTGTATGTTAGGGTCGGATATTGGACAGAGAGTTTGTATTTAAAAAAAAACAAAAACTTCCATAATTGTCTAATAAGCATACCCAACATGATGTGCAATAATCTTGCTGAGGTCTCAAGGTTCTTCTCCATCTTTACTATCTTTTGGGTAAGATTTCTCTTCAAAGTTTTAGTAGTTGCTTCACAATCAATGATTTATATGCTATATATGATAGCTTATGAAAAATAAATAAGGGATTTATAGCCTACTCATTTACCCAACAATGGTACTTAATGGAAAAAAATATTTGATATGTTTTCTTAGTCTTGTGCATATAACTTTGTCTTCTGAATGGCTTAAAAGGATTTTGTGCAAATTACTCTTATCACTATCATCCAATGAAAATAAAATAATGGTTCTATTTCTAATGCTCTACTTTTGGGCCAAATTCTTCATTAACCAATATACTGGCACTTTAACCAAATGAGTGAAACACAAGGCAATATTACCCAACAATATAAAATTCCAGAATTGAAATTCAGTTAAAATGCCAAGTTTGAAAAGGGTCACTTTACCTGGTGGTGAACTATGGATTCATCGAAAGCACATCCAATTGGGTAAGTGTCACCTACAAAAATTTCATGTATATGGCTCCTTAGTACTGTACTAGACAAACGGTTAGCAACAAATCCAGTCCAGTCTTGGAAGAAGCATTCCCAGATGCTCATAACAGCTTTGTCAAGCTTACCATAATGTTCATGCTTCTTTAATACCTACAACCACACAGAAAAGAAAACAACAGAGTGGATAACCAAACTATATAAGCACCCAAGTTGAAAACCATACATGACCATCATAATTGACTCTACTCTTCGCGCAATATCCAACCTGCCATTGAATCCAAAATAAAGAAACTTTGAGAATGTTTTCATGCTGCAGAGGCCATCATTTCAACAACCAGAGTGCAATGCAACTTGATTTGTTATGCATTATAAGCATATTCTTCTTTTACATGATGTAAGAATACTTAATATAAGGGAAATGAAGAGCTTACGAATTCATAAGTCTGGTTGATGTGATTAATTCTGTAAAACTCTTCCACACCAGCCCGTCTAGCGCTTTCCTTTTCATAATCTCTGTTAAAGTTAAACCATTATCTTTTTTCCTTCAGTAGTTGTGCAACATTCTAGCTGGTGAAATGATTTGATTTGTAAAACCTAGTCTAAGTAAATTAGCAAGGATGGGTAGGATTTCAAAACCTGAACGCATGACCAAAGGCATTGCTGTCTGGTGTCATAAAACCCCCATCCAACTGAAGAATGTCTTCCTCTTTCACCAACTTCTCTTGAGAGACGGTTTGAGTTTGGTTGACATCATCTCCTTCTAGGAGAGCCTCTACAAATTTAAAAGAGCATAAGACTGTTATTCATAAAAAACAACAAATTAACAGCAAGCATAGTGGGCTATTGATTAGGGAGAAAATTGCATTGCATGAGAAATGACGACCTTGTACAATGACTGTAATTTTCCAGAATCGAAATTCAGTTTAACATATCTCATTCAAATATTCTCAAGGATATTTCAAGGAAATTAAAGAGAAGGTTAAGGATATTGGTTCCAGTGCATCATTTACTCAGCCTTTGAAGTTGTGGAAACTCGAAATTTGTTATGAGGAGCAACCAAACATCACAAAAAGCTCCAAGAAATTGTAAAAATTTAGATGGCACGCGAGTGGGTTATAGAAAGTCAGCATCGTAGCCATTCATTGAGCTCGTCTCTGTTTCGAGAATAATTTAATATTCTCTACTGAACAGGGCCAGCCACGTGAAGGTGGAAGATCTTATGGCCCCTTCCCCCCTCCACATCACTCTCAATTCCCCATACCCAATGCATGTACTTGAAAAAAAAATTACGTGCAAATTCATGCATATTTCATCATGAACTTTCATCTACCATTCATTCAAAAAGGCTAACATTCATTAAACAATTCTTTCATTTAGTCAACACATTCATTCAATAAACGATAACATTCAACAAACCATTCATTCATTTAGTCAACACATTCATTCAATAAAAGCTAACATTCAATAAAGGTAACAGTTTACTACAATAGATCATTAAACCATTAAACCATTCATTCATTCATTAGGCCAAAAATCATGTACGATATATTATTATCAAAAATAATTAGACAACATTTTTCTAGTCACTTCTTTTTAGTTTTTCTTGTGTTTAGTACATAATCTCTAAGAAGACCATCTTCTAGACTTTCTCCTCCAGTTCTTGGTTCTTCATCAGGTGCTTGTCATGATGTTGTTGGTAATGTTATATCTCTTCACATGGTGGCTGCGTGTACAACACGATCCCTTGCCCAGTAGTGATTCGCTTGCGTCGGGAGCGTCCGGAGGGGAGGGTTAGAGGGGGGGTAGCCCGACAGGGTCCAGCCCCTTCGTTTCAGACCGTCAGGCCCCCGGAGTCCACGCCGCAAATTTTTTTTTTGGGTTACTTTTTGCTTTTTCGCGATTTTCGACCCATTGTAATCTATCTAATCCCGGTAAAAGGGATTAGGGTTGTAACCTAATTTCGGGTGAATGAATTAGGGTTTTAGATGCTACGGAATACCATATATTGTATTGTACATGGTTAAATAAAACATATAATGAAAGGGAGCAGTGCGGCTCTAAGTTTTGCTGGTTTTTTCCCGGTTAAGGGTTTCCAGGTGAAAATCTCAGTGTTATGTGTGTGCCATTGTGTATTCTCTGTTAATGCTTAAGAATCAATATAAGTTTGTACTTCATTGTTAAGGTTTAAAAACTTACAGATGTCTGCATCCTAGAGTGTTGATCCAGACATGGATTTTGTGGCAAGGGGTTCGGATTTGCTACAACAATGTAAAAATGTTACATCGTTATATTTTGCTATTGTAATGACAATATTTCATTTAAAAAAACATTACAAAGGTGTTTTTTTACCTGTTGTGGCCACATCATGTTGTTCATGTTCTTGTCCAGGCTCAACCTGTACAGTTTCACCCTCTACATACTTTGCAGTTGAAATATGGTGAACTACAATTAATGTTCACCATCTGAAATGCTATACATAAAATTGTAGCATATGAATAAATTCATTACCAGGATTTGAAGCATGATCTTCGATTTGTTGTAGTCCCTCCTCCATATTAAGGGGATCATTGCTTTCCTGCTCAAAACAGAGTCAATATTTTATTCAATTATTTATAACGAATAGATTGCACAAGTAATAAATATTCATTAAACTATATAGATTCTATATACCCGTGCACCACTGGATGGATTAGTACCAGAAGACTGTGTTTTCCCAGATAAGCTTTTTTGGCATTCAACAACAGCTCCAAAGCCATGATGGAAGCCAAGCTTCATGTCTTCCTTAGTGGCCACTTCGTTGAATCAGCCAACCTGCATATTTGCATAATGTCGTTAATTAACATTTTTCAGTGCAATAAAACAAAAAATAATTTGCAATTTATTATTTGTATGCATTATTGGTTTTTCAAAACTTACAATTCGTGCCGCCAAATTCGAATAACCACTAGGCCCAAGCTTGTGCTGACCTATTTTTTCTAGTCTTTCCTTTGTGGCCTTTGATGTGTCGGAAAACCTATGCAAGTGTTGAAATACGTTAGATGTTCCAAATTCGATATAGAAATCAATAATAATAAGGTTTAGAATTCCATTGCGGAAAGTATTACATAGCTCCTTATGCCTGGTGGTATCTTTCCTTCCTTTATCTAAGCCCTCTCCTTTCCATCTTCCACTAGAGCTTTCCACTCCATTTCTAGACTCATTGGAGGGCTCTCATGCCTATGTTTTTTTTTCCAGGTGGACCCTATATTGGTCTCGGACAATCTTCATATGTTGTCCAACCTTTTTCAAGACCTTGTCTTGATTGAAGGACTTGTCGCCGAACAAGCCAACCATCCGATTAGTGAGCTCATCTTTTAAATATTTTGGTTGTCTATCCCACCTTGTTCAGATGGTGGGCCCGAATATCTCCAAGGACAAGTCATTCATTTGTTTATAAAAAACATCATTTCCTGCAAAACGATCATGCCATGATCATAATTAGTTGAAAAAAAATGTTTTATCAGTATATTATAATGAAATTATAAACACTAACTTGATCAATGTATATTAATTACCTGTGATCTTCTCTATATTTATTGGGATGAGACCTTCGTCCACCAAAAATGTTGCCTCGATGTTCCCGTGCTAGTGATACGGGAAGATCCTGGAAATGCAGCTTCAACGATATCAATAGTACTAGGAGGCTCGGTGTCGACCCCTTCTTCTGGACGATCTAGTGTGCATTGGTCACTAGCGGCCGGTGCGCTCACAACTGGGGTCCGTGGTGTTTCAGAACGTGTTGTCGATCGTTCAGTCGACAAGAATGGCGAATGAGTTGATGCACATGGATTCGTTTGCTCATGATGCGACATCTCTCCATGAGCCTCACTAGGGCCAACACTTCCTTGACCATTATTGTGTGGTCTCAGATAATTCTGTAAATATAAACCACATTTTATACATTCAGTACTATCATATAAAAGTGAAAATTATAAAGTTATAAATGAATTATTTTATGATTCAAGATTCCTTAACTTACTCGCAAGGATTCATATTTCCATTCGAACAATCCAATCCTGGATATAATCTGGTTTGTCTACGGAACCTTGAATAGCAGAGAAACGATTTCCGCACTAAATTTATTCAATATTTTGTCTATCACCTTAACCGGGTTTGTAGATTCACCAATTATTTCGGGATCGGTAAACATCTCAGCCACTTCAGGATCTATTGAATATTGTTGCGATGTTGTTTCATATAGCGATTCACTGGTCTGCAACAAAAATATATAAAACACTACTGAGTTCTATCATGATAGATTCCTAAAATTATATAAACAAAACATATCTATCATGATAGATTCCTAAAATTACAACTAGGCTTACCTGATGCCTAAACGATGGTGTCGTCTGATCCACAGCTGTGGACTTGCCTCAATCATCCGACCCCTACAAAAAATAAGTAGAAAACATTATCTAACGAAACCAGTATACACACAAAAAATATATAACAAAATAAACATTATGCTAGGTATTATATTGGTACAATTCCAATGAATTATACCTGCAACCTCGAGGATCATGATCCACTCATCGGATCAATGGTCATAGGTGACTTGCCCCGATCTGCTAATAGCTGGGAGCTGCCCCTTACAGAACCCTAAATAAAAAACATAGAGAAAATTACTTAAACGAAACCAAAACTATTCATGAAAAAACACAGCAAAAAAAAACTATTCTTCATATTATATTTTTACAATTACAAAGATGTATACATGTTGTGTCGAGGCAGGTATGGTATGATCTACTGTGACCCTTACAGAACTGGCATGCATAAAAAACATAGAGAAAATTACCTAAACGAAACCAAAATATTCATTGAAACATTAATATAATGAGAAAACATTTTGACATATTTAAATTGTACAATTACAATCAGGTTTACCTGTTGCCCCGAGGCTATTGTCGTCTGATGAACATTTGGGTGGATTTCCTGATCCATGTTCTGCATCAAATATAGATAACATTATATTAACCAAACCAATATACTAATGAAAAAACAAAGCAAAAAAAACTCTTTTTTCTTTTCATATTTTTACTATTACAAAAATGTATACCTGCTCCCTCAAGGAAGATGTACTCCTCTGACCATCTGCTAGCAGGTATTTTTCCCGATCACTAGCCTGCGAAGTAAATATGGAAAATTTAAACGAAATAAACTAACGAAAAATCCTTAAGATGTTAAATTCATTAATAAAAGGTTGGGTAAATTGTTATATGTACCACTCCCATTGTAACCGTGTTTGTATCTACTCGATTCAAATTGTAATTAATAAGCAACTCTTCCCCTGCATATATTGATTTAATGGCACATACAAAAACATGGTTTACTTCACACCTCTCAAATTCACAGTTTGGTTGCTTAATTGTAGACCCTGGTTGTGTACTGTTTATAAACCCCGCAATATTCCCTGTGGCCTTTGGCCTTCTATCAATGTACAATGTTGCTCCTTTATTTTGATCTTTGTCTTTCAACTGTAAATAGTTTGCTGATAATCCATATCTACACATACTTCGTGTATATTGGACCAGGCGCATCCAATCTTTGTAGTTGTAACAGGGTCCAACATACTCCATCAATTCTGTACATGTGCCATAATAGACCTTTATGCCATCCATGAAAAACAACCTCAAACCATGTAATGACGACGGTGCAATTCGATATATACTCTTGTTCACATAAAAATCTGTGTTCGGTTGAGGAAGATCCTTGGGTACCCATTGTTTCACTAAATGTCTATACCTCAAGGGAACCTTGACGTCACCTATTGTCTCATCAGCATAGGAACATGAGCCCCCTTGAGTGCGGAAAAATTCCATGTGTTTATGGAATTTTCTTCTGGTCTTTTGACATCTAGTTGATAAAACTCTTGTAGACCTACTGGATGTCTCACTTTCCTCTAGCCTTCCTAAACTCCCCTCGCTTGAGGAATAAATATCTGACAAATACATGTTTGGTTCTACCTGCACCATGGGAAAAAAGTTTAGGTAGGACTTCAAGGCATAGCGACTCTTAAAAGGTGACCTGTAGCGCCTTTTATAAGGTGATGTAGGCATTCAAGTGATGAGGAAGAGGATCACTTTATATTTTTTAGGACTAGAAATTCATGCGATTATGAGTTGTCTTTTATTGCTCCTTTGGGTCTTGAGTCCCATATCACACCATCTAACTATCTTTGTCATCATGGCCCTAAAGTCTCTCTCATCCCATCAGTTTGGGTCCATCACCTCGGTAATTGAATTACACTCACATTTAATAAGATATTTATATTTAGCAATAATAACATAAAATAAAAATAACTAACCATTATGGAAAACTTCTAAAAGTATTTATGAATTTCAAAACTAAGATATTTGAGGTGGTTAATAAGTGTTCACAAATCTTCAAAAACAATATTTTATATAATGTTGTGAAACTTGTATAATATTATTCAAAATCTAAATTGAAATATAGGCAGATCCTACTTTCTCGGACATATATAGACTCAAGATTTATACTTAAGGAAGTATCAGGTTTCTGGTGTGATCTGATACCACGAGGGCCAACCACAGAGCATACTACTGTTATTCCATTTCCTAACAGACGATATACTTAAGGAGAGACAAGGTTTTTGTTGCAATCTAATACCACAAAGTCTAGTTGCAGAGCATACACCTTTTCTCAGACTCAAACACGTAGCAGAGAGAGACCAAACTCGAATGCCTCAAATGGTTCTCTACCTAAAACTTAGAGAGGACATGCCCACTCTCTTAGCCGAATGGAATCTTATTATGACAATCTGAATGGACAGGCCCCACTCATAGCCAAATACTTTTGAGATATTTACAAATCATTGGAGTATGGGGGACCATATAATTCTCCAAAGTTAATGGATTGAGTATCCCATGCCTTTGAATTAAGAGACCTCAGGACCACACATCTATTCTGATGCATGTGGAATTCTATTCGGGTTTTGACAAGCCATTGTTCTTTCTTTTGAATGTAGTACTCAAAGGATTTGATCCTCAGTAATCTTTGTCTGCAAAATATCTTTGACTTGTTCGAGAGATTCTCCAACGTCATGTTTTAGATTATAAATAACAGTTGGTTCTAATGCTACCAGGTTGATGCCGAATGAATGCCACCAGTCTCTCATCCAATCAAGGCCGTAGAATGGAGGATCCTCATCGATATGTGTACTTTGATATCCAAATTTTAGCATGGTATAATATGTTCTATATGTATTTTCTTTTCTCAAGAAATCCCACAATAATTTTTTATATTTTTCATAAGTGTGGGTAGTACTTGGAAACCAAAGACTAGCATCTTGATGTGGCCATGATTTCAAAGAACATATCTGGTTAATACAGTAGTATTGATGGTCTAGTTGTATCATGGGGTGATGTGTAGAGACCTCTGTTGTGATTAAGTTAAGATCATGGTAGAGGTGTGTTAACCAATTGCTTGCCTCAACTGCTTTTCTGAGGGAATTGTTGTAAATCATCTCTGGTACAATACTGGATCCCATAGGCATTCTCTTGAGTTCTGGAACTAGTCTAATAAAAACATTAGATCCCTGTAAGTTAGAATTTAATACTTCAATATGTTTCAACTCCCACCTAGGTTTCCATGTTTGCGTATAATCAAGCCAACTCATATTATCATTAATAATATAGATTTGATGTTTTCCTTCGATCCAAGCAGAGATTTCCATGTTTACTTGTGGGTTATGGTCCCACTGGATTCTGCTTTGACCTTCTATGCTTGCTTGCTTCAGGCTCACTTGCTCCAGGCTCACTTGTTTCAGGCTCGCTTACTTCAGGCTCGCTTGTTCAAAATTAACAGCATACTTCTATGTCAAATACTATCTTGTTAAAAAGTCAGGAATGCTATTTGCTTTCCCATAAATGTGTTCACCAATATAGTTATAATAGGAAAACAATGCTTGACATCTTGCAAACTTTCCTTATATTCAAGATGGTTGTTTTTCAAAGTGTTCACGCTCTCAGATGTGCACCAATTCCTCTTGTAACAAAAGGATGATCTAACCTAAGAAAGGAACCTTGTGATGACTTATTGTAAAAGAGTGTATGCTACCCCATGTGTTTCCCATTAATCATATACCTTCTTAGTCCCATGTCCCTATCATGTTGTAACATCTAAATCTCTCAATTTTAGTGGAAAACTCTACAAATCCATTCTCCACCTCTCAAGGATGGCTTTGTCCTAATATATCCCATTAAATGATGGAATATGCATGGTTTTCATTAAGTCACTCATCACTATAGTACTTGGTAATTGAAGGTGTATAATTATTTTCCCACCTAGTGCCCAAAATATCTCATATGTTGTTGAATAGATATTTGTTGTTGTCCCATAGTCAGGACACTTATTCTCCAAAATAATTTTTCTCACAGGTTCAATCGAGGAGTTCCACCACTCTTAAAAATATTTACCAACACATATTTGATTACCAACAATTTTGTCTGTCGGGACAAGTCTTAACTACTTAATACACATGATTTACGACATATTTGATTACCAACAATTTGATTACTTAAGTCTTACCAACACATATTTGATTACTTGGGTGTAGACATTTCCTGTAATATACTCAGAAGAGTTACTTTAAGAAATGACTGTGCCTCTTAGAGGCCAATCAACTCTAGGAACCAAGTGACCCTATTATAGGGTTAGTACAAACCAGAGAGAGAGATGACTGGGATATGGTACGGTCAATCAAAGAAAGTCAATGACAGTCAAAAGGCTCAGTACAATCACAATAAAGATGAGCTGACAACCAGCAGACTGGGGCCAAAGAGACTCACGGCCTCCAGTAAGGTACAAGTAAAAAAGAAAAGAGTGGGTATAAAGACTCATAACCCTTAGGAATAAGGGGGTGTACTACCTAAAATGTGGACAAACTACCATAGTTATACCCATAAGACCAAAAACATAAAAGATGGTACAAATCAAAAGATAACTGAAGATGAGTAAAAGACCCAAAAGGTAAAAGGCAAGGTACCACAAAAAAATGAAAGGATCACAAGGTACAACAAGACTAATAAACAACAGGGTACTGTAAGGACCAAAAGTAAATCAACCATTGTGGGGAAGGTGCAAATAAGGTCAAATATATATTGCAATAGCTCCTTGTAACTACTTGTTATTTGACATGCCAAATATATGGAAGGTCAAATAATGTCAAATATATGCAACAACTCCTTGTAACTACCTCTTGTAACTCAAATAGGACCTCTAAAAGGTATGATAGCAACCAATCTTCCTAACTAAGGTTTGGAGGGTGGTACGAAGTGGGTATAAAGACTCATAAGAATTTGGACAAAGGGGGTGTACCTCAAAAGTGGACAAACTACCATAGTACCCATAAGACCAAAAACATAAAAGGTGGTACAAATCAAAAGATAACCCAAGATGAGTAAAAGACCCAAAAGGTAAAAGGAAAGGTACCACAAAAATATTATCAACAAAATGAAAGGACCAAAAGTCAATCAACCAAGGTGGGGTACAACCAATCATCTCTCTCAAATGTACCAGTGTTCCATATAACCTGAAAGTCCATCATCACAGTAAAAGGAAAATTCCACACGGATGATGTGATCACGTGGTCCTCTAGACTACTCCTAAGGTCAAGCGTTAGTGGATCCATCAAGGGGTGTCCAGTCCCTTGAGAAGACCATCTAACTCAACCATCTCGAAGACCTGGGAGAAGAGTACATCACACATCATCAGATAATTGGTAACTGACCGTGTAAGAACTCAAAAACTGTTCGAGTACACAGGGTACTCCCAAAAGAACGAACACCTAGAGAAACGACTTCACACAAACATATCACAGATCGATACACCGATATTTTGACGTGGTTTAAACCCTCGAGAGGGAAACACTCCATGGCCCCGACCAATAGCTTCTATGGAGCAATTTATTATGCAAAGAAATAAAGTTACAAATGAGCTTCTCATAATCGGTCAACTAGACAATGACCCTCCATGCTCTTTAAATAGAGATCATGGACCAATCCGGTGTTAAGCCATGGATTAAGGGTAGGTATGATCTAAGAGAAGTTGAGTCATCGGATCACTCTATGTCTAAAGCATATCATGGCCATCGGATTAAATATTTACAAATGCATACTAATGCATACTAAAGAAACACACTTTACCTAACGGATATATTGCACAAGTTGATCTTAACTAACTCCTAAGCGTCTAAATATCCTAACATCCCCCCTTAAGAACAACTTGGGATAGGATTGAAGGATTTACAAAAGTGATACTATTAGGAGAAGGAAGGAGGCATTAGAGCCTACCCCCCCTTAATGAAAAATTCTTGAACTCCTAACATAGATTGAAGTTTATAAAACTTCGCTTCTGTGAGAGACTTGGTTAAGATGTCGGCAACTTGATCATCTGTGTTGAAATATTGTAACTTAAAAGAATATTATATTTGTATTTTATTATTCCGGAGATGGTACATTCCTCCATGGTGATCCTATTGTATATCCGGAGATTTTTATTCCTCCGAGAAAGTGTGGTAACTAGGGTTATTAGATCTCCCATGTGAGGTCGGCCCTGAGTTTACTATTTGGGGGTTATTAGACTCTCCTGGGAGAGGTCAGCCCCATTAAGGTAAAAAGTCAGTCGGGAGATGAGTATAAGTAGAGGAGGTATGTTACTCACTTATCTCATTCATTCACTCACTTGTGATTGGCGCATAGGAGAGAGAGAGGTCTGCATAGGAGGAGAAGGAGCTCTAGTCTCGGACAACATCTTTGTATTGGTTGATTATCTATATTGAGGAAAGCTTTGTTGGGTTTTCTACCCCATGAGGGTTTCCCAGGGTAAATCTTTGTCTATCTTGTGCTTGTGTTTCTTTCAGTGATCTTGCTTGTGAAATTAGGCTAAACTTAACATGGTATCAGAGCTAGCCTGAATTGAACATCTTTCACAAGGTGAAAATACCTCTCTCTCCTCCTCCGGTGAAAATTAGGGTTTATGTAAAAGTGAGAATTTTTGGATTTTGATTGCATGGCTGGATAGCCCTCCTAAAAATCGTCACAAGGTGAAAATATCTCTCTCCCCTCCTCCAGTGAAAATTAGGGTTTCTACAAAAGTGGGAATTTTTCGATTATGATTGCATGGCTGGATAGCCCTCCTCAAAATCGAAGTTTTGAGCCCTAGATCGAACTTTTTGAGTGGGTATAACCCCGAGCTTTGTCAAACTGTAGTTTAACTTCTGGACCAGAAAACTAGAAAAAGTGCGAGCCTGTGCACTAGTGAACTAGAAAAGCTTCGAACCTGTGCACCAGTAAACCAAAAGTGTGAAGACCAGAAAACCAAAAATTCTGTTGCAGATCCAGAAGGTGAAAAGTTGAAGTTTCTAGAAGCAGAACTCACCAGTATTCTCAACTCAATCAAGCTCATCTCCTGATAAGTACCATTCTATCTCTTGAGAAACTTCAATCTTTGTGACCCCTGGATAAGATGGCTCCAAGCACTAAGCTTGAAGACAAGTTAGAGGGTATAGAAAATTTACGAGCATGGAAATATAGGATTGGTTTCATTCTTGAAGAGAATGATCTTGCCCAATATATCAAAGATGAGGTTGCAGAACCTAAATCCAAGGAGGAGTATAGGAAGGATTTGATTAGGGCAAAGAGAATCATTGTTGATTCTATCAAAGACCACTTGATTCCCCAAGTGGCATCCAAGAAGACCCCAAAGGAAATGTATGATTCCCTAGGCAGGATGTATGATGGAAGGAACATCAATAGGAATATGAACCTAAGAGCTCAATTGAAGAACACCAAGATGAATAAAGGAGAATCTATTCAAGACTATTTCTCAAGGGTTTCCCAATTCAAGGAACAACTAGATGCTATTGGAGATACCCTTGATGAAGATGAATTAGTCATGACTGCTCTAAATGGTCTCACTAGACCTTGGGAGTCATTCATCCAAACTATGTGTGCCATAAAATAAAGTATGAAGTTTGATGTGGTATGGGAGGATTGCATTCAAGAAGAAGCTAGGGTTACCAACAGAGAAGCCTTGCTCAAGGAAGATGACCAAGCCTTGGCCACCCGCACCAAGAGAAGAAGGAATCAATCCTACCTCAAGAAGGATAGTCCCAAGGAGTCTCAACCTCCACAAAGATTTCAAAATAAAAGAGGAACTAATCAAAGAAGATATTATTCCTCATTCTAATGTTTTACTTGTCACAAAATAGGACACATTGCTAAGGATTGTCCTCTAAAGAAGAAAAAGGGTTTTCACCACAAAAGACATCAAGCTCATCTAGCAGAAGATGATAGTGAAGAAGAAGAAGAGGATAGGCCTCAAAAGAAAAGATCTAAAATATAAGAAGAAGAAGATGCAGAGGAGTATGTTCTATTCTATGCACTCTCTGGGGCAGTAACACCTGGAGAAGATACATGGGTCATTGATAGTGGTGCTTCAAAGCACATGATAGGTCAAAAGAAGACTCTTTCAAAACTTGAAGAGAAGACCTCTCCAAAGAAGGTATCCCTTGGAGATGACTATCAATATCCAATCAAGGCACATGGTGAAGCAATCTACAAGCTTGATTCTGGAACCCCATTGAAGATGAAGGGGATATTATATGTACCAGGTTTGAAGAAGAACTTACTCTCTATCTCAGCTTTGGATAAGAAAGGCTATAGGGTTGCATTCATAGATGGGCAAGTACTAATGTGGCCCAAAGGAAAATCAATTGAGGATGCAATTGTTATTGGTGAATAAGAAGGAGGTCTATACAAACTCAAGGGCCATCCAAAAGCTGCCCTTGTACATGAAGCCACTAGCCCAAATGAGCTATGGCATAGGAGGCTTGCTCATATTAACTACAAAGAACTACCTCATGTTAGCAAGGTAGTTATAGGACTTCCAAAATTAAAGATTGATCATGATGGCACATGCAAAGGATGTGCAAAAGGGAAGAATATCAAGAACCCATTTCCAAAGAGTGAAACAAAGACCAAGAGTACCTTGGAAATGATTCATTCAGATGTATGTGGACCAATTCCCTCCACATCCCTGAGTGGATATGAATACTATCTTAAATTTATTGATGACTTTTCAAGAAATAATTGGATATACTTTCTAAAAGGAAAGAATGAAGTCTTTGGAAAGTTCAAGGAGTTCAAAGCCTTGATAGAAAATCATTCAGAAAAGAAGATCAAAATACTCAGGACAGAAATGGCGGAGAATATACTTCAAAGGATTTTGAATACTTTTGTAAAGAAGTTGGAATCAAGAGGGAACTAACCACTCCCTACAATCCCCAACAAAATGGTGTCGCGAAAAGAAAGAATAGAACTATTATGGATGCAGTAAAGAAAATGATACATGATCAAGACCTACCTATGTACCTATGGGCTGAAGCAACTAGGACAACAATCTATGTGCATAATAGCCTATCTCATAGTGCTTTTGATTTCAAAACCCCAGAAGAAGTATTCATAGGAAAGAGACCTGAGGTAAGTCACCTAAAGATATTTGGATGCCCAGTATACATTCACATTCCAAAGGAATAGAGAACCAAGCTGGATCCTTCTTGGAAGAAGGGAATATTTGTTGGATATTGTGAGGCATCCAAAGCATTCAGAATTTACATTCCAGGTTTCCATCATATGGAAATAAGTAGGGATGTGACATTTGATGAAGAAGTAGCTCTCAAGAGATCTAGGAAGTGCCAGTATGAAGAAGTATATGAATAAGATGCACCTTCTAGAACTGCAGAGGTTGTACCCAACCCTGAAGATGTAACACTTGAAGACCATGAAATGTTAGAACCACAAGAACCCCCTATCACAAACATATCAAGAAAAAGAAAACCAGCATGGGAAAGAGATATTATTCTAGGAGCAGAAAAGTATGGATCTCCTGAAGGCTCCACCAGAGTGAGCAAGAAACCAAAGACATTTTCCAACTATATGGATTTGATGTGTGATCTGGTAGATCAAGAACCCACTAGTTATGAAGATGCATCTCATAAGAAAGAGTGGGTAGAGGCAATGACTGAGGAGTACCAATCAATAATGAAGAATGATGTTTGGGATGTAGTTCCCAAGCCTAAAGACAAAAGTGTGGTATCCTCCAAATGGATATACAAAGTAAAGCATGCTGTGGATGGTAGCATTGAAAAATATAAGGCAAGGTTTGTGGCTAGAGGATTCTCTCAGAAAGAGGGAATTGACTATGAAGAAAAATTTGCACCAGTTGCAAGGTACACCTCCATTAGAACCATCATGGCACTTGCATCCATGATCAAGTGGAAATTACACCAGATGGATGTAAAGACAGCCTTCCTGAATGGTGTGATTGAGGAAGAAGTGTACATAGAACAACCATAAGGATTTGAGGTGGAAGATGGAAGAACCCATGTGTGCAAACTGAAAAAGGCTTTGTATGGGTTGAAGCAAGCTCCCAGAGCTCGGTATGGAAGAATTGACAGTTTCTTGACAAGCTTGGGCTTTACCAAAAGTAAAGCTGATCGCAATCTTTATCTCAAGTTTATGGATGATGAACCTGTCATATTGTTGTTATATGTGGATGATCTGTTTCTGATTGGAAACAAGAAACAGATTATTGAGTGCAAGAAGAAGCTCTCTTCAGAATTTGAGATGAAATATCTTGGATTGATGCACTAATTCCTAGGTCTGGAAGTATGGAAAGGTTCAGAAGGAATCTTTCTCAGCCAGGGTAAGTATGCTGTGGAAATATTGAAAAGATTCGATATGTTGGAATGCAAATCTATGGGCACTCCCATGGATTCCAACTTGAATTTGCTAGCTGATGACTCTTCAGAGTTAGTGGATGTAACACTGTACAAACAAATTATTGGGTCATTAATGTATCTGACAAATAACAGGCCAAATATATGCTTTGTGGTGAACACCTTGAGTCAGTATCTAGTGGAACCTAGATGAGTTCACCTGATAGCTACAAAGCATGTGATGAGGTACCTAAAAGGTATGATAGATTTTGGTCTATGTTATCATGGAGATCATGACTTCATATTGTATGGCTACATAGATGTTGATTGGGAAGGAAGTGTATCAGAAAGGAAGAGTACATCAGGTGGATGTTATTGTCTGGGATCTGCCATGATCTCATGGTTTAGCAGGAAGAAGTCTAGTGTGGCTCTCAGTACTACTGAAGAGGAATATATAGCTACTTGCTCTACTAGTTATGAAGCAGTATGGCTTCGGAAGTTGTTATCAGGACTATTTGACTTAGAGATGGACCCTACTGTGATCTTGTGTGACAACCAGAGTTGTATCAAGATGACAGAGAATCCAGTATTCCATGATAAGTCAAAGCACATAGAGATCTGGTATTTCTATATACGGGATATGGTGCAAAAAGGAGCTATCAAGCTCGAGTATGTGGGCATTGACAAACAAGTTGCTGATATATTGACCAAACCACTGTCTCGAGTAATGTTTGAGTATTTTCGAGACAAGCTTGGTGTTGTTCAGAAGGACCCTCCTCGAAAGGGGGAGTGATATGGTCGATGATGATATTTTGATACTGGTATCAATGTGGATACTTGTATCGATGATGAGATTGCCTATATTGACGATAAGGTAAATAATGAGGATACCTGTATTGATGAGGGTACTGTATCGATGATGCAGAGACTTGCATCGATGATGAGGATACATGTTTTGGTGATGAGGTTACCTATTCCAATGATGAGGTTGATGATGAGGTTACCTGTTCCGACGATGAGGTCGATGTAGTGGTACTTAGACTTTGTCTAAGAGGACTATTGGGATTACATTGCCCCTGGACTAATGTCCTAAAGTGATAAGGATTGATCATCCCGTAAGTGGATCAAGATTGCATCATCCTTGGACTCGTGTCCTAGAGTGATAAGGATTGATCATCCTGTAAGTGGATCAGGATTGCATCGTCCTTGGACTCATGTCCTAAAGTGATAAGGAATAATCATCCTATAAGCTAATTCGGGATTGCATCGTCCCTAGACATGGTGAGATGTCTTAAAGTGATAAGGACTAATCATCTTGTAAGCTGATTCAGGATTGCATCATCCCTAGACATGGTGAGATGTCTTAAAGTGATAAGGACTAATCATCCTGTAAGCTGATTTGGGATTGCATCGTCCCTAAACATGGTGAGATGTCTTAAAGTGATAAGGATTGATCATCCTGTAAGTTGATTTGGATTGCATCGTCCATAGACATGAGAGATTCCTTAAATTAAGAGGGATTGATCATCCCGTAAGCGGATCAGGATTGTATCATCCTTGGACCTATGTCCTAAAGTGAGAGGAATTGATCATCCCATAATAGCATCTTGTGCATTGCAGAGTATGCTGCTATGTTGATGTTGTTGATCGAGAGGATCCAGATGATCTAGATGATGATGTTGTTGATATTGATGATCTAGATGACGGCGTTGTTGATCGTGATGATCTAGATGATGAAGCTGTTGATCATGATGATCTAGATGAAGATGATGTTGATATTGATGATTTAGATGACGATGATGTTGATCGTGGTGGTCTAGATGACGATGCTGCTGATCGTGATGGTCTAGATGACGATGCTGCTGATTGTGATGTTCTAGATGACGATGCTATTGATCGAGAGATCTAGATGATGATGTTGATCAGTAGATCTAGACGATGAGGCTGTTGATCGGGTGATCGAGATGATGATCAGTAGATCCAGACGATGAGGCTATTGATCGGGTGATCCAGATGATGATGATGCTATAGCTGATCAAGTGCTGCAGAAGATGAAGACTCAATACTGAAGATGCTGATGTTCCAGTATTGATTAGATTCCAGTAACTGAATGAGTTACTGATGATGATGTATAATGAAAGCTTCCAATGATTTATAGATGTATCATGTATCATGTAGTTGATGACTCCTTGCTCCTGTAGATGTTGTAAAAATATCCTTCTCGTTAAGGGGGAGTGTTGAAATATTGTAACTTCAAAGAATATTATATTTGTATTTTATTATTCCGGAGATGGTACATTCCTCCGTGGTGATCCTATTGTATATACAGAGATGTTTATTCCTTCGAGAAAGTGTGGTAACTAGGGTTATTAGATCTCCCATGTGAGGTCAGCCTTGAGTTTACTATTTGGGGGTTATTAGACTCTCATGGGAGAGGTCGGCCCCATTACGGTAAAAAGTCAGTCGGGAGATGAGTATAAGTAGAGGAGGTATGTTCCTCACTTATCTCATTCATTCACTCACTTGTGATTGGTGCATAGGAGAGAGAGAGGTCTGCATAGGAGGAGGAGGAGGAGCTCTAGTCTTGGACTACATCTTTGTATTGGTTGATTATCTATATTGAGGAAATCTTTGCTGGGTTTTCTACCCCATGAGGGTTTCCCAGGGTAAATCTTTGTCTATCTTGTGATTGTGTTTCTTTAAGTGATCTTGCTTGTGAAATTAGGCTAAACTTAACAATCTGCAGGGCAAAAGAGCACTTCATGAACATGATCATGAACAAGATTTCTAATGAAGTGCATATGTAGCTCAATGTGTTTGTTGCGTTGATGGAGAACTGGATCTTTGGTGAGCTTGATGTCACTTTGATTGTCGCACCAAAGTGGAGTAGGCTGCTGCTGCTCGAATCCAAACTCTGAAAGGATCTGTCGAAGCCATAAAGCTTCCTGGCTGGCATTAACTGCGGCTCGATATTCTGCCTCTGCTAAAGAAAGAGCAAGAGCTTGTTGTTTCATACAAGCCCAAGTGATAGGTCCAAATCCTAAACTGAAAACATAACCTGTAGTAGACTTTCGATCATCAGGATCGTCGGCCCAATCTGAATCAGTGAAACCAACCAACAAAGGTTTCCCCCCTGTACTATAATGAATCCCAAACTCAATTATACCATGAATATATCGAAGTATTCTTTTAGCTGCTTTACAGTGACTTTCATGAGGTGTTTGCATATAAAGGGCAACACGACCAACGGTAAAGGAAAGGTCAAGACAGGAATGAGTCAAGTATAAGAGACTACCAACAAGATGATGATACAAGGTGGCATCTACTTCAGGTGAAGTACAAGTGGCAGAAAGTTTGACTCCAGACTGGAAGGGAGAAGGGGTTGGTGTACAATCTTCCATGTGAAAGTGACGAAGAAGGTCACAAGCATACTTAGACTGAGAAAGAAAGATTCCTTCTTTGGTTTGCAGGACTTGGAGACCAAGAAACTAATGCAAATGTCCTAAGTCTGACATTTCAAAACTTTGCTTAAGACTGGATTTCACATGGGTTATAAGCTTAGGGTCACTATTAGTAAGAATAAGGTCATCAACATAGTATGATGAGATGGTTTTCTACTTTCTTGGTATAGACATTGGGGTCAAAATGGCATCTAGAAAAACCAGTGTCAAGTAGAAAGCTATCCATTTTGGCATACCAAGCTCTAGGAGCTTGCTTAAGGCCATATAAGGATTTCTTAAGGCGACAGACAAGGCTAGAGTTATTCTGAACATATCCAGGAGGTTGTTCCATGTAAATTTCCTCCTGTAAATCACCATGTAAGAAGGCAGACTTGACATCCATTTGATGGACTTCCCAGTTATGTAAGGCTACAAGGGAAAGAAAAAGGCGTATCGAGTTCATTTTTGTGACAGGAGCAAAGGTTTCATTGTAGTTAATCCCTTCAACTTGTGAAAAATATTTGAAAACTAACCTTGCCTTAGTCATTCAACACTTCCTTCTGATGCATACTTAGTTCTGTAGACCCATTTACATCTGACAAATTTTCTTGCTTTTGGAAGAGGTACAAGATCCCAAGTATCATTCTCCATAAAGCAATGATATTCTTCATCCATAGCTGCATCCCAATCTGGATTTCTTGAAGCTTCTGCAAAAGTTTCTGGATCATGATTCTCAGAAACTTGAGCCAAAAGAGAAGAGGCTCGCTGAAACTGAGAACGTGTTCAAAGTTGATCTCTAGGATCACCGGCAAGATCACCAGCTGCTTCACATGTTGAACGAACCCATCAAGGAAGCACTTGTGCTAGTGCAAATGGAGGAACATGAGCAAGTGGAGGTGGATTTTCATCCTCACTGTCATCATCAAAAATTGGAGTTGGAAACCTATCAAAGAAGTCGGAAGTAGAAGAAGGCACAATCGTGAATCAGGCTCGCAGGCCAAAGATGGCACAACCACCGAGTTAGGCTCGCAGGACAAGAGATTTTCATCAAATTTAACATCTCTTCTAATGATTATATCATGAGAATGTGGTTGAAGAAGTCCATAACCTTTTACATCTTCAGAATATCCAACAAATATGCACTTTTCACTTTTAGGCTGCAATGCTTTCCGTTTTTTATCCGGAATGTGAGCCCATGCTTCACTACCAAACGCACGAAAGTGACTTACATCTGGTTTAATTTTACTCCATGCTTCTTTTGGTGTGATACATTGTAAGGATTTAGTGGGGGTGCGATTAACTATGTAATTTGCACAATTGATGGCTTCAGCCCAAAATTGAAGACTTAGTCCCTTAGATTGGATCATACAATTAGCCATTTCTTTTAAAGTGTAGTTCTTCCGTTCAGCTACACCATTTTGTTGTGGTGTATATGCAACAGTGTGTTGTTGTTGGATTCCTTGTTCAGTGCAGAAAGTAGTGAAATTTATGTTAACATATTCTCCTCCATTGTTGGATATTAACTTAATAATTTGATGACCAAATTGTTTTTCAACAAGGGCCTTATAGGCCAATAACATGTTAAATACTTCGCTCTTAAGTTTTAGGAAATAAACCCAAGTGCATTTGGAGTAATCATCAATGAAAGTTAAGAAATACTTGAAACCATAAAAGGAAGCAGATGGAAGAGGACCACACAAGTCACTATGCACAAGCTCCAAGGGAACCGAGGCGTGCCAAGAGGCATGTTTGTCAAAACTGTCTCGATGATGTTTTTTGAGTACACAACCCGAACAAACACCATCCCTACAAGATACCATCGCAAGACCTGTCACCATATTGTCTTTACATAGTTGTTGCAATGAGCGATAATTTAAGTGACCAAATCGCTCATGCAAAAGTTTGCTCAAGTTATCACTATGAGCAACAAAAACTGAAGGAAAAGGTGAGAACCCAAACTTGTTAAATTTGTGCAACTTGGTAATATCATCAACAATTCTGGTAGCTAGGACCTATTGAGGATCTTTAAAATCCTTGATTACAACTTGGTGAGGTGTAAACATCATAGTTTTACCTTCACCAGAATGAGTGATTTGATAGACTGATAATAAATTGTAGGAAATTCTTGGAACACATAGTACATCACTAAAATGACCATTATCTACTGGAACTGTTCTAGATCCTACAACACTTAGAGATCTATCATCAACAACAAATAATTGTTTGGTGTTACATTCATGCATAGTTGAAAATATGACTTGATCCTTAGCCATATGATAAGATGCTCCAGAATCAATGAGCCATTCATTTGAAGTAGAAGAGGAAGATGCATTATAAGAATAACCAGAAGCACAAAGTGCATGTCCATGAGAGGTAGATTCTAAAGGTGAATCTAGGCTGATGTGGTGTTTCTTCAGTGCTACTTCCAAGGCTACCATCTTTTTGAAACACTTAGATTCATTATGATTATATTTCCCGCAATAGTTGCAATGACGCTCAATCTTCTTTCCTTTTGGCTTGGATCCTTTGTCATTTTTTAAAGGAGGAGTTGACTGAGAGGGCTTGGGACCCTTTTTTGACTTATTATTGTGAAAATTTTGTTTCCTGGGAGGCTTGGAATTTTCTTTCTGCTGGGACAATAAGGCTTTCCCAGATGTATCTACATTGTTAATTATTCCAAGATGGATGAGCTTATCTTGCTCTCTAATCAATGAATCACAAAAGGATTCAAGACTAGGCTCTTGATAGCTAGCTACATTCAAGGATTCTTTCATGGAGTAAAATGTGGATACAAAAACAGAATATGCAGGTCCAAGTTTTGAAAGAATATGATAAGTGCATTGTTTGTCTTCCCTCTTAATCTTGCACTCTTCAGATAAGAGTTTAAGAGTTTTGTACTTGGATAAATAATCTTGAATGCATGAAAAATCACTTAGATTTAAAGAAATCAACTCATTTTCGAGTTGGTGACCTCGAATTTCATTGTGCTTACCAAACACAGATTCCAACTTGTCCCAAGCAGCATTAGGTTCATCAATTCCAGATATGTGGAATTGTAAATCAGTAGAGATTAGCATCCCAATCAATCCATGAGCTGCGTCACATCCATTTGCCCATTTTATTTTCTTATCATCATTAGTGGGTTTTGTTTCTTTCCTTGAGGTAATTCTAAAAAGTCCCCTACTTCGTAGAACATCCTCCATACGAGATTTCCATGAGAAATAGTTGGAACTGGTAAGTAGAATATCACAACGGGTGGCCATATTGTAAATTAATGGCTATAAAAATAGAAATCAATACTCTGGATGTGAAGAGCTCTAAAAAATAGGAGGTTTAAGAAAAAACAACACTGAAAACTGACTCCGTATGATGAAGTTATGCTTGAACAAAGAAAATGTTGAAGATGTCCCCAATAGTGACATGGCAGATAGAGAATGTCCAGCTAAAAAAAGAACCCCCCTCTTCCCAAGATGAACCTTTGAAAATCACTTTACAAGAAATTTGCTTTTAAATGAATCACTTTTGTAAAATAAGTGATTTTCACTTTTACAATGATGTTACTTTAAATAGTGCAGCGAAAAAAAAAAGAACTTAAGTGACTCACTTTTTATTTTTATTTTTATTATTTAAGTGAGATGCACTTTTACAATAAAGTAACTTCAAAATAGAAATTGCATGCACCTTTGTTGAGAAGTAAGGGAAGGAGGAAGGGTTTTTTTTACTCTTCTTGCTTGGTTTCCGTGCTTGCCTCTTTTCCTGCAAATCACACAATAAACCAAAACACACACGCACAAGGTGCATGACAAAGAGCATACGAAACCAAGAAAAACCCTTTCCCGTTCTGTTTCTGATTCGCTGAGATCTCACAAGGTGCAGGGAAAAGAGCATACGTAGACAGGGAAAGCAACAATCCGAAACAAAAAAAAATCTAATAATAAAAACGGATAAAATATGAGATATTTAAAAAAATAAATAAAAACGTCACTGTAACATTATACCTTCAGATCTGATGAAAAATGCATTTCTGAAGCAACCTGAAACCATTTTCGATTAAAAAAAAAACTATTTCCTAATGGAAACGATGCTCCAGACACAATGGAATACCTCCCATAGCCCATAAATGCACATAAATTTTAGAACCAAGAAACCATTTCAAGTTTCGGCAACACTAGTTCAAGATCTAGATCATAACCGGAAGCGGCTCTTTATAAAAGCTCTGATACCATGTTTGGGTACACAGGGTACTCCCAAAAGACTGAACACCTAGAGCAACCACTTCACACAAACAGATCACAAATCGATACACTGATATTTTGATGCGGTTTAAACCCTCGAGAGGGAAACACTCCATGGCCCTGGGCAAATAGCTTATGCGGAGCAATTTATTATGCAAAGAAAGAAAGTTACAAATGAGCTTCTCATAATCTATCAACTAGACAATGAGCCTCCATGCTCTTTAAATAGAGATCATGGACCAATCTAGTGTTAAGACACGGATCAAGGGTAGGCATTATCTAAGAGAAGTTGAGCCATCAGATCACTCTATGTCTAAAGCATATCGTGACCGTCGGATTAAATATTTACAAATGCGTACTAATGCATACTAAAGAAACACACTTTACCTAACGGATATATTGCACAAGTTGATCTTAACTAACTCCTAACTGTCTAAATATCCTAACAAAAATGCTATAGCAACTGAGTACGTAGAAGGGGAGCTAGGAAAAGGCAAGGCTCGCAGGACAAAAAAGCAAGCTCAAAAAACTGTACTGGGACCGGTGTCACAGTAAGCGAGCTGAAACAAAAGTGGCCAGAATGCCAACAAGCAACACTAAAAAGAAAAAGACCCTCTAAAAATGTGAAATAGCAAGTAAACTTCCTAACTAGGAGCTTGAGACCTCAACAACTTGTATCCTTCGCAAGGTGATGAAATCCAAGTCGAACAATACGAAATGAGAGACCGAAGTGGAAGGATATCCCTCTACCAAAAGGGATCCTGGGTAAAAGAGCCCTAGAAGAAAAGTTACTAGGCTACCTCATTCATGACACGTCGAAGAAGGTTAACTAGCACTTTTTTCTTTGAGCCCCTGTATCACATATACAATAGAGTACATGGAAGACAATGGATAGATATCCCTAGGAGGTAAGTGGAGTGCGGCATTCCACAAAGTCCATTTGGAACCTATCCTTGCGGCGTACTCTCGAAAAAATGGGAGGCCCCTCCACAAACTGGTCGATGACCATGTCAATAAATACTAGAGGATTTTAGTACCCTAGAGGACAACAACTATGTCTCAGATGAAAATGACAAGGGGAAATTATTTGGATGCCTATCCCCAGTGTCCTACCTAACTACCAAATTCTTTTATCCTCAAGCGAGGTTAAAGTGTGTTGAGTTAGCGAGTTAAATTTTGATGGCTGTATTATTCAATTGGGTGATGGAAATGCAACTCGTGGTGTGATGACTGACTCAAACCATGCAAATACATATGAATCAAATAATCCTTTCCTTTCAATGAATGCTAGCTAAGGTAAGGAGAGAGTTCTTTCAAACTATAACTACTCTTTCAAATTAAATGAATCCAACAATAACTTTCTTCTACTTCTAATGAGTAAAATGCATGACATTGTTTAAACCTTAGCAAGCATAAGCATGACATTGTGATATTGTGCATAGTCACCAAAGATGAAAACCTCAAGAATTGTAGGTATTCAGTGTAGAGTCTACGTAGGTGTATCAATTGAGTTTTTTAGTCTACATGTTGAGTTAATAAGTGTCATTGTGATAGAAGTTCATGATCAGAATTTAGAAATGACAGAGTTTTAATGTTGAAATTAGAGTGAAATCTAGTCCACCTGGCTTTCTGAGCATGAATTTGCTGTGATCTTGATGCATATATGGCATGGTTGATATTCTTGTATCTGGAGGTTGATATGTAATATAAGAAAAGAGAGTTAGCAATATGTATGCACATCCATGTGTATATGAATATGTATGCACAAAGTGTATAATATCACAATGTCCCTCTTTATATTATACAATGCGTATCTAAATTACTCTACACGACCTCATTTGGTGAATCTACAACTAGGAAAGTGTGTGGATCAACCAGGTAAATAATATAATGCACCCTATATTACATCATCAGTGGATGAAAGTGTACACAAGTTCAAATGTATACACTACATAAATAATATGCAAGGCATTAGTAACCAATAATGTTCACACTAATCCTAAAAAGGCTTAACCATGGTTACCTTTAGAAAATAAGACGCATTAAAAACAACCTATAGTGGCTATCCCCATAAACCATTTGTAAACTCTTACACCACACATAATTACTTGATATGCTTAGTAATACTATTAAAATATATCCTGACCATGTCCTTATTTAGGTTCATAGCAATGGTCAAATGACTATCATTCATGAATATATAATGTAATGGTTTATTTTATCATAGAAGACCTCTATAATGGTTCAAAGGTAAGAGGTGTCATAGTATGTTTCTCCTATTTCTTTTGAAAGACATAAGGTGAAAGATAAATGAATTCATTTAGAATATTTGCTATGTTCCAATTCCTATTTAATATTTACAATTATTGAGAAACATAGAATACCATAGTTAGTAGTATTAGGTTGTCACCTTAAAAATGTAATCATATGTCATCATTGATAAATATTCAGAGTGCAATTTCGTATTACTATCCCAATCCCACATAATTAGTAAAACTAGATACTGGCACAAAGAATGGTGTGCACAATTCATTCATTCAGTTTTTAGGTTTGAGATAAGTGGTTTTCTAAGTTTCCTATAGAATATTTGTTTTCCAGAATTAATGAGAAAGAAATAGTAGGTTTGACTGCCCACTTAGATTTTTATGTTCATACTTTTCAGTGCAATGTGTTTCAATTTCTGAGTATAGATCAGATTAGGTAAATGTAAGAGTAGGTTAAATATTTCCATTTATAGCTATTAGGGTTTAAGTCCGAGTGTAGTACACTGTCATCATGAGTTGAAAATTTAACAAGTTGTGGTGAAGCATGATTAGATAAATAAAAAATGTTTTCTTTTTTGAGAATATATTATCTAACCTAGGTAATTTTGTTAGAGAAATTTATGATCTATTGTTAGCTACTATTCCAACACTGATATCTAAGGAAATGAATGATAGAATTATGGCCCAAATCTTGGAGGAAGAATTGCATGAAATGGTTGTTTCTATGAAAAAAGAATAAGGCTCTGGTATAAATAGATTCTTGGTAGGATTTTGATGTGGGGCATAGTCAAGGAAGATTTATTGGAAGTTGTGGAAGAGATAAGAAGAACTATGAAAATCATAAAGCAACGAATTCTAATTTCCTGACCTCAATTCCAAATAAAAAAGTGGTAGTAGATTTTGCATCTTAGAAACATATCTCTATGTGTAATACCATGGTACAAAATTAATGCTAAAGTCATTGCTAAAATATTGGAACCCCATTATAAATTATGATCTCTGATGAACAAGAGGGGTATGTAGCTAGAAGGGAAATCTTGGACAACTTAATTCTAGTACAAGAATCTATTCACTCAGTCAAGACAAGAAGTGATAGGGGCATCTTGCTCAAGATAGAACTTGCATAAACATATGATAAAATAGATTAGGCCTTTCAAAAATATTTTTTGATCAAATTTGGATTCAATTACAAAAGCATTGATTGAGTTTTTGAGTGCTTCTTGTTGATGTATATGTAACTTCGGAATGTATTTCACCTATGTATATTGTACTCCTATAGAGATTTTATTATTCATCTATATGGAAGTGTCATCATTTGTATTGACAAGTGTTGCAAGTGTTGTAACTTGCAGTGATGGGTTATTAGACTATCAAGTGTGGGGTCGGCCCTGATTAGTATAACCATGGTTTATTAGACTGAGTTAGACAAGTTGGCCCTTCTAGGTTATTAGGTAGGTCAGGTCATGTATAAATAGAGTGCAGGAGGCACTCTATTTGATCATCTCATTATTCACTTATACACTACTCGGAAAGTGGTGCACTAGTGAAGGAGGAGGTTCAGCTGCTAGGAGGACTATCTCTGTGTACTTTGGTTGTATCATTGTTATTTCTATCTCTGAGGAAGCTGTGGGGTTTTTCACCTTTATGGTTTTCCCAGTGAAACTCTGTGTGTCTATTGTCTCATGTGATTGCTTAGTGTGATTGATATGCATTGTTATACTTGATATGTTGTACATGTTATTCTCTCAGTAAAGATCCTAGAGTATGTTGAATTAATGGTAAAAAATTAACATGGTATCAGAGCTAACTTGAGAAGAAGACACTATGTAGTTGCAGAAACTAGGGTTTCTTGTTTATTCAGTCTCTCTCCACAAATCTTGAAAGGAAGTAGGGTATTTTGACTCTCCTCAGCAAGGCGCATCTTTCTATCCAATCATAATTCAATTCTGGGCAATTTCATTTTTGGCCCTAAAAATTAGAGTTTCCACAAAAATAGGAATTTTTGAAATCTGAGGACATAGCTGGAAGCGCCTTGGAAAAATCAAAGTTTAGAGCTTTGGATCGATATTTTTGGTTGGGTAAAGCTCCGGGAAACTCAAACCCTAATTCAATGTCCTCCTAGTGAATCCAGGAGATTGAAAAGCATTTCTAAAGGGTGAATCTTTGCAGTTTTAAATTTTTGAGTATACCAGGCTGATCAGCTCATCAAGGCGCATCTTTCTATCCTTTCAGAAGTTTGAAATTCAAAGTTTGAATTTTTAGGGTTTCTCTAACAAACCCTAATCTAGCTCCAGATCCAGATTTCTGCAAATCAAGTGGTAAGACCTAAATCTTTTCTATTTCATTTGAACTACTCTTTAAGATGTCTCACCACACCAAGCTTGAGGATAAGCTTGAAGGGACTGATAACTTCCGAGCATGGAAGTATAGGATTGGGTTAATCCTGGAAGAAAATGAATTGGATAATTACATAAGTGACGAGGTCCCTATCCCAGAGGGAGAAGAGGCTAAGGCCTTGCATAAGAGGAACTTGGTCAAGGCAAAGAGGATCATTGTTGATTCTATCAAAGACCATCTCATACCACATGTGTCATCTCTAAAGACACACAAGGAGATGTTTGATTCCCTGACCAAGCTATTTGAAGGAAAGAACATAAATCGGAAGATGACTCTATGGATTCAATTGAAAGGGGTATAGCTTCAGAATGGAGAGACCATTCAATTCTATTTCTCTAAGGTCTCTTAGATCAAGGAACAACTTGAAGTTGTGGATGAAGTAGTGGAGAATGGTGAAATTGTCATGACTACTCTAAATGGCCTACCTAGGTCATGGGATTCCTTTATTCAAGGAATTTGTGCAAGACGAAAGTTGATCTCCTTCAGTAGACTATGGGAGGAATGTTCACAAGAAGAGGCTAGGCTTGTAGCCCGAGAAGAAAATATGGGAAGTGAAGATCAAGCTCTCGGATCTCACACCAAAAGAAGCAATCCCAAGAAGGAGCACTCTCATTACAAGAGATCCTATCACAACCATCAAAAGAATAAGAAGGATCTGAGATGCTTCACATGTAATGAGAAGGGACACTTTGCTGTAGATTGTCCCAAGAACAAAAGGGACAACAAAAAAAACAACTTCAACAAGAAGAAGAAGAATAACAAAAGGAGATATCCTGCTCATGCTGCCGAGGATGATGAACCTCCCAAGAAGAAGGCTAGATCAGAAAGTGATGACTCATCAAGCGAAGACGAATATGTTCTAATCTCTGCTCTCACAGGTACTATCTCTCATGGTTGTAATGATTGGCTTATTGACAGTGGGGCTTACAAACACATGACTAGGTTTAAAGAATCTTTTGTAAACCTATCTGAACATGAGTCACCCCATAAGGTGAAACTTGGGGATGACTGCCAATATCCTATCAAAGGAAGTGGTGAAGCTTTCTACAACCTAGACTCTGGGAAGTCTTTGAAGATGAAAGAGGTTATATATGTACCTGGGCTCAAGAAGAATCTACTCTCCATATCTGCATTGGATGCAAAAGGCATGAGGGTTGCATTTGTATATGGCCAAGTTCTCATGTGGCCAAAGGGTAAGACCATAGATGATGCAGTAGTGATTGGAGAGCAAGAGGGAGGATTGTACAAATTGAAGGGACAACCTGAACATGCCATGGTACATGAATCCATGGAGCCAAGTGAACTTTGGCATAGAAGGCTTGCACATGTGCACTATAGAGCACTACCAATTGCAAGCAAGGTTGTAGAAGGTCTTCCTGAAATCAAGACAAAGCATGAAGGTGTTTGCAAAGGATGTGCAAAAGGAAAGAACATTAAAAAGGCATTTCCAAGCAGTGAAATCAAAGCTAAAGGAATATTGGAATTATCCACTCCGATGTATGCGGTCCGATGTCATCTAGTTCTTTGAGTGGGTATGTATACTATGTCTCTTTCATTGATGATTTCTCTAGAAAAAATTGGGTTTAATTCTTGAAGAACAAAGATGAAGTGTTTGATAAGTTCAAGGAATTCAAAGCCTTGATGGAAAATCAAACTGATAAGAAAATCAAGACATTCAGATTCGACAATGGCAGAGAATTCACTTAAGGTGATTTCAAGAAGTTATGCAGTGATTCAGGGATTAAGAGGGAGTTGACTGCTCCCTACAATCCACAACAGAATGGAGTTGTAGAAAGGAAGAATACAACAATCATGGAAGCAGCACCGGAAATGCTACATGACCAGGATTTGCTTATGCATCTATGGGAAGAAGCAGCTAGGACAGTTGTATATGTGCAGAACAGAACACCTCACAAGATATTAGACAACAAGACACCAGAAGAGGTATTTTCTGGTAAGAAACCTGAAGTCAACCATCTCAGAATATTTGGTTTCCCAGTATACACTCATGTTCCAAAGGAAAAGAGGAAAAAGCTAGATCCTTTAGGAAAGAAGGGCATCTTTGTGGGGTACAGTGAAAAATTGAAGGCTTATAGAATATACTTTCCATGGTTCAATAAGATTGACGTTAGCAGGGATGTAACATTTGATGAAGACTCAGCTTTCATAAGGTCAAGGAAGGCACCTGTTGAAGATCATGAAGAACCAAAGGAAACCAGATTTCAAGACACCACCATGAATGAAACAATTCCAGAAGAAGATCGTGAAGTTGAAGATCCACAAATACCTATAGATCAACCCCGTGAGAAGAACTCTCATAAGAGGAAACCTACAAGGGCTAGAAATCTCATTCAAGATGAAGAAAGGTATGGCATTCCGGAAGAAGAACACAGAGCAAGGAAGAGAACTAGATCTCATACCAGCTATGTTACCTTACTCTGTGACATTATGAACCAAGAACCTTCCAGTTATGAAGAAGCAGCGGAAAGGAAAGAATGGAAGGATGCCATGGTCGAGGAATACCAGTCGATCATGAAGAATGATGTTTGGGATGTAGTCCCAAGACCTGAAGGGAAGTCTGTGGGGACTTCCAAGTGGATCTATAAGATCAAGCATGATGCAGATGGAAGCATAGAGAAATACAAAGCGAGATTTGTAGCTCGTGGCTTCTACCAAAAAGAAGGAATTGATTATGAAGAGACTTTTGCTCCTGTGGCCAGATACACTTCCATTAGAACAATACTTGCTCTGGCTACAGTGATGAAATGGAAGATACACCAAATGGATGTCAAGACAGCTTTCTTGAATGGTGTAGTCGAGGATGAAGTGTATGTGGAGCAGCCACTTGGTTTTGAGACACATGACAGAGAGTCATATGTGTGCAGGTTAATGAAAGCCTTGTATGGATTGAAGCAAGCTCCTAGAACTTGGTATGGTAGGATGCCATGGTCAAGGAATACCAATCGATCATGAAGAATGATGTTTGGGATGTAGTCCCAAGACCTGAAGGGAAGTCTGTGGGGACTTCCAAGTGGATCTACAACATCAAGCATGTTGCAGATGGAAGCATAGAGAAATACAAAGCGAGATTTGTAGCTCGTGGCTTCTCCCAGAAAGAAGGAATTGAATATGAAGAGACTTTTGCTCCTGTGGCCAGATACACTTCCATTAGAACAATACTTGCTCTGGCTGCAGTGATGAAATGGAAGATACACCAAATGGATGTCAAGACAGCTTTATTGAATGGTGTAGTCGAGGAGGAAGTGTATGTGGAGCATCCACTTGGTTTCAAGACACATGACAGAGAGTCATATGTGTGCAGGTTAAAGAAAGCCTTCTATGGCTTGAAGCAAGCTCCTAGAACTTGGTATGGTAGGATAGACAACTTTCTATCCAGTTTGGGATTTACTAAGAGTAAAGTGGATTCCAACCTTTACTACAAGGTTGAGGAAGGAAATCCTGTGATACTACTCTTGTATGTGGATGAACTGTTTGTAACAGGTGAGGATAGATTGATTTCCAACACAAAAAGGAAGCTTGCTGCCGAGTTCGAGATGAAGGAATTGGGGATGATGCACTATTTTCTAGGCATGGAGGTGTGGCAGAGTGTAGATGGAATCTTCCTTGGAAAAGGGAAGTATGCATTAGAGATCCTGAAGAGGTTCGGAATGATGGACTACAAGGCCATGGCCACACCTATGGCATCGAACCTGAAGCTTCTGTGTGATGCTTCATTTGATCCAGTTGATGTCACTATGTATTGTCAAATGATTGGGTCCTTGATGTACCTGATGAACATGAGACCAGATATTTGCTTTGCGGTGAACACATTGAGCCAGTTCCTAATGGATCCCATAGGTGTTCATCTGGTTGTTGTAAAGCATATTCTGAGGTACCTGAAGGGTACAATTGATTATGGGTTCAAGTATGATGCGAATCAAAAGTTTAACCTACAGGGTTATGTTGATTTAGATTGGGAAGGTAGTGCTGCAGATAGGAAGAGCACTTCAGGGTGCTGCTTCAGTATGGGATCAGGTGTGATCTCTTGGTTTAGCAGGAAGCAGTCCCACGTAGCACTGAGTACAGCTGAGGCAGAGTATGTTGCAACTTGTTTGGCTAGTTGTGAGGCAATATGGATGAAGAAACTACTGTCTAAGTTATTTGATCTCCCATTGGATTCTACTGGTATCTTTTGTGACAACTAGAGTTGTGTGAAGCTGTTTAAGAACCCGGTGTTCCACGACAGGTCGAAGCACATAGAGATCAAATATCACTATATCAAGGATATGGTGCAGAGAGGAGCAGTGAAGCTCCTGTATGTTGCAACAGATGAGCAAGTTGCAGATGTGCTGACGAAGCCACTAGCTAGAGTGAAGTTCAAGTACTTTAGAGAGAGGCTTGTTGTTCTTCAGATTGATGACACTTCGAGGAAGAAGTGATGGACACATTTGCAGGAGCCATTCCGAGCATGGTGAGAAGAGGATCCTTCCATGGCTATGGATGTAAGCACTGGATGATGAGCATCAGGATGATTCTCTAGTTACTACTCTGTATATGCATCATGTTGGATGTTTGTTATGAAAAGTTGGATCATGTATATGTATATGCATCATGTTGGATGCTTGTTATGATTAGATGGATCATGTATATGTATATGCATCATGTTGGATGCTTCTTATGATCAGGTGGATCATGTGTTTGTATAAGTATCAGGTGGATACATTGTATGATTAGGTAGATCATGTATGATGATATGTATCAAGTGGATACATTGTATGATCAGGTAGATCATGTATGATGATATTTATTAGGTGGATACATTGTATGATGAGGTAGATCATGTATGATGAGGATACATTGTATGATCAGGTAGATCATGCATGATGATATGTATCAGGTAGATACTATGTATGCATTAGGTGGATGCATTGTGTGATCAGGATGATCATGGATGATGAGCTTCAGGATGTTGCTCCAGATGATATGCATTAGGATGATGCTATGATGATGATCAGGATGATCATGTGATGATGTACATCATGATGATGTATGGTGAGTATCGGGTTGATACTTTATGGCCGTGGACAGGTTATGCAGATAAGCATATAATATGGCCCTGGGAGGTTTGCAGATACTCTTTTGAGGTTTTGCCTATGGCATATAATATGGCCCTGGGATATCTGGCAAATGCTCTTTCGAGGTTTTTCTTGGGAGGACATGTAATATGGCCCTGGGAGATCCTGATAGGTTGGGTTGTGTGCCCGTAATAAGTCCTGGGATGCTCTTATGAGGTTTTGTTCTATGGCATATAATATGTCCTTGGGAGATTCGATAGGTTGGGTTGTGTGCCCGTAATAAGTCCTGGGATTCTCTTGCAAGGTTTTTCCATGACCACATGTAATATGGCCTTGGGAGATCTGATAGGTTGGGCTGTGTGCCCGTAATAAGTCCTAGGATGCTCTTGCAAGGTTTTGTGGTGACCACATGTAATATGTCCCTGGGAGATCCTATAGGTAGAGCTGTGTGCTCGTAACAGCTTGGGATTCTCTTGCGAGGTTTTTTGGTGAGGTCACATATAATATGTCCCTGGGAGATCCTACAGGTAGAGCTGTGTGCTCGTAATAGCATGGGATGCTCTTGCGAGGTTTTGCGATGCACCTAATAAGTCCTGAGGATTCCACAGTATGGCCAGTGATGAAGACCTGCAGGTGGTGGGCCTACATCCAGTATGAAAAAGGACTGGCTCTGTAGAACTTCCTATGACGAGTAGATTGGAGATTGATTGAGATAGCAGCAGCAGTGATGATGACGATGACGATGATCTAGTGACAATTATCCAGAGAAGAAGACTTGTGCTAGCAGATCTGTGTCGAGAAATACCTTCCTAGTTAAGAGGGAGTGTTGATGTATATGCAACCTTAAAATGTATTTCACCTATGTATATTGTACTCCTATAGATATTTTATTATTCCTCTATACGGAAGTGTCATCATTTGTATTGACAAGTGTCGTAACTTGCAGTGATGGGTTATTAGACCACCTAGTGTGGGGTCAGCCCTGATTAGTATAACCATGGGTTATTAGACTGAGTTAGACAAGTCGGCCCTGCTAGGTTATTAGGCAGGTCAGGTCATGTAAAAATAGAGTGTGGGAGGCACTCTATTTGATCATCTCATTATTCACTTCTACACTACTCGAAAAGTGGCGCACTAGTGAAGGAGGAGGTTCAGCTACTAGGAGGACTATCTCTGTGTACTTTGGTTGTATCATTTCTCTTTCTATCTCTAAGGAAGTTGTGGGGTTTTTCACCTTTATGGTTTTCCCCAGTGAAACTTTGTGTGTCTATTGTATCATGTGATTGCTTGATGTGATTGATATGCATTGTTATACTTGATATGCTGTACATGTTATTCTCTCAGTAAAGATCCTAGAGTATGTTGAATTAATGCTAAAAATTAACACTTCTCAACTACTTCATTACCAGCTCTTGTAAATGGAGGCCTGCCAAATTTTTACTTATTTCAAAGGGTTAATATGAGGTTGTCCTCTTTTTCCTTTCCTGGCCATTATCTTAGTAGAGGGCCTAGGAAGAGCCACTGCAGCAATTAGAGAATCAAATTAGTAAAAGGTATTAAGGTCGTTTCAAACATTCACCCAAGCACCCATATGCAATTTAGTGATGATACTCTATTGGCAGGGGAGGCATGCATAAGAGAAGCAAAGAGAATATTCAAGATAATTTCCACATTTGAAGAAGCTCAAGGTTAATAGATAAATAAGGAAAAGTAAAAATTTCAATTTTTGAATGTAGAGACGAAGGAAAACAGGTAACATCTTGAAATTACAAAATATTTTAGTTGCCTACAAAATACTTTGGTTTCACTGTCTTGGAAGATAATTGTTAAGGAAAAATATCGGGCCTTGATTATTGATAAGTTGAAAAGTAGTCGAACTATTGGGCCCATAATATATTTCTTTGGAAGGAAGATTATTTTTTATTCAATCAATTCTCCTGGTGATTCCTTTATATCAAAGTACCATTCTAGTGTCCCAAACAATTGTTTATCATATTTGGAAAGCATTTTAAGAAATTTCCTATGGAAATGAGTGAGAGGACAGAATAAATGGCATATCCCATCTTGGAGAAAAGTGGCAAGGCATGATTTTTCCTAACTCTAAGTTTCCAACTTTGTAGAGGTAGAGAGACTCCAAGTTACCTCACTCTGAAAGTTTGACTTTCAACTGACCTACAAGTTCCTCTAATATTTTATTTTCTTTTGATAATATTTACTGATTCAAATAGTAAGAAACCTTTTCCAATTGGATTCTATGCCTTACACTTTAGCTTATAAACCTTTGTGCCCACTACCTTATAGCTAATAGATATAAATTCCAAAAAGGAAAAATACTGCAGTAGTAAAATAGATGCAAAGGCATAGAGTAGATTCACCAAGTCCCGCTTTTTGTGCATTGTACAATGCTTAGGCTACTAAGTGTTTTTGGGTGCTTTGAGTTGTAATAACTTCCCAAGTATGGAAACATTGGTATTTTTGGAGGGAAACCATTGGTATTCTTGGTATCACAACCAGTCCTGCATGACAACCATGTATTGTTTGATTCACGTTTCGTTGATAAACAATCCTGTAAAATATATAGATTAGATGGTGTCATGCATGGTTGTAGGCGTGACATAATACAAAAATTACCAGAAATCTATAGAATACTTAGTAAGCGGGACTTTCAGATGGGATACCCTACCACCTACCTTCCTACAGTTTATCAATCTATATATACAATACCAAGGAATTTGCTATAATTTTAATAAATCACACCAACCTGGTCACTTACCCTACCTTTAATTTGTGTGGTAGACTTGCATCATTTCACATCTCAAGCCAAATCAAGAATGGAGATTTCAAGTCAATTATTGCTACCACCATTGCAGGAGACATCCATAATGTCTATGGTGAATATAGGAATTCAGAAGAGTAGATTATCACTCCTTGAAGCCGAATGATTTTCAAATAGCAACTATTGTTGACTTCATAGAATTCCCCCATATAGATTGAAAATTAGCAGAGACCCATCTAGATTTGATAGGTACCTCAAGGATGGAAAGCTGGAAGTTGTGTCAACTCAAGATATGCATCCTAGGGGACTAGGGATTATGATGAAATCAAGATAGAAATCACTCTAGTACTTGTCTATGGAATGTTCTTTTATAAAAAAATATGGAAAGAGACCTTATCCATTATGGCGCTCCTCTAACTGGTTGCATCCATTCATGCCTCTATCATCATCTGGTACTAAGTCACTAGTTACTAAGGCTGTAAAAGGTTCATCTTCTTGGCCTAGTTCAACAAGTTATGGGTATAAGGTAATGTTTTTTGCAGAGGACGAAGAGGAATGTTGGTGGTGGAAACGATTTGTAAACAACAAGCCCCTATGAAAGCTAGTCTTTTCCCCTAGCTGGCTCAAAGTAATAAATCTCCTAGATAGGACATCTTGCAAAAAGGAGCTTTGTTTGGGCCAAGATTCTACACCTCTGTAGATTGAGAGAGAAATCCCTCTAGTACTTTCTTATGGTTTGTTCTTTTATCAAAAAAATCTGGAAAGATACCTTATCCTTGGATGTTGTTGTTGGTTGTTGGGACGAATTAACTTTAATTTAGAGTTTCATGAAATGGATGGAGGATCAATTTGGTTTCAAACCGTAGATCACGCCCTATAGTATTCTATAGGGGACTATGGATTGTGATGAACCATATTCTTTTTGAAAATATGTTTTACTCTCCCTTGGAGGTATATTATAAAATTAGATTTTCTTATGGGGGTCTATAACATCTTCCCAAATAGAAAAATCCAAGGAAGACATGTAGGTTGGATATAGACTATTCCAAAGGATGGTTGTTTGATGAGGTTTTCCATGTATTTGGTGATTCGAACTTGGTGATAGAGTGGGTAAAGGGCACTTTTAGACTCAAAAAAATGGTTTTGGGACCATTCCTTGATCAAATAAAAGAGAAGACAAGGAAATTTCTTGAAATTTCCTTCCAACATATTTAAGATCTTATGACATGTCAAAATATGTTGTTAATGTTGAGCCTATATATGTAAGAGGCTCAATACACAACAACTGCTACAATTGTTGTGTTAGGAGAGGCTCAATACACAGCAACTGCTACAATTGACCACGATTAAAAAACAACTCTGTTCCTTTTATTAACTCTAGAAAGATAATACAATGTAGTCTCTCTAGATACTTAAACCTCCACACCTCCCAACTTCTACCTAATTAACCAAAAATAAACTCACCTGTTTAAACTAATTGAGTTTTCCCCATTATATCAGCTGCATTGATTACAATCCCCACTGAAATGGGTCACTACTAATAAACTACTATTTTAGGCAGAACATGATTATATTTTTAATTTAATAACACAACCACCTAGCAGCTGCCAGATCACATGAATGAATCCATTGTGTATCACGTGAGACCATAAAATTTCAGTGAATACTACTAATGTCAATCAAACCGTCTTTTATTTTCTTCACACTATGCCATATAACTTTTCTTAACATGCAGTAATGCCATCTATATATTCTTACCTTTTATATGCACCATGTATCATCTAGAGCATGTGCCATGCAAACTGTCATGGATTGTTGGATTTTGTACAACTTCGAAAGATATTATTCATTATATTTTATTGTACTTTCATTGTACTTGTTTATACCTCCTAAGAGGAGAAGAACTTTACGTAATCAATTATGTAAACACATGAAAGAATCAATGTAAGCCTTAGGGTGAAAAAGAAACAAATAAAAAGATTAAACTTAAATTATTTATTGCCCCCAGGTGAAGTCGGCCCCATAAGGGAATTTTCTAGTTTGCACTTGTAGAAATAAGAGGCTCGTGCACCTCATTAGCTCATTCACTCACTTAGGAAGTGCACATCACTTGGAGGAGGCAAATTTCACATCACTTGAAGGAGAAAGATTATTTGGGGCATCTACTTGTGAAAGATACTTCCACATTCTTTCTCCTTCTTTATTTGTACTATGATCTCAAAATTATCATCTCTCTGCGAAGGTTGCTGGGTTTTCTCCCATTTGGGTTTCCTAGGGTAAACTCTATTTTGTTGTTTTGTGTTCTGTCTTACTTCTAGTGATATTAGTAATGCATTTATGTTTTATGCTATGAATGTATGAAATTTAACATGGTATCAAAGCCATTCTAGAAGAAGCCATTGCCGAAGCATTATCGGAACCCTGTCGGGAATTAGGGTTTCATCTTGTGAAGTCTTCACCCATTATTTTGGAGGAAAAGAGCCATAGGATTTTCGCTTTTGTCTAGACTATTCCTTTGGTGAAGACGGAATTCAATTCCAAGAACTTTCATTTTTGACCTAGCTCCTTCTAGGGTTTTTGATCTAGATCCGCAAATCAAGATGATTGGGATGAAGGTTGAATATCGGTTGGAAGGAGCCTCCAACTTTATCTCCTGGAAGTCTAGGGTTCTTCTACTCCTAGAAGAAAATGATCTCTTACTATATGTAAATGAGAAGGTCCCCAAACCAGAAGTTGAAGAAGATAAATCTCGATGGAGGAAGAATGATGCTAAAGCAAGAAGGATTCTTGTGGATTCCGTGAGAGACCATTTGGTTCCTCAGATCTTAGGTAAGAAGAGTGCTATGAAAATGTTCAAGACCATTATGAAGTTGTTTGAACACACTAGCCTAAATGTATCCATGACTTTGAGAAACCAACTCTCAAATATGAAGACAACGAAGTCAAAATCCATTGCCTCATACTTTATTAGGATCACATAACTCAGAGACAAGCTCAGCACTAGTGGAGATCCTATTGGCGATAAGGAGCTTGTCCTCCACACCTTAAATGGTATTCCACCATCATGGGAGTCCTTTATCCAAAGCATAAGTGGTAGATCTAAAATACCAAAGTTTGACAAGCTTTGGGCAAATTGCTCTCAGGAGGAGATAAGGATCGCAGCACGTCAAAGAATCCATGGCAATCAAACTGAAGAGACTCAAGCATTTTTTTCTCATACCAAGAATGGTAAGGGAAAAGGAAAGAAGTTCCATAAACACAAGCACCAAGAAAGGAGATCAAGCCCCCGTCAAGAACAAAAGAAGAAGAAGGATGTATCTCAAGTTCAATGCTATAGGTGCAAGAAGTATGGACATTATGCCAGTAGCTGCAAAAGTCAAATCAAAAGGAAGCATGAAGCATCCACTGCTAATGTAGAAGAATATCATCATCACAAGAAGCAAAAGAATCAAGATCACACATAATTTCTATTCATATCAACACTATCAGGTACTATTCCTACCACTAGTGACACTTGGCTCATAGATAGTGGTACATCTAGACACATGACATGTTATAGAGAGATTCTTTCAGAACTAATTGAGGAAGATTCACATCTCTGTGTTGTACTTGTAGATGATGCAAATTACACTGTGAAGGGATCTGGAGCCACCACCCTTAAATTCGAATCAAATGATACATTACGCTTAAGTGATATACTCTATGTACCTGGTATGAAAAGAAATCTTGTCTCCATCTCAACATTGGAGGACAAGGGTTATAAAGTAGCTTTCTCAGAAGGGAAAGTCCTTGCTTGGAACAAGAACTCAAGCATGAGCACAGCCAAGGTTGTTGGCATAAGAGAAGAGAGCTTGTATAGACTAAACACTTCTCCAGTCCAATCCCTAATACATGATGCTGCAAGTACAGGCGAGTTATGGCATAGAAGGTTAGCTCATTTGAACTATCGAGCTCTCCTAGTTATGAAGAACATTGTAACAGGTTTTCCAAGGCTCCAGGTAAACCATGATGGAACTTGCAGAGGATGTCCACTTGGAAAGAATGCCAAGAAATATTTTCCAGATAACAAGAGTAGATCCAAATGGATTTTGGATCTAGTACACTCTGACTTGTGTGGGCCCATGATAGCTATGTCATTAGGTGGTTATCATTACTATATCACCTTTATTGATGATTACTCACGAAAGACTTGGATATACTTTCTCAAGTCAAAAGAATCTGAGGAAGTACTCAGCAAGTTAAAAGAGTTTAAAGCACAAGTTGAGAATCTGTCAAGAAAGAGGATCAAGATCTTGAGATCCGATAATGGTGGAGAATATACCTCTACAAAATTCAATGATTTCTGCAAGGAAGCAGGAATTAAGAGGGAGCTCACAGTTCCCTACAACCCTTGACAAAATGGGGTTGCAGAAAGAAAAAATCATACAATTGTGGAGGCGACCAAAGCTATGATACATGACCAGAGTCTTCAAATGTTCTTGTGGGAAAAAGCATCAAGAACTGTTGTATATGTACCGAAATAGATGTTCACATAAGATCTTGAAGAACATGACTCTAAAAGAAGTGTTCACAAGTGTGAAACCAAAGTGGGCCATATTCGTATTTTTGGTTGTCCAGTCTACATACATGTGCCCAAAGAGAAAATATCAAAATTAAAACCTTCAAGAAATAAGGGTACCTTTGTGGGATACAGTGAGTCTTCAAAGGCTTACAAAATTTACATTCGAGTATCTAGACAGATTGAAGTTAGTAGCGATGTAACCTTTGAAGAAGAAATGGCTGTCAGGAAAGGCAGAGGATCAGATATCGAGATTGATGATGCAGAAATGCAAGAACCAAATGAGATGAGATCATCTCCCCCTCCAGTTCAGAGGGATTCAGCAGAAAAGGATGAACCTATCGATCCCATAGATCCAGTTGATATCCCCAGAGATGTGACAGGTCGGAAAAGACCTAGATGGGAACAAAAGACACTACAGGATACAGAGGGGCATGATGCTCCACATGGAACTTTCAGAGAAAGCAAAAGACATCAGAGGTTCTCTAGCTATGTGGCACTGATGAGCAAAATTATTGATTCAGAACCCACCACTTATGAAGAAGCATCCAAACATCAAGTTTGGAAGGATGCCATGATGGAAGTATATCAATCCATGATGAAGAATGATGTGTGGGAAGTTGTGTCGAGACCTGAGGAGAAGTCAGTAGTGACTTCTAAATGGCTATACAAGATCAAGCATGGAGCAGATGGCAGTGTTGAGAAATACAAGGCCAGATTTGTAGCCAGAGGATTCTCTCAGAAAGAGGGAGTTGATTATGATGAGACTTTTGCTCATGTGGCCCGATATACTTCCATCAGATCCATTATTGCGATTGCTTCATCTATGGGATGGAAGTTGCATCGGATGGATGTGAAGACAACCTTTCTCAATGGTGTTATTGAGGAAGAAGTTTACATCGAACATCTAGATGGGTTTATTGTCCAAGGAAATGAGTCTCATGTATGCAGACTGAAAAATGAATTGTATGGACTCAAGCAAGCACCTCGTGCTTGGTATGGACGAATAGACGGATTCCTGGTGAGCTTGGGATTTTACAAGAGTGATGCAGACCCCAACCTTTACTACAAGGTTGTAGATGATGAGCCACTGATCTTGGTATTATATGTTGATGACTTGTTTCTCACAGGAAATGAGAAACTCGTTTTATAGTGTCAGAAGAATCTCGCCTCTGAGTTTGAAATAAAAGATCTTGGATTAATGCATTACTTCTTGGGATTAGAAGTATGGAAGAGGAAGAAAGAGATTTTCCTAGGACAAGGAAAATACACCATCGATATATTGAAAATATTCGGAATGTTGGATTGCAAGTCCATGGCTACTTCGATGGATGCAAATTGGAAGAAGTTGAGAGATTCTACTTCAAATTCAGATTTGTTTGATCCCACCATTTATCTCCAGTTGATTGGGTCATTGATGTATCTGACCAACACCAGACCAAATATATGTTTTGCTATGAATTCCCTCAGTCAGTTCATGTGCGAACCACGACAGATTCACTGGATTGCTGCAAAACATGTGCGTAGATTCTTACGTGGCACTCTGGGATATGGATTGAAGTATGCTTCAGATGGTGACCTGATATTGTAGGGGTTTACAGACTTAGATTAGGCCGGATGTGTTGCAGATCGGAATAGTACTTCTGGATGTTGCTTCATTTTGGGTTCTGCAGTTATTTGCTGGTGCAGCAAGAAGCAGAACTCAGTAGCACTCAGTACTACAAAGGCCAAGTACATGGCTACTAGCACAGCAGCTCGAGAAGCAATTTGGATTCATAAACTCTTGGCATGATTGTTCGGCTAGATTCTAGAGCCGACCGTGATTCACTGTGATAACCAAAGTTGTGTGCAGATGTCAGTGAATCTTGTATTTCACAACAGGTCGAAGCATATCGAGATTCGATATCACTTCATTCGTGATATGGTGTAGAAAGGCGCGGTCGAGTTACAGTACGTGCCGACAGACGACTTGACTGTAGATGTTCTCACCAAGGCCCTTCCCAGGGTGAAGTTCGAATAATTTCGTGGAAGACTTGGAGTTGAAGAGAATGTATCCCTCCTTGAGACAGAAATATGACATTGAGATGCTTGCCCTTCTTTTCTCGGGTGCCTCTGCAGTCCAATTACTCAGCCAGATATGGGAGAAATATCATAGGAAGATGAGTAGGACAGTCAGCAGTTGGACGGGCTCACCCAGGTACCTTCTGCAGTCCAGTTACCCAGCCAGATATGGGAGAAATCCCAGAGGCATATGAGTAGGACAATCAACAGTTGGTCGGGTTCACATTGGTGCCTCTACAGTCTGGTTACTCAGCCCGATATGGGAGAAATCCCATAGGAAGATGAGTAGGATAGTCAGCAGTTGGCCGTGTGGTTGCACAAGTGCCTCTACAGTCTAGGTACTCAGCCAGATATGGGAGAAATCCCATAGAAAAAAGAGTCAGACAGTTAGTAGATGGCCATTCCCTTTTGCTCATTTGAGATCTCAGCCAGGTATGGGAGGACCCCATTGGCAGATGAGACAGACATGTAGCAAATTGTATAGCAAATATGGTATAGCTGATAATCTCAGATATCCAGGATTGAGTGATTCTCCTGGATCCAGGATAACATGATTCTCTTGGACTCACCGAAGGACTGGTGATGATGATGCATAGAGACTGTGTGGACAACCTTCAATATGCAGATAGATGATGGAGACAGAATGGATGTACAAGATGAAACCTAGATGATCGTGATGCATATGAAGACTGAAGAATACCTTGCTCATTGAGAGGGAGTGTTGGATTTTGTACAACTTCGGAAGATATTATTCATTATATTTTATTGTACTTTCATTGTACTTGTTTATATGTCCTAAGAGGAGAAGAAATTTATGCAATCAATTATGTAAAAACATGAAAGAATCAATGTAAGCCTTGGGGTGCAAAGAAACAAATAAAAAGATAAATTATTTATTGCCCCTAGGTGAAGTCGGCCCCATAAGGGAATTTTCCAGTTTGCACTTGTATAAATAAGAGGCTCGTGCACCTCATTAGCTCATTTACTCACTTAGGAAGTGCGCATCACTTGGAGGAGGAAAATTTCGCATCACTTGAAGGAGAAATCTTATTTGGGGCATCTACTTGTGAAAGATACTTTCACATTCTTTCTCCTTCTTTATTTGTACTCTGATCTTAGAATTATCATCTCTCTGCGAAGGTTGCTGGGTTTTCTCCCATTTGGGTTTCCTAGGGTAAACTTTGTGTTTTTGTTTTGTGCTTTGTCTTACTTCTAGTGATCTTGGTAATGCATTTATGTTTTATGCTATGCATGTATGAAATTTAACAGGGATATCCATCATTTCCAAGTAGATTGTTCGCCATTCTAGAAAGCAATTCCAAAGGAAAATTGATTCTTGAAGACTGGGAAGGCACAGTCGACAACATAATTTAGAAACTTCAGATTGGGAGTCTGGGACGCAACGTATTAACATTTTCCATATGGACAAAATAACTATTCTAGATCCCTCTTAAATTTATTTTCCATCTATGCCTTATGTCTAGTTGTAGCTCTAAAAGGACCCCTACAAAGATCTGATCAATCAATATGATGTTTTAATGTAAGGGTATTGCCAAGTGGATTGACATTAGTTGTTAAACAATGCCTTTTGTTGGCAGGATCTTTGGCACGACCAGTTGATGCCAAATTGACCTTTGTCACTGGGCGTTGTACAAGATGTTGAAAGACTCTATTCATCATGTGTTTTCTATTTTCCAGAAGTTCCTATTTTAGGGACAATTTCATTTTTAGCAGATTTGGATAAAAAGACAATATGTTTTAGTAAGACCTTAATTTAGGTAATTTTGAGTTAGGATTAGTGCATTTTAATTGCATGAGTTGGGCAGTTTTTCCTAGGAGAGGGAATCTCAAATATAGAGTGTGCATCTAGGTGCATGTCCAGTGTCAGTGAAGTGCTGACCTATCAAGAAGATGATCTCTACCTAATTCATTTAAATAGAAATAGAGCTAGTGTTTACACACATCGAAACCCCAATTCATTTTCCAAACCATCAATTTACACGCAGAGTCATTTTTGTCACCTATAGGTGGCGAATTACAAGTAGAGCATTCGTATTATCTACAAATTGATACATATAACCCAAATGAAAGATATGCATATCAACATGTTCCAGATTGTAACCATTTAAACAATTTATATAATATCCAATCCGTCACTTAGAGAAACACAGTAAGCGAATACCAAAACAGAGGTAAGTCAAAACCATAGATTAGTTACAAACAGGATTACAACCATTCATAGCCACGACCAAGTCATAAGCGCCCAAAATGGGCATACTTCATTACATTAAACGCGCCATAAAAAACTACCAAACTACTCATACAAATTACATTCCCATTATGGGTCAAACCCATTACAATTTCTCACTTCCCACGACTTGCCCCAATTCGAAACGGAGTTATAGAAATCCCGAAGGGCACCAAACAAAAAACTACAAACACACTCCTCATCCATGAACATAGCAGCCATCGATGCTTCAGGAAAGAGGAAGGGTCATGGAGATGAAATCAAATTTAAAAAACCCTAAATTGCTTGAATGAAGAAAGATTTGCTTCAATGAGAAACAATTTTGGGCTCATTACTCACCATGTTACTTTGCTCACAAGTTGAACGGAAGTGTAGCTCACTCTCAGCTCCTCCCTCCGACTAGGTTGCTCTACTCATTGTTTGAATGAAATTCAAGTGTAGGAGGGTTCAAGATGAAATGTTGCTCAATCTCACCTCCTCCCTCTGATCAGGTTGCTCTTCTCACGAATAGATTGCTCTACTCAGGATCACGGCCGGTAGCTGGTTACTATGCCCATGGGTTGAACTGAAGTCAACTGCCGGAGCTGGGAGAAAGATGAAATGTATTCAATCTTTGGTGCGGGAGGTCCAAATGTAAGTTTTTATTTTTTTATTTATTATGTTTTTATTTGTAAATGTATTATATTCTCAAAGGATTGTGGGATCATATTATCATATTTGTATAATACATTTACAAATAATAAAATAATACATAAAAAATTAAAAAAACCTCCACATGGTGAGATCATATATTTATTTCACAAGTTCGTGTCTTAATCAACATAAAATGAAGCTCTCTTTTGTGCTTCTATGTTAGAGGAATTACGGTTAGCTCATCCCTTCACTGCAATCCAAATTCATTATCCACATGCATAATGAACCTAGAAAAGAGTCTATATATGTTATTACACCAAGATTCTTCATACTCAATTGAGTCATGTAGATACCCCATTGATGGCATGATCGAGGTCATTAATGTTAGCATGTCTATACATACCTTGCTTTCCACCACCTAGTGTTTTATGTTCCCTTTCTTAGTGTCTACAGGTGTCATCACATGTGTTCATTGATTCTAACACCCCATTTAGGGATTATTTAATAACACTCACCCCCTCATCCCCAAGTAGTTTGATCACTTCCTAGTAATCCTATTTAAAAATGTTAGAACAATTAAATTCCTAAATCAAATAGCTTATATGATGTGCTTTTCATTCACAACAATATTTATTCTACATTTATATTTATGATGAATGAAAGAGTGACAATCGTAGATCAACTCAGTGACGTGTAAGTCAAATTTATGACACATGTATCACTTATGTACATGAAGAAAAACATAAAATACTAAGTATATATCACGAAGTTGATTTTAATCAACATCTTAATTTTAATATTCTAAAATTCATATATCAAGCTAAACACTTATGTATGGCTATGAGAAATCCATGGTTCATGGGGCCATAAATTTGCATTAATGAACACTAAATACCTCATCTCACTTTAATTATAAAACTAGAGTTCCTACAAACATATGATGTGGTGTACACTAAATATGAAACTTAATAGGTCTAATTTGAATTAATTTCTTGAAAAGGAAGTCATTACCCCGATTCTTCACACAAATAAGCTCATGATCTTCACTCTAACTCTCTTATCAACGTGCAGGGGTAGACACAGGTATTACGATCATTGTTCTTAGATTGAAGTGATAGGTTAATACATTGATGAAACTAGGACCCTAAGGCTCCCATTAGATCATTCATTTCTTACAACCTTGAGGAACATGTAAAGTTTGGCAAGAAAATATTTTATGTAAATATAAGGGATTTTTTAAAGTAAAAAGGGCCAATTACCAAATTTATTTTTGAAAAAAAGGCCAAAAATAGTCCATTAGCAAAATTTCACCCCTAAAAATACCCTACTGAAAATTCCAATAGATTAGACAATTCATTTAATAAATGCTTCATTTGATTTTTCCATGACATGCAACTCGCTTGCCAGAGCACTTCAAGGACATGGGCCCCAAATTCTCTCCAATGCTAAAGGTGAAAAAGTATCAAATAATGTAGTTGAATAAAGATTTGTTAGATATTGCACTTATATCTAGCCATGATGTAGCCTACCACATAGACCATTGTCTAGCTAGGTTTGCATTTACAATTTCAAATGAATCCTAAGATAGACCTTTCGTATCAACCACTCGATCAACTTCACCCAATTGACTGTATCATATCAATATCTAAATTAAATTAAATTAATAACCATAAATTAAATTTCAAAATTATTTCTTAAAAAAATACTTACAAATTTAAACCTAAAATATCTAATCCACTAGTAGATTAAATAAATTTATTCATTTTTGGCAATAAATTTGCCCTCAAGTTTTGTACTATATCTACACAACTCAGAAATGGTGTTAATACTCCTAAAATTATAATTTTAGAATCCCAAATTAATACTTCTATATTGGAATTTAATCGTCCCATTGGCGAGTTAATCTTACCCACCATTTGATACAAAAATAAAAAATAAAAATAAAAGGAAATAGTTGAAAGGCTTACCCACAATTCCAACTGTGTTCATGAATCACTAGTAAAGAGAAACTATGACATGCCTTTGTCATGGTTTAGAGTTGTGCACACCAATATCAAAATGTCAAACTGGTGAAAGACGCATAATAAACTACAGAAATACAATTTAACAATATAAAAAGAAACTCCTAGTGGAGAAACCCATCTTAGTGTTTAAAAAGTAATCACCAATTTTTTGTTCCTTGCAATTCGAGGTTATTTCCCCTTGGTTTTATATTTGTAGAGTATAATGATGAGGTAGTATTTGTAGAGTATCCTTAAGATACTTCATTTACACATTTAATTATCCTTTTGTTTGACAATGTTTTATATATTAAAAAAACTCAAGCTCAAAGCAACAAGCTAACTTTGATATTATGTTGCTATTAGTCATGGCTAGATGTAATCCTTAGCCATATTAAGAAGGTCGTGTTATGTAAAGGTGAGAATATGTTAAGGGAGATGAATACAAATTTTTAATTTATAATCATACTGGAAATGTATACCTCTTCCACCAAAGAAAAATGTTGTAGGATGTAAATGAATGTATAAAAACAAGTTTAAATCAATTAGTAAGATTTAGAAGCACAAAGATTTCTTTGTCACATGGAGAATTTGTAAGAAAGAAAGTATTATCACTATATTAAAATATTTATTCCTATTATTAATATAGATAATATTGATATTTGATCTTGTACTTACACAACTAATATAGATAATATTTATATGGAACTTGTACTTGCACTTGCTATAATTTAGTTATAATTAGGAAAACAAAATAGGGATGTAAAATTTCAATTTTTCAAAACTTTTAGGTTTTGTTTATATAACACTTTTAAATTTATTTATAAATTGAATAACTAGTCTCTTTATGGATTGACTATGGATCGACTCATTGGTTACCAATACTTACCTTGAGAAGATTAATAAGTTATTTATACTTAATGGTTAATTTATTTTCATTCATTTCTAAATTTATATGTAATATGTGTCAATATTAAAATTGACTGACTGATTTTTACTAAGGTAGCAATGACATGATCCATGACATGAAGAAATATTTTGCTCAGCAATGCAGGTCTTATATGTGGACAACTTGATTTTTACTAGGGTAGCAATGAGATATCCATGACATGAAGAAAATAACTTATGAGCAAGTTTGGAACAATGGACTTAGGCCTTTTGCATTAATATTGACATTTTGTAAGTTCAAGATGAAATTGTGCTTTGAATTGATTTTGATCAGAAACAATAATGGTCATGATGTTGATGGATATTCCTCTTCTTTGCACATTAATTAATCTATAGGTATGGTTTTTGATGCTCCAATGGTTAGTTTCAGTCATGTTTGAGTCTGGAAACCCTCCCAAAATGTAAATGCATGCGTCTAGTCTAACCATGCCAAATTTTAGTACACGCCAACACATATTTAAAAAATTTCAACGTTGGCCCCATGTAGCACATTAATTAATCTATAGGTATGGTTTTTTATGCTCCAATGGTTAGTTTTAGTCATGTTTGAGCCTGGAAACCCTCCCACAATGTCAATGCATGCGTCTAGTCTAACCATGCTAAAATTCAGTACAAGCCAGCACATATTTAAAAAATTTCAACGTTGGGCCCATGTACCACATTAATTAATCTATTGGTATGGTTTTTGATGCATCCAACAACCTCGACATACCACTGGCGACAAGAGGCGTCGGATATCAGACATCTGACTTCAAAAGAATCCGATGAGCTTGCTAAACCACCGATGACAAACGCATTGGTCTTTCTAGGTAGCTGCGTCGGATATCCTACAACAATGATGACCATGATGATGATGATGATGAGAAAGAGGAGGAGGAAGATCATCATGATGAATATGATGATGATATTGATGATGATGAAGAAGATGAAGATGATGAAGATGATGATGATGATGATGATGATGATGATGGTGGTGGTGGTGGTGGTGGTGGTGAAAATGACAATGATGATGATGATGATGATGATGGTGGTGGTGGTGGTGATGACAACGACAACGATGATGATGAGGAGGAGGAGGAGGAGGAGGATGACGATGATGATGATGAAGATGATGATGAGGATGACGATGATGATGAGGATGAGGATGCTGATGCTGATGTTGATGATGATGATGATGATGATGATGATGAATATGAAGATGATGATGATGATGAATCCGACTACCTCACCATACCACCGACGACAAGAGGCGTCGGATATAATACTTATGACTTCAAAAGAATCCAACGAGCTCACTAAACCACCTACGACAAACATCGTTCTTCTTTCTAGGTAGCCGCATCGGATATCATACAGCGATGAAGATCATGATGAAGATGATGGTCACGATTAAGCACGCCATTTGGGTTAGCATGATAATTGTGCATTTCCTTACTAAGCTTCTCTCTGTTTCGAGAATAATTTAATATTCTCTACTAAACAGGGCCAACAACGTGAAGGTGGTGTCTCTTATGACCCATGCCCCCCTCACATCACTCTCAATTCCCCATAACCCGACAAAAATATCTATCTACAAAAAAATTAAATGTATTTTTTGTCATACTATATAACAAGCAATGTTTCTAATTATAACATACAGGAAAATGAAAAAAAACACTAAGAAATAGTTAATTTATTTTACTTACCGTTAATAAAATTCAATATTTCTATCGCAATATTAAATCAAAATATATAGAGTAGATATATTACTACATACCTCGTACACTTCAATGGAATTCATCATCTTCTTCATCCGATTCATCATATGTATCATCCGATGATCCAGATTCAACATTGTAAGGATTGGCCATATCATCATCGTCATCGATGTTAGTTACGATCATCATGTCATCGTCAATATCATCTTCATGGACATTGTCTGATATGTCATCTGATTCAACTAATTCTTCGACATCTTCTTCTGGAACATGATCATCTAACTCATGTTGATCATGATCATATTCAACGATGTCTTCTTCTTCGAGAACGTCTTCATTACCTTCATCTACGTTATACCTTACCAGCCTTCCCCTTAGATCGTGTCTCACAACAAATGACCAACCCGCTCTACCTGGAAACTCAGAGTAAAATAACTATTCACATTGGGTTGGAAGAACATAGGGATTCGTTCCTGGCTCAAACAACCTTGTATTTACCATGGTAAATCCATTATAATGTTCAATAATTGTTTTATCGGGATCACGTCGATTCAATCGACACCTGTACCATTTGTGTAATGTACCCTCCTACCATACCCGCAGGATAGAGAGGACATGGTGCTAAAACCAGGCATCTAGTCCCATACTTAGTAAACAATCATTGAATTTAAAATGGAGCTTTTAACTAAGTATTCAAGTAATTGAAAGATCATATGGAAATGCATAATCATTTGAAAACAAAGCGGAAGTAAATTCATTAGCCCATCCATAATACATTCAAGCTATTCATCAAAGGAATAATTGCAAAGTTAAAAATACAAGAGAATACTTATCTTGACAAAATAGTCCCAAGCAACTGGCTATGCAACTGCAACGTTCCACCCAACCATAGACCAGTTGTGCTTATCAACCTCTCGATACAACTGCCACCCCCGAGCTGGGCATGATCTCTACAAGGAACCAGGGAATAGCAGACTCACACATAGCCAAGCATACACCAAGATGAGCCAAGACAATCTGCAATTGGGTTTATCAGGCTGCTAGGACATGGAAGGGAAGAATTGCTAAGCTAGTGAGCTCAACCAAAGAGCTATGGGTGCCTCTCCTAGATCTATTCATCTTGGCACTCACAATGCCTACACACCCAATCACAAGGAAGTATTCTCTTCACTGCAACACAGTCCCTCAAGCCATACCTTCCTTTCTAGTGCTCTCAGGGTGTGCATAGAAAAGTAGCCAGCCCTCTTGATCTTCTTGAGAGGTTACTCCCTACACTAGGTTTATCAAGCCAATTCTGTCCACTACCACTCTCGTTTCTTGCTCACAGGTTCACATAAAAACAAGGATGCACATAAAAACAAAACTACACTTGCTGAGCATGAGAAAAATGTTTCAATAGTGGGATGCATGAGATGGGGTTTCCTGAGCTTCAGAAAAACGTGGGTAGACTCAAAACGTATGGGCACTTGGAAAATTCGACTGGGAGAGCAAAACCCATTCCAGAAAAATGCCCCAGGGGAAAAAACGACCTCTCCCTCAGTCCCAATTTGCGTCCCTCCTTCCCCAGCTATTGCACAATACCAAAAACGAGTTCCTGGGCATGGAAAAACGTAGGATTATGGTGAAAACGTGAGGATAAATTCCAGTGAGCTCCGTCTGCGTGAGAGGAAGAGCGTAATGGATGAAGAATTGCCTTAGGCATCATTTCGTCGGGGTTTTCTTGCCCAGCAAGCCAAAAATACGATTTTAAGGTTGATGGCTTGCCCATGCACGAAATCTGACTGCCATACTTCTCCAATCCCAAGACATTAACTGCCCCAACCAATCTTTGGAAGAATTAAATGATTGGGTGCATGAGACAAAATGGATAGTTAAGAGTTCATGGGTTTTCTTATTGACACATGGGTTGACCCTAGTGGCTCAAGGGTTTGGTTATTTCCCCTCCCTATTCCTTGTAGAATCATGCCCCATCATTTTGTTGCATTGCATAGCTAGTTGTGGGTTTTTCCATTAAAATTCGTATTCACATGATGTCTTATTTACATTGTGCCCATCTCGCACAAGAACCATAGGCATCTATTTTTAATTGCCGATACAAAATGATAAGTCAATGGTGGGGCCTTGGCCTTGAGCTCCTCACCATGATCAAATTACAATATTTACATCATTTACGTTTAATACAAAGGCGGTCAAAATGGGGACATTACATTCCCCTCCCCTTACATTAGCACTGTCCTCAGTGCTCATCAAAATTGAACAAAAATGGATATGCCACCCTCATGGCATCCTCCAGCTCCCACGTAGCCTCATCGGGACCGTAGTGCTTCCACTGCACCTTTACCTGTCCGATGGCTCGGTTCCGGAGCAATGTTACCTTCTTGTCTAGGATGCACAATGGATCGGTTTGGAATTCTCCCTCGGGTTCCACCTGGATCACATCCCAATTAATCACATGGTTAGGATCATGTACATATTTCTTAAGCAAAGAGACATGAAAAACATTATGAGCTTTAGTGCTAGCAGGCAATGCAAGTCTATATGCAACTGGTCCTATTCTTTCAAGCACTTCAAATGGCCCACAATATATAGGTGATAGCTTGGCACAACTCCCAAGCTTCAAGGAACTCTTCCTTGATCTCACTCTAAGATACACATGATCCCCAACATTGAATTCCCTATGCACTCTATGCTTATCTGCATAGCTTTTCTGTCTATCCTGGGCTGCTTTTAAATTTTGCGGGATCTTTGCAACCTCTTGTTCCATTTCCTTAAGCAATTATGGCCCAAGTACAATTCTGTTCACTGGATTGTCCCAAGTCACTGGTGTCCTACACCTTCTGCCATACAAAGCCTCATAAGGACTCATTCCCAATGATGCTTGTTGCCCATTGTTATATGCAAATTCTACCAAGTGTAGATAATCCTCCCACTTGGATGGTTTGTCCATTACATACATGCGGAGCATGTCTTCAAGCACCCGATTTACTCTTTCAGTTTGACCATCTGTTTGAGGATGGTATGCGGTACCAAAGCTTAGCTGTGTACCCAAATCTGCAAAGAGACCTTTCCAAAAATTGGAAGTGAACTTGGTATCCCTGTCAGAAATTATTACCTTAGGCAGCCCATGTAATCTGAAAATTTCCTTCATGAAAATATTTGCAATGGCATCGGCTTTATGTGTGGATTTAACCGGTATGAAATGTGTTTCCTTTGTTAACTTGTCCACCACAACCATGATGGAATCATGTTGTCTCTTAGTCATTGGCAATCCTGTAATAAAATCCATGGATATTACTTCCCATTTCCATTCTGGAATTGGCACTAGAAGCAATAAACCTGCTGGATGTTGGTGTTCACTCTTCACCTGTTGACATTCCATGCACTTAGAAATGTATTCAGCAACATCCTTCTTCATGCCCGGCCAGAAATAATATTTCCTTGCTGTAGCAATTGTTTTCTGATATCCTGGGTGACCAGAGTATGGAGCTTTATGGATTTCATCCAAAAAATTCTCCTTAAATCTGCCGCATTTGGAACATAGACTCTATTCTTATAATTAAGAAGTCCGCCTCCTTCCAAATGATAGCCCTCATATTTCTTTTCAGGGTTTTGCTGCTGCAATTTGTCCCTTATCTGCACGTACACTTCATCCTTACCCATATGGTTCACAATATGCTGCCTCAAATCTGGTTGGCAAGTACTAAGCGCTGCCACATGCATTTCATCCACCTTCCCGCTGAGTGCATCAGCCACCTTGTTTTCTTTCCCTTTTATGTGTCTGATTTCGAAATCAAATTCACACAAAAATTCCAACCATCTAGCTTGCCTAGCATTTAAAGTTGGTTGATCAAACAAGTATTTCAGACCACAATGGTCTGTCCTTAACTCAAATTTTCTTTCCATTAAGTAATGCCTCCACATCTTTAAGGCATGCACTATGGCTGCAAGTTCTATATCATGAGTAGCATAGTTCTTCTCATGCTCCTTCAACTTTCTTGACTCATAGCATATCACATGGTTGTCTTGCATAAGAATTCCTCCAAGTCCCTAATTGCATGCATCGGTACACACCACAAAGTCTTTTTCTAGGTCTGCAATCTTCAAAATAGGTGCACTTGTAAGAAGATTCTTCAATCATTGAAAACTTTCCTCACATCTTGGTGACCATTCAAACTTTATCCCCTTCTTTTGCAAAGAAGTGATCGGGTTTGCAACCTTGGAAAATCCTTCGATAAACCTCCTGTAGTAACCAGCAAGGCCCATAAAAGATCTCACATCAGTCACATTCTTTGGAGTTGGCCAATTCATAATGGATTCAATCTTCTCAGGGTCTACAGATATTCCTTCATTGGAGATGATGTGACCCAAATAATGAATTCTATCTTTATAAAAGTCACATTTGCTCAACTTGGCATATAGCTTATGCTCCCTTAGTAATTGCATTGTCATTCTCAAATGTTCTTCATGCTCTTCTTCATTCTTAGAATAGATGAGATTGTCGTCTAGGAATACAAGAACAAACTTGTCCAAATACTTGCTAAAAACATTATTCATGAGACACATGAATGTAGCTGGTGCATTTGTGAGACCGAATGGTACCACTATAAACTCATAGTGTCCATACCTCGTTCTAAAGGCGGTCTTATGAATGTCTTCTTCTTTGATTCTTACCTGATGGTAACCAGACCTCAAGTCAATCTTTGAAAATACCTTTGCTCCTCTCATTTGGTCAAAAAGGTCATCAATTCGGGGCAATGGGTATTTGTTCTTTACAGTGAATTTGTTCAACTACCTGTAGTCAATACATAAACTGAGTGTTCCATCTTTCTTTTTCACAAATAGAACAGGTGCTCCCCATGGGGACACACTTGGCCTAATATATTTCTTTTCCAGCAACTCTTGTAATTGCATCTTCAATTCTAGCAATTCCGGTGTACTCATCCTGTAGGGTGTCTTAGACACTAGTGCCACTCCTGGCACAAGTTCAATTGTAAATTCAATGTCTCTCTTTGGAGGAAGTCCTGGAATCTCATCATGAAAAACATCCTTGAATTCTTGCAATACCTGATAGTCCTCCAATTTCATAGTTTCATTCTCTGCTTCCTCTAAAATGTGGGCTGCATACAGTTGACATCCGTTCCTACAGAAGTTCTTCAGTTGCATGGCTGAAACCTGTCTGACGGAAGTCACCTTTGGAATGCCTCTTACAACCCTCGGGTTTCCTTCTTCGTCCATGCATTCAAATGTCTTATTGTAGCAGTCAAGTTTAACCCTGTGTGCTTCTAACCAATCCATTCCTATGAGAATATCATAGGAACCAAGTGGCAAAATATTCAGATCTACATAAGTGAATAGCCCATCCATCTCTAATGGAAATTTCTCTACTATTTCACTAACTTTTCTCTTGGTTCCAGTGGCTAGTTGAACTAACCAGGATTTACTATGCTTTAATTTATTGAAGGCACAAATCTCAACAATCCTAGGAGTGACATAACTGTGAGTAGATCCAGGATCAATCAAAACAGAAACAGATTGCTTAGCAATCTTACCTTCAATTTCAACCACAGTTGACTGATGATCTGCTTGGTGGTCGTTTAGAGCTGCATAGATTCTAGGGATTGTCCTCGCCACTTGACCCACAGTTCCAGCTCCTTGGATGTTGTGAACTTGATTTGCATTCCCATTCCTATGTGGACAGTTCCTAAGCATGTGGTCTCCTCCACAACCCCAACATTGAAGTGGTTCTCTTGGCTCCTTTGGATCTCTTGGCTTGTCTCCCATCATCCTAGTTGGCTTAGTCACAACCTGTGATGGTTTCCTTTGTTGATTCTGGAATTGAGGAGGCTTGAACCCCTTCTTCCTTTGATCAAACTTTTCGTTTTTCCTATCCTTCCATGCCTTATGGAATTCCGGTTTGCTTCTGTTCTGATCAAAGCAATACTTGGCCTTTCTTATGGCCTCCTCTAGAGTTCGAGGTTCATCAAACTCAATTATGTCTTTATATGACTGGGGCATTCCACTTAGGAAATGCTGAATTTTGACCTTATCATTTCGAATATACTTGACATACCTCAGCAGCTCCAAGAACTTGTTTGCATATTCTTCCATGGTCGATTGTCCCAATCTCAGCTCATGGAACTCTTTGATCTTATCATCATAGTACCTATCAGAGAGGTACTTCTGCTTGAAGTATTTCTTGAACTGCTTCCACACGATCTTGTTAAATTTTGAGTATCAAATCACAATACTATAGGATCTTTGCTGAGAGAATAACATCTACAGTATATCAATGCATGACAATCATAATATGACAAGCATCACAAGCATCACAAGAATCAAAAGCATAGAGACAAGAGACATAGAGTTTCCGTGGGGAAAACCCTAAGGTGAAAAACCCCACAACTTCCTCAGAGATAGAGAGAGCAAAGGCTCAACCAAAATACAACCAAATAACAATGAGATAGTCTCCTAGCAGATGATCCTCCTCCTCCTCACTAGTGCGCCACTTTCCAGAGAGAGAGTGAGTTACTTTTTCCGAGTGAGTAAAATAGAGATCTCCTATCTCTATTTATACTCACCTTTTTGCCCAGTGACCTACTGGGGCCGACTTGTCTACTTAGATACACCCACATTATATTATATATTAATCAGGGCCGACCCATAAGGTGGTCTAATAACCCATCGGCAAGTACACACACTTGCGACACTTGTCAATCCACATGACGACACTTCCTTATAGAGGAATAACACATCTCTTATAAGGGTACAATAAATATATATATAATATATAGATGAAATACATTCCGAAGTTACATATACATCAACACTCCCTCTTAACTAGGAAGGTATTTCTTGACACAGATCTGCTAGACAAGTCTTCTTCTCTGGATCATCATCATCGATGCATCGTCATCATCATCATCACTGCTGCTACTATCTCAACCAATCTCTGTCTCGACTCGTCATAAAATGTTCTACAGAGCCTAGTCCTTTTTCATACTGGATGTAGGCCCACCACCTTGCAGGTCTTCATCGTCACTGGCCATACTGTGGAATCCTTAGGACTTATTATGTGCGTCACAAAACCTTGAAAGAGCATCCCAAGCTGTTTACGAGCACACAGCTCTACCTATAGGGATCTCCCAGGGCACCGAATTACATGTGACCTCACCACAAAACCTTGCAAGAGCATCCCAGGCTGTTACGAGCACACAGCTCTACCTATAGGATCTCCTAGGGCAATGAATTACATGTGGTCATGGAAAAACCTCGCAAGAGCATCCCAGGACTGATTACGGGCACACAGCCCAACCTATCGGATCTCCCAGGGAACCGAATTACATGCCATAGGACAAAACCTCGAAAGAGCATCTGCTAGATATCCCAGGGAACCGAATTACATGCCATAGGAAAAACCTTGATAAGACTATCTACAGATCTCCCAGGGCACCGAATTACATGTCCTCCCAGAGCAAAACCTTGAAAGAGCATTTCCCATATGTCCCAGGGCACCGAATTACATGCCATGGGCAAAACCTCGAAAGGACCATCTGCAAATCTCCCAGGGCACCGGATTACAATGCTCATCTGCACAACCTGATCCACGGCCACAGAGTATCAACCTGATACTCACCATACATCATCCTGATGGTATCCATGATCATCCTGATCAATCATCACTGCAACGTCCTGCTGCATGTCATCTGGAGCAACATCCTGAAGCTCGTCATCTATGATCATCCTTGATCATCACTGCAACATCCTGCTGCATGTCATCATACCTGATCATCACTGTAACAACCTGCTGCATGTCATCATTTCTGATCCACCTGATCATCAATGCATCTACCTGATGCATACCAAGTATCTACCTGATACAAATCATCATACATGATCCTCCTGATCATCAATGTATCCACCTGATACAAATACATGATTTATATCACCATACATGATCCACCTGATCATACAATGTATCCACCTGATACATATACATATACATGGTCCCAAGCATCCAACATGAATGCATACATACATACATAAAATAGATCCAACTGATCATATCCAGCATCCACATGATGCGTACATACATACATAAAAATGATCCAACTGATCATATCCAGCATCCAACATGATGCGTACATACATACATAAAAAATGATCCAACTGATCATAACCAACATCCAACATGATGCGTACATACATACATAAAAATGATCCAACTGATCATATCCAGCATCCAACATGATGCGTGCATACATACATAAAATGATCCAACTGATCATATTCAAGCAGAAACCAGAACATAATCCTGATGCTCATCATCCAGCGCTTACATCCACAGCCATGTGAAGGACCCTCCTTCCAACATGCTTGGAATGGCTTCAGCAAATGTGTCCATCACTTCTTCCTTGAAGTGTCCTCGATCTGAAGAACGCCAAGCCTCTCTCAGAAGTACTTGAACTTCACCCCTGGCTAGTGGCTTTGTCAGCACATCTGCAATCTGCTCGTCCGTCGCAACATACAGAGCTCCATAGCTCCTCTCTGCACCATATCCCTGATATAGTGATATTTGATCTCTATGTGTTTCGAGGCCTGTCATGAAACACTGGGTTCTCGGACAGCTTCACACAACTCTGGTTATCACAGAAGATACCAGTAGCCTCCAACGGGATATCAAATAACTCAGACAGTAGCTTCCATAGCCATACTGCCTCACAACTAGCTAAACAGGCTGCAACATACCTCTGCCTCAGCTGTACTCAGTGCTACGCGAGGACTGCTTCATGCTAAACCAAGAGATCACACCTGATCCCATACTGAAGCAACACCCAGATGTGCTCTTCCTATCTGCAGCACTGCCAACCCAATTTGAATCAACATAACCCTGTAGGTTAAACTTTTGATTCGCCTCATACCTGAGCCCCATAATCCACTGTACCCCTTCAGGCTACCTCAGAACATGCTTTACCAGCAACCCAGTGTGAACACTCCTCGGATCCGTTAGGAACTGCTCAATGTGTTCACAGCAAAGCAAATGTCTGGTCTCGTGTTCGGTCAGGTACATCAAGGACCCAATCATCTGACGATACATAGAGACATCAACTGGCTCAGATGAAGCATCACAGAGAAGCTTTAGATTCGATGCCATCAGTGTGGCCATGGCCTTGCAATCCCATCATCCTGAATCTCTTCAAGATATCTACTGTGTACTTCCCCTTGACCAAGGAAGATCCCACCTACATTCTGCACACCTCCATACCTAGGAAATAGTGCATCATTCCCAAATCTTTCATATCGAATTCAGCTTGCAAGCTTCCTCTTAGTATCTGCAATCAGTCTGTCATCTCCTGTCACAAATAGGTCATCCACATACAGGAGTAGAATCACTGGATTCCCTTTCCTCAACCTTGTAGTAAAGGTTGGAATCTGCTTTACTCTTGGTAAAGCCCAAGTTAGATAGAAAATTGTCCATCCTACCATACCAAGTTCTGGGAGCTTGCTTCAAGCCATACAAGGCTTTCTTCAATCTGCACACATATGACTCCTTGTCATGTATTTCAAAACCGAGTGGCTGTTCCACATATACTTCCTCTTCTACTACACCATTCAGGAAAGCCGTTCTTGACATCCATCTGGTGTGTATTTTCCATTTCATTGCTTGCAGCCAGGGCAAGTACTGTTCTGATGGAAGTATACCTGGCTACAGGTGCAAAGGTTTTCTTCATAATCTATTCCTTCTTTCTGAGAGAAACCACGAGCTACGAATCTTGCTTTGTATTTTTCTACACTGCCATCTGCAGCGTGCTTGATTTTTTGTAGATCCACTTGAAGTCACAACAGACTTCTCTTTAGGTCTTGGGACAACATCCCCAAACATCATTCTTCATTATCGATTGGTATTCCTCAACCATAGCATCCTTCCATTCTTTCCTTTTTGCTGCCTCCTTCATAACTGGAAGGCTCTTTGTTCATAATGTCACAGAGTAAAGCAACATAACTGGTGTGTGATCTGGTTCTCTTCTTTGCTCTGTGTTCTTCTTCTGGAATGCCAATCTTTCTGCATCATGAATGAGCTCTCTAGCCCATACAGGTTCCTCTTGTGAGAGTTATCCTCACGGGGTGGATCTACAGGTTCTTGGTGGATCTTCAAACTCACGAACAGTTTCTGGAACTGCTCTCAGTCATGATTTCTGGAACTGCTTCAGTCATGATAGTGTCCTGAAATCTTGTTTCCTTAGGTTCTTCATAAAATTCGGTAGGTGCTTTTCTTGATTTGATGAATGCTGAGTTTTCATCAAATGTTACATCCCTACTGACATCAATTTTCTTGAACCCTGGAAAGTATATTCTGTAATCCTTCGAGCTTTCACTATAACCCACAAAGATGCCCTTCTTTCCTGAAGGATCTAGTTTAGTCCTCTTCTCTTTTGGGACATGAGTATATACTAGACAACCAAATATTCTGAGATGGCTGACTTAAGGTTTCTTACCAGAGAAGACCTCTTCTGGTGTCTTGTTGTCCAATATCTTGTGGGGTGTTCTGTTCTGCACATATACAGCTGTTCTAGCTGCTTCTGCCCATAGATGCATAGGAAGATCCTGGTCATGCAAAATTGCCCTTGCTGCTTCCATGATAGTTCTGTTCTTCCTTTCTGCAACTCCATTCTGTTGAGGATTATAAGGAGCAGTCAGCTCCCTCTTAATCCCTGAATCACTGCAAAGCTTCTTGAAGTCACTTGAGGTGAATTCCCCACCATTGTCAGATCTGAATGTCTTGATTTTCTTGTCAGTTTGATTCTCCATCAAGGTTTTGAATTCCTTGAATTTATCAAGCACCTCATCTTTTCACTTCAAGAAGTATACCCAAGTCTTCCTGGAGAAGTCATCGATAAATGATACATAGTAAACATAGCCACTTAGGGAGCTAGATGACATAGGGCCACATACATCTGAGTGGATGATTTCTAGAATGTCTTTTGCCTTGCTTTCACTGCTTGGGAAAGCCTTATTAATGTTCTTACCTTTTGCACATCCTTTGCAAACACCTTCATGTTTGGCCTTGATTTCAGGAAGACCCTCTACTGCCTTGCTTGCAATTGGAAGTGCCCTATAGTGCATATGAGCAAGTCTTCTATGCCAAAGTTCACTTGGCTCCATGGATTCATGTACCATAGCATGTTCAGGTTGTCCTTTCAATTTATGCAGTCCTCCCTCTTGCTCTTCAATCACTACTGCATCATCTATTGTCTTCACCTTTGGCCACATTAGGACTTGGCCATCTACAAATGCAACCCTCATACCTTTTGCATCCAATGCAGAGATGGAGAGTAAGTTCTTCTTGAGCCCAGGTACATAGAGGACTTCCTTCATCTTCAGAGATTTTCCAGAATCTAGGTTGTAGGAGGCTTCACCACTTCCTTTGATTGGGTATTGATAATCATCCCCAAGTTTGACCTTATGGGGTGATTCATGTTCAGATAGGTTCACAAAAGATTCTTTGAATCCAGTCATGTGTTTGGATTCCCCACTATCAATCAACCAATCATTACAACCATGAGAAATAGTACCTGTGAGAGCAGAGATCAGAACATACTCTTCTTCACTTGATGAGTCATCATCACTATCACTTTATGCCCTAGCCTTCTTCTTTGAAGGTTCATCGTCTTCGGCAGCATGAGCATGAAACCTTCTCTTGCTTCCCTTCTTCTTCTTACTGGAGTTGTTGTTATTATCCCTTTTGTTCTTGGGACAATCTAAAGCAAAGTGACCCTTCTCATTGCATGTGAAGCATCTTAGGTCTTTCTTGTTCTTTTGATAGGATCTATTGTGGCGAGAGTGATCCTTCTTGGTTTTTCTTCTTTTTGTGTGATCTGCAAGAGCTTGATCTTCACCTCCCATCTTTTCTTCACGAGCTATAAGTCTAGCTTCTTCTTGAGAGCATTCTTCTCGAAGTCTACTGAAGGAGATCAACTTCTTCCTTGCACAAATTCCTTGAATAAAGGAATCCCATGACCTGGGTAGGCCATTTAGAGTGGTCATCACCACTTCACCATTCTCCACCATTTCATCTACTGCTTCTAATTGTTCCTTGATCTGGGAGACCCTTGAAAAGTAAGATTGAATGGTTTCTCCATTCTGAAACTTCACTGCTTTCAATTGGTTCCGTAGGGTCATCTTCCGATTTATGTTCTTTCCTTCAAATAGCTTGGTCAAAGATTCAAACATCTCTTTGGGTGTCTTAAGAGAAGACACATGAGGTATGAGATGGTCTTTGATAGAATCAGCAATGATTCTCTTTTCCTTGACCAAGTTCTTCTTGTGCAATGCCTTGTCTTCTTCATCCTCTGGGATAGGGATGTCTTCTTTCACATATGAGTCCAACTCATTCTCTTCCAGGATTAACCCAATCCTATACTTCCAGGCTCGAAAGTTATCAGCCCCTTCAAGCTTATCCTCAAGCTTGGTGTGGAGAGACATCTTTAAGAGTACTTCAAATGGAAATAGAAAAGATTTAGGACTTACCACTTGAAGTGCTGAAAACTGGATCTGGTCCCAAATTAGGGTTTGTCAGAGAAACCCTAAAAATTCAAAATCTAAATTTCAAAATTCTGAAAGGATAGAAAGATGCGCCTTGGAGAGCTGATCATCCTATTACATTCAGAATTTGAGATCAGCAAGGTCTTGCCCTTCAAAATTGCCTTTTTGTCCTCCCGGGTTCACTAGGGAGAGCCCTGAATTAGGGTTTGAGTTTCCCGGAGATCTACCCAGCCAAAAATCTCGATCCAAAGCTCTAACCTTCGATTTTTGCAAGGCGCTTCCAGCTGTGCCTTCAGTTTCCAGAAATTCCTATTTTTGTGGAAACCCTAATTTTTAGGGCCAAATCTGAAAATGCTCGAAACTGAATTGTGATTGGACAGATAGATGCGCCTTGATGAGTAGATCCAATATACTATACTGAATTTCAAAAATCTGTGGAGAGAAACCCAATAAACAAGGAATACAAGCTTCCGTCACTGCAAAATGTCTTCTTCTCAGTTAAGCTCTGATACCATGTTAAATTTTGAGTATCAAATCACAATACTATAGGATCTTTGCTGAGAGAATAACATCTACAGTATATCAATGCATGAAAATCATAATTGACAAGCATCACAAGCATCACAAGAATCAAAAGCATAGAGACAAGAGACACAGAGTTTCCGTGGGGAAAACCCTAAGGTGAAAAACCCCACAACTTCCTCAGAGATAGAGAGAGCAAAGGCTCAACCAAAATACAACCAAATAACACTGAGATAGTCTCCTAGCAGATGATCCTCCTCCTCCTCACTAGTGCGCCACTTTCCAAAGAGAGAGTGAGTTACTTTTTCCGAGTGAGTAAAATAGAGATCTCCTATCTCTATTTATACTCACCTTTTTGCCCAGTGACCTACTGGGGCCGACTTGTCTACTTAGATACACCCACATTATATTATATATTAATCAAGGCCGACCCATAAGGTGGTCTAATAACCCATCGGCAAGTACACACACTTGCGACACTTGTCAATCCACATGACGACACTTCCTTATAGAGGAATAACACATCTCTTATAAGGGTACAATAAATATATATATAATATACAGATGAAATACATTCCAAAGTTACATATACATCAACAGATCTTCCTCTCATTGATCTTCTTCACTTTCCTGGTGTGTTCCCACCATATAGATTCTCTTCCATCCAAGTTGAAGATGGCTACCCTTGCCTTCATATTTCCCAAGTAGTCTTGGACTTGAAAATACTTTCTCATCCCAAGAAGCCAAGCCTCAGCTTCTTGACCGGACTTTATCTCTCCATCAAATGTAGGAGGTTTTGCCTTCTTAAATTCCCCATGTGAATTGTTCTTGTAGTGCCTCTTCCTTTTGCTTCTACGAGACGAAGAGCTTGAACCCTCAATGGATTCTTCAGAGTCAGATGATTCATTAGAGGATGTTTCTGGAGTATATGTTTTGTCTGTAGAAACTCTTCTTAGGCTATTGGCCCTCTTACGGGAATTCCTTCTAGAACTACTCCCACCCCTTTCTAGATTTGATGTCTGATGCCCATAGTTTATCTTCCTTTGGACGTCTCTCAAACTCTGTAGCATGGCTGCATTCAACTGATTTTGTTCTTCCTGAGCTTTAATCATCCTTTCATTATCTTCTCTACAACTTTGCAACTCCACCCTTAGGATTCTCATGGTGGCCGCAATACCTGGAGGAGTCTCTTGATTTCTTCTCCCATTAGATTCAGTTTCAGCATTTTCAACGTGTATGTTCTCCCCCATGGCATCAGTCTCAGGCTCATAGGGATCCTGTGCATCATCCATGATGTTGATTTTCTTGGCCCAACCAAGATTCAAAACTCTGTGACTGTATTATCTAGAGTGCTACCCTGCTGTAACTAGACTCTGTGAAATGTGTTCATCAACACAATTGTTAGCTGCATTACATTCTTAGGAGTTCATAACTTACTTCATGCACGTGGAAAAATGCCATACTGACAATTCGTCAAATCACAAACAACGACATATGAGGGGGGAAAAGAAAAGGGGGTCAAGGGGGCTTTCCCCCTTGTGGCTTCCGCAATTGCGGAGCAATTCGACGAATTCTTCTGCAGTTGCGGAGCAATTCGTCGAACGCTTCCGCGGTTTCGGGGAGGTTTGGTGAATGCTTCCGCAATTGTGGGGCGATTTGCTGAATCCTTCCGCAATTGCGGGGCGGTTTGGTGAACGCTTCTGCAATTGCGGGGTGACTTGTGGAATGCTTCCGCAATTGCGGAACGACTCGCTGAAGTCTTCCGCAATTGCGGAATGACTCGGCGAAGTCTTCCGCAGTTGTGGAATGATTCGACAAAGTCTTCTGCAGTTGTGGAACGATTCGACAAAGTCTTCCGCAGTTGCGGAACGATTCGCCGAAGTCTTCCGCAATTTCGGAATGATTCGCTGAACACTTAGAAAAAAAATTTCCGCCGTTTCGGAGTAGTTCGCCAAATTCTTCCGCGTTGCGGAAAAACTCACGGAATGATTCCGCAGTTTCGGAGCAATTCGCCGAATGCTTCCGCAGTTTCGGAAGACATTCAGGGATTCTTTCCGAAATAGTCTTAAACAAAAATTTTCAAAAAAAAACACTTAGGAAAAATTTGAAAAATTTCTTTCATTGATGAATGCTGCTCAGTAGTGTTAGGAATTATGATCCAAAAATGTAATAAATAGAAGTTTAGTTTAATAAATGTAAAAGGGAATCTACACACTCACGTGATTATGTGAGGTGTCCCTTAGTTAGTTTTGGTAACGGTAAATTAGTTGTTACTCTTTGGATATTTAAATCCATCGAGTTTTCCATGTGAGGTAATCTTTCGGGATTTAGCCCTCACATCTCTGTGATGTAATTATTTTCCTTCTTCATTAATAAAGTTATGTGTCTGAGGACACTTTGTCAAAGTGGTATCAGAGCATGCGGTTGAAGCTTGGTCTGGTTGGAACCTGGTTGGAAGGTGCTAAAGGTTGTTTGAAGAAGGTGACTTTCAAGGTTTTTGGAATAGCGAAATTTTAACCAGAACCGCTGAGACCAACTACCGTTGTGAAATAAAGAATGGAAGGGAGCCGTAATCTTGATCGTGGAGGAGTGTGGAGTAGCCAGCCAAGGCTGTTGGTAGAGCTGTGAGATCGTGTGGGAGCCATCGAAGCCAAAAAAGAAAAGTTCACATCGCTGAAGAGCCACCATTTCCCATTGCTATCTGCAGAGAAGCAGACGCCCGTGAGTGGAGAAGAGCCAGCTGCCTGTGCGTTGACAGACTCAAAGGAGGTCTTCTCTGTGGTCGCATTCGAAGAGGGAGTCCGCGGTAGACTCAAAGGAGGTCTTCTCTGTGGTCGCATTCGAAGAGGGAGTCCGCAGTGACCTGAAGAAGGAACTCGGAGAGGTGAAGCCCGTGGATTCTGTCGCATTCGAAGAGGGAGTCTGGTGACCTGAAGAAGGAACTCGAGTGCCATCTGTTGCATGAAGCAGAGGTTTGAAGTGAAGCCTGGGGAGCCTGGCTGTGGAGAGTTCTGTCGAGCTTGGCTGTGGAGAGTTCTGTCGGCCGTCTAGAGAAGGTCGTGGAGGAAGGATTGTATGGTTATCTGAGGAACCAGCAAAACTCCAGAAATAAAAGAGTAACTTCACATTCTTGTATAATTTTTTTTTTCACTTTTCATTTAATTCACTGTTTATGTAATATTTTGAAAAGTGAATAATTATTATTCATTTTTATTTTTGGCGATTTTTTTTAAATATTAAGTCGAAAAAGGTGGAGATATAAACTTAAAAAAAAAAAGAAGTTGTTTTTGAAGTTGATGGGATTGGATCTTGTGACCTCCCACTCAACAATATTGTATCTCTCCAATTCACCTATAAAGATTTGTTGTTTTTTGGAGTAATAAGGTGTAATTTTTTATTGGGCATTGGAGTAATAAGGAGTTTTGTTGGTGTCATAAGGAGTACTTGTATTTTCACTCAAGGTTTGATTAGAGCAAAGTGAAGCTCTATCAAATTCTTTTCTTGAGGCTATAAGTGGGTCAAGGCCAAGCCCCTATAGCTTTCTTTTGCATGGTGTGTGATGTTTCTTGCAGCATTTCTTTCATGGTGACTCTTGTTGATGAGTAATTTTCTTTTAATGTTGGTGGTGATATTTTTGCATAAAATCTTCCATTGGTGATATAAGGTGATTGTTTACTTCTTCTGGTGATATAAGGTGCTTTCTTTAATGCTTGGAGCTATAAGATTTGCATAATACACATCTTCTGGAGTTATAAGGTGTTTAGTATTTTTTTACAATGTCTAAAGTTATAAGTCTTTTTAATGAATCTGAGAAGTTGGAAGGATCAAAAAATTATAAAGTTTGGAGTCGTCATATTCAAAGCACTCTTATTTACAATGAATTGTGGAAGGGTTTCTGTAATGCTAAACCTACCAAACCAACTAATCATGATCATCTTGCAAAGTGGGAAGTAAAAGATGAAAAGGCCTTAGCATTGATTCACAGTACTGTTTCTGATGATATTTATGTGCATATTGAAAATAGTCCTGATGCGTGGTCAGCTTGGAAGACATTGAAAGATTTATTTGATTCTCAAAGTGAAGCTAAGAAAATTGATCTTCAATTGAAGTTGTTTCAACAAAAATTGTCTTCAGGAGGTGATGACATGGACTACATTTCTAGATTAAAAAATATCAAACAAGAAATTTCAAGAGCTGATTTTGATAAAATTGAAGACAGCATGATGGTGATCATTTTGATCGCAGGATTGCCTAAGACATATAAGCATTTTTTGGAAACTTTACAAATTACAAATAAATTGGATAAAATTTCTTTTGATGAACTAAGTGAATTACTTGCCACACATGAAATTTTTTTTGGTAAAACAAAGCAAGCAGGGGAAGATGTTTTGGTTGCGAGTACTAGCAAACAGTCTCCAGGTAATCATCAAAAAGGCCATGATCAGAAAGTTTTTCAAAATTCAAATAGAGGTCGTGGTCAGGGTTTTGGAAGAGGAAGAGGCCGCGGAAGAGGAAGAGGAAGAAATCAAGGAAGAGGTTCTAAAGAATTTGAAAGTACACAGTCACAGTTTTCTGGAAGAGGAAGAGGTTCAGGTAACCAATAGGTCTCTGGAAGAGGAAGAGCTAATAAACAGGTCACATGTTTTCGTTGTAATAGAGTTGGACATTATGCTTCAGACTGTAGAGTTCCATTTAAAAAAATTCTCAAAGAAAGAGAATCTAAAGAATCTTCATCAGCGGCACATTATGCTCATGCAGACGATAGTGAAAATTGTGAATATGTCTTTACAGCACTTGGACAATCAGAATCAATGGATTTTGTTCAAGTTCATCAGTTGGAATCAGTGAATTTTGTTCAGTCTTCTTCTTGTTTCAAAAATGATTTTGAAGATGCTTGGATTATGGATACAGGGGCTACTCAGCATATGACATATAGGAAAGATTTCTTTTGGAGTTATGAAGATTGTCATTTAAATTCAATTTTTCTTGCAGATGATTCTATTCATTTACCACAAGGAAAAGGAACAGTTAAGGTTGATTTGCCTGGAATTGGAGAAAGATTGATTTCTAATGTTTGGTATGTGCCTACATTTAAGAAAAATTTGTTGTCTTTAGTTGTCATTCGTCAATTAGGACATCAAGTTGTAATGGAAGGTGGTATCCTTTTTGTTAATTCAACAAAGGATGCATACAAAATAGTTATGACAGGTTATGAAGACGGAAAGCTTCTTAGGATGAAGGGAACAGTCATTCCTAGGTCAAAGGAACATTTGAAGGAATTTGCAGGTTTAGTTGAAACTGATGTTTCACCTATCCGCTTGTGGCACATTCGTTTTGGGCACTTGAATGTTGATAGTCTTGTACAGCTTCAAAAACAAGGAATGGTAAAGGGGTTGCCTACTTTTCGGAAGGAAAATGCAAAGTGTGAAGCTTGCATTTCTGGCAAACAGAGAAGGATAGCTTTTTCAAAAAGCACTTGGAGAGCAACAAGGAGATTACAGCTTATTCATAGTGATGTTTGTGGTCCTTTGGAAACTTCACTTGGTGGTTGTAAATATTTTTTGTTGTTTATTGATGATTTTAGCAGAATGGTTTGGGTGTATTTTTTGAAGGAAAAATCAGAAGTGTTTGAAAAGTTTCAGTCATTTCAAAATTTGGTTGAAACAGCAACAAAGGAAAAGATTGCTACTTTGAGAACTGATAATGGTGGTGAGTTTACATCAAATCATTTTTTGACTTGTTGTCAGGAAAAAGGGATTAAAAGACAGTTGACCAATTTTTATACTCCACAGCAAAATGGAGTATCAGAAAGGATGAATCAGACTTTATTGGGCATGGCTAGAGCAATGTTATTTTTCAAAGGGTTGAAATCATGTTATTGGGCAGAAGCAGTTCATACAGCAGTTTATTTGAGGAATAGATCTCCTTCATCATCACTTGATGGAATAACTCCTTTTGAGGCTTGGTATGGATTCAAACCTATGGTCAAACATTTGAGAGTTTTGGGTTCAGTTTGTTATGCACTTGTCCCAAAAGAAAAACGAAAGAAGTTAGAGTCTAGAAGTGTTAAGTGCATATTGATTGGTTATTCTCATGAAAAAAAGGGGTATAGGCTTCTGTCAGATGGAAAGTTTATTGTCAGCAGGGATGTGATTTTTGATGAAACTGAAAGTTTAAGTGTAGAAGAGGTTGAAAAACAACTTAGTCACTTAGAGGAAAAAGTAACTAAGGAACAATTAAGGATGCAACACTTAAATAAGACAAGGAATGAACAATGGTTTGATCTCACTTCATAAGTACATGATGATGAACAGGTTGAAGATACTTTGAATTCTTCACAAGTTAACTTGGATGATTCAAATCAAGTTAACATTGAAAAGAAGAAACCAAAATGGGCAACTAAGTTACTTCAGGATGTTAAGTTTGATGAAAAAGGCAAAATAGGTACAAGGAGTTCTAATACGGGTTCAGAAAATTTTGCTCTTTCAGTTGTTGAACCAACTACTTTTAATGAAGCAGTTGAGTATGATGAATGGAAAATGGCCATGCAAAGTGAGTATGATGCAGTAATGAAGAATCAGACTTGGAAAATAGTTGATTGTCCACATGATGTTAAACCCATTGGTTGTAAGTGGGTTTACAGAATTAAGTACAACGCAAATGGAGATATTGATAAATATAAGGCAAGATTGGTGGCAAAGGGTTTTGCTCAGAAAGAAGGGATTGATTATGAAGAAACTTTTGCTCCAACAGTGAAATGGAATACTATCAGGATTGTGCTAGCTTTAGCTGCACAAAATGGATGGAAAGTGCATCAAATGGATGTAAAAAGTGCATTTCTAAACGGTGATCTACAAGAGGATGTTTATATGACTCAACCTCCTGGTTTTGAGGTTCCAGGGAAAGAAAATCAAGTTTGTAAACTAGTTAAGGCATTGTATGGATTGAAACAGGCTCCCAGAGCTTGGTATGCAAAAATGGATGCCTACCTACAGAAAGTTGGTTTTCTTCGTAGTGAGTCAGATGATACGTTGTATGTTCGAATCCAGGAAAACAACTTAGTCATCTTGGTTATGTATGTTGATGATTTGCTCATAACAGGTAACAATAATGATCATATATTTCAGGTTAAGAAAGAACTTCAAACAGGTTTTGAAATGACAGACTTGGGTTTACTTCATTACTATCTTGGAGTTGAAGTAAAGCAGCAGGAAGGGAGTATATTTATTTCTCAAGCTAAGTACATATCTGGATTATTGAAGAAGTTTGGAATGGAGGAATGTAAACCAGCGATTACTCCCATGGAACAAAATTTACAACTTTCTAAGTTTGAAGGGGGGGAACTTGTAAATTGTACTGGATATAGACAGTTAATTGGATGTTTGATTTACTTGATGAATACTCGTCCTGATCTATCTTATGCAGTTAGCATACTTTCTAGATATATGCAGGAACCTAGAGAAAGTCATTGGAATGCAGCAAAAAGGGTGTTAAGGTATCTTCAAGGAACAAAGGATTTTGGACTTGAGTTTAAAAGAAACAAAAATTTCAATCTTGTTGGCTATTCAGATGCGGATTTTGCTAGAGATGTTGATGACAGGGCATCTACTTCAGGTTACTTAATGAATATGGGATCAGCTGCAGTGGCATGGAGTTGTAAAAAGCAGGATACAATTGCAAATTCTACAGCAGAAGCAGAATATATTTCAGCTTGGGAAGCTGCTTGTGAGATAGTTTGGTTAAGAAGGATTTTGCAAGACCTCAAAGTTGATCAGAAAGAAGCAACTTCATTATTTATTGATAATCAGTCAGCAATCAAGTTAGCCAAAAATCCTGTTTTTCATTCAAAAACTAAGCATGTGGATACTAAGTATCATTACATTCGGGCTCTCGTCGTCAAACAAATCATCAAGCCAAAGTATTGTCCATTAGAAGATCAAACTGCAGATATTTTTACAAAATCTCTTGGAAGGGTCAAATTTGATAAGTTTAGAAATGAACTTGGTATTTGTTCAAAAGAATTTTTGGATCAAAGGGGGGATTGTTAGGAATTATGATCCAAAAATGTAATAAATAGAAGTTTAGTTTAATAAATGTAAAAGGGCATCTACACACTCACGTGATTATGTGAGGTGTCCCTTAGTTAGTTTTGGTAACGGTAAATTAGTTGTTACTCTTTGGATATTTAAATCCATCGAGTTTTCCATGTGAGGTAATCTTTCGGGATTTAGCCCTCACATCTCTGTGATGTAATTATTTTCCTTCTTCATTAATAAAGTTATGTGTCTGAGGACACTTTGTCAAGTAGGAGGTAACTTTACCTCTGCAAACTATCCAACTTAGCTAGTTTAGGCCCTATGTTGCGATCTGTGGTGATCAGGAAGGAATCTCCCCTTGTAATTGTAATCAGATTTGGCCCATAGAGGTCCAATGCTGTAACTAGCAGCTCTGATACCAAACTGTAATGTCCCCTCCTACCATACCAGTAGGATAGAGAGGACATGGTGCTAAAACCGGGCATCTAGTCCCATACTTAGTAAACAATCATTGAATTTAAAATGGAGCTTTTAACTAAGTATTCAAGTAATTGAAAGATCATATGGAAATGCATAATCATTTGAAAACAAAGCGGAAGTAAATTCATTAGCCCATCCATAATACATTCAAGCTATTCATCAAAGGAATAATTGCAAAGTTAAAAACACAAGAGAATACTTATCTTGACAAAATAGTCCCAAGCAACTGGCTATGCAACTGCAACATTCCACCCAACCATAGGCCAGTTGTGCTTATCAACCTCTCGATACAACTGCCACCCCAGAGCTGGGCATGATCTCTACAAGGAACCAGGGAATAGCAGACTCACACATAGCCAAGCATACACCAAGATGAGCCAAGCCAATCTACAACTGGGTTTATCAGGCTGCTAGGACATGGAAGGGAAGAATTGCTAAGCTAGTAAGCTCAACCACAGAGCTATGGGTGCCTCTCCCAGATCTATTCAGTTTGGCACTCACAATGCCTACACACCCAATCACATGGAAGTATTCTCTTCACTTCCACACAGTCCCTCAAGCGATACCTTCCTTTCTAGTGCTCTCAGGGTGTGCATAGAAAAGTAGCCAGCCCTCTTGATCTTCTTGAGAGGTTACTCCCTACACTAGGTTTATCAAGCCAATTCTGTCCACTACCACTCCAATTTCTTGCTCACAGGTTCACATCAAAACAAGGATGCACATAACAGCAAAACTACACTTGCTGAGCATGAGAAAAATGTTTCAACAATGGGATGCATGAGATGGGGTTTCCTGAGCTTCAAAAAAACGTGGGTAGACTCAAAACGTATGGGCACTTGGAAAATTCGACTGGGAGAGCAAAACCCATTCCAGAAAAATGCCCCAGGGGAAAAAACGACCTGTCCATCAGTCCCAATTTGCGTCCCTCCTTCCCCAGCTATTGCACAATACCAAAAATGAGTTCCTGGGCATGGAAAAACACAGGGTTATCGTGAAAACGTAAGGATAAATTCCAGTGAGCTCCGTCTGCGTGAGAGGACGAGCGTAATGGATGAAGAATTGCCTTAGGCAGCATTTCGTGGGGGTTTTCTTGCCCAGCAAGCCAAAGATACGATTTTCAGGTTGATGGCTTTCCCATGCACGAAATCTGACTGCCATACTTCTCCAATCCCAAGACATTAACTGCCCCAACCAATCTTTGGAAGAATTAAATGATTGGGTGCATGAGACAAAATGGATAGTTAAGAGTTCATGGGTTTTCTTATTGACACATGGGATGACCCTAGTAGCTCAAGGGTTTGGTTATTTCCCCTCCCTATTCCTTGTAGAATCATGCCCCATCGTTTTGTTGCATTGCACAGCTAGTTGTGGGTTTTTCCATTAAAATTCGTATTCACATGATGTCTTATTTACATTGTGCCCATCCCGCACAAGAACCATAGGCATCTATTTTTAATTACCGATACAAAATGCTAAGTCAATGGTGGGGCCTTGGCCTTGAGCTCCTCACCATGATCAAATTACAATATTTACATCATTTACGATTTAATACAAAGGAGGTCAAAATGGGGACATTACAATTTGAAAACAAACATAAATACCTTGGAGGATTTAAAGTCACATTGAATAATGTCTTGCAGATACCCATAGTATCGATTTTCAGAGAGTTCTAGATGTCTGTCACTTCTAGAGGAAACATTTGTCACCTCAAAGACTACATATATCCCACAATCTGATGTTTTCTTTGTTTCATCCAAATTTTTGATGCGATATCTACAACCATTGCATCACATAGCCTTATGGTGTTTTACCTACAACAAGCCATACAGGAAATTATTACACAATGATCCAATATTTATGATTAACTAGTGCATGTTTATAATGCCATATAGGGAAAACAATCAGCATGTACAATGACAATATGTTTGCAAAAAAAATAAATAGTGTGGTTGATTAATATGCTTACCTGCTTTTCTTTTAAACCATATGCTAAATTGATTTCCCTTTGTGTTAGATTGGTATCTCCATTGCGATGTGTAGCTTTAACCAATGAGGCCACACCTTCCCATGATATTCCATGACCAGATTGTTCACATCATTCAATCCATACCTCCTTCTAGTCAAGATTGTTTGTGATGTATAAATGAATTGCATCCCACTCTCGACCAATTGTTTGATGACAATAAAATTAAAATTCAATACAAATGTATAGTCACTTAACAAAGTATATTACACTCTAAATGGATACAAAATATTGAATAGAAAAATAGAAAAATGTGTGATATATATATATATATAAATCAATAGTAAAATTTGTTATATTACCTTTCACCTTCCTCAATCTAACTTTCCCCTTCAGGTACTCCTCTTCGAAATATTTATTGGAGTCTAGATTACAAATGCGACGTAAATTGAGCTTTGATGCTAATATAGGAAGATATTCACTAATATACAACATGTTTTGGTATACCATATATCCCTCTATCATAGAACCCTCAGCATATGCTCATTGTCTGACCAAACCCTTCATAAATTTCAAGTGCCTCTCAACCATACACATGGACCTTGAGTGCGCATGTCCACACAATTCAATCTCCTCAACTTGGTGTATGAGGTAGTGTTCCTGTGCATTGAAAAATGCCGAAAATAGATGCTTTTTCATTTCACACATGAGACGAGGAATTTCTCTCCTCCAATACTTTATATCTTCTTTATGGAATTCTTTAGATGACAACCATCTACAAGTGACATGACAACCCAATCAAGAGATTAAAGTAAAAAAAAGATTATATTACATAACGTGAATTAGAGAACAAAAATCAAATATAGGTTCTACGATGAATTAAACAAACACTAAGTGCATGCAAAAAAATCGCCACTTACCTCATGTATTTCCCGAGATTATATATTACTTGTTTGACATTATTGTCGAAGTTGTCCGGGAGAGAGAGGGTTAGAACAAACTGTAACAATATACAAATCGTTTCATTTTTCTAAACAAAGAGTAGACAAACAAAATTACCAACCATATTCACTAGAATAGAAAAAAAAAAAAATTAAATGCATACCATAATAATTACCTCCTTGAGCCCCAAGAGTTAGCTCGATCGGTTGTGTTCTCGGAAGTTAGGCCTCCCAGCATGCGAGGTCACGGGATCCATCCTCATAGACCCTCTTGGGGTTAGGCACGCAGCGGCCGCAGGGCGGAAACCCCTTCGGGGCGGGTCCGTCGGAAATTATTTCGTGGATGTAGCGGTCGGCTAAGCCGATTAAAGTGAACCACATGGAAAAAAAAAAAAATAATAATAATAATAATAATAATAATTACCTCCTTGAAGACATGCCAATCATGCACTTTCACCCCCTCACCTTTCATTGTTATGATATTCTTCATGTTCGCACAAAATCCGGTGGGAAATTTAATTTTTCGCATGACTTCTTTTACAACATTACTTTTCTGGTCCGTTAACATCCATGGAAGTGAGTTTATATTAATTTTCTCTCCATTGCTACGAAATTGAATGACGTCTTTCATTGCATGGTTGCCTTCTTGAATGTCTTTGCAAATTTTGACAATTTTTTCTTTCTCACTCCTTCCATCCAATATTCGCCATAATGTTTCAATCGCATTATTTCCGATATGCATTGTATCAAACAGATGCGCAACTTGTAGGTTCTCATAGTAGGTCAACCTACTAAATTGTCTAGGATAAATTTTCATTCCTCGTGGAAGCCCAATAATGCCTTCATGTTCACATGAACACCAATCATGAATAGTTGTTTATAAAAAAATTACATAAATCAATGTCAATTACAGTAAACAACACACACTAAAAATATATATATATAACATTTCATATACGATGATTCATACGTTATTTCTATTATATTGCAACTTCCATAGGTGACGTGTGATTCTCTGTGGTTTTAATGCAGTCTCTTGCTTGCCATTGAACAGAAGTTTTTCAGTAGTTCGATACCTGTGATTCTTAGAGAGGAAGTGCCTATACTGATCAAACATCTCCTTTCTTAATCTTTTTGAACGATGAAATTTGATCTTAGGACTGCAAACTGGACATGCAAATTTCTCCTTTGTCCGAAGACCTACATAAAGAGATGGATTATCTATGTCAATTATAATTATATACAAAATGATTGGATTATTTAGAAAAACATGCATGTGTAGTACTATATTAACTAGTTCATAAAATTAAATGCAAATAAAGTGGAGCTTATAATTACATACCGCAAAAATGGGTTAACCTTGCGGGATCATGTACTGTCCATATAAGCATTGCATGGAATTGAAATTTCCTTTGCTGTATTGGTCTAGATACTTCTGTGAGGCACCTGCAACAATTAATTAACAAGAATACGCGAAATAGCAGAAATGACAGAACTCAGAATCACTTTTGTATTGATCACAGGCCACTTCGAGGGGGCAACCTCCTTTGAGCAAGCTCAATACAAATAACTTCACGGTGCCTTCATAGGTCTCAACACACACTTATATACTAATTCTAGGTGCCAATACTATGGGTCGAAACCATGGGCCGTTACAAACTATGGATCAACAATACTACGGGCGACTTACAAAGCATATGCGCCAACAACAATAACACAAACTATTGATCAACAAATACTACGGGACGACTTACAAAGAATATGCGTCCAACAACAACCTACTAACAAAGTAAAGACATGGGTTTCTAACATCCCCTCCCCCTTAAAAAAAAAGCTTTGTCCTCAAAGCTTTAGATGTGGAAATTGTTGTTGAATCTGAAGGAGTGGTTCCCATGTAGCATCCTCGGGTTGCATGTCGTGCCACTGAATTAAGACCTCTGTGATAGAGCAAGAGCGAAGCTGATGCGTGCGCCGATTGAGGATGGCCTCTGGCTCCAAAAGGATGGATCCTTCATTATCCAGTTTGGGTAAAATTGTTTGGCTGCTGATGTTGGTGCCAAGAACTTTCTTCAGACAAGAGACATGAAAGACTGGATGAATGCGGGAAGAAGGAGGAAGTTCCAATTTATAAGCAACAGACCCAATCTGCTGAAGAATCCGATATGGCCCATAGAACTTTCGAGCAATCTTATGACGCCCTTTGAGTTTCAAGGAGGATTGTTTGTACGGCTGGAGACGAAGAAAAACCATATCGCCGACTTGAAAAGTGCACTCCGAACGGTGTTGATCAGCTTGTTGCTTCATGCGATTTCTTGCCATGTGAAGATTGTCCCGCAAAATGCGAAGAATCTTATCGCGGTTGCGAAGAACCGTGTCAACTTCCTGAACTGGTGAACTGGTGGGGGTGTATGGGAGAAGAGCTAGAGGTTCCTGACCATAGACTGCTTCATATGGGTTCATTTTAGAGGCAGTGTGGTAAGAGGTATTGTACCACCATTCAGTGAGAGGGAGCCACTTTGCCCACTGATGTTGTTGTTCTGAGGTGAAGCAACAAAGATAAGTTTCCAAGCATTTATTGACAATTTCAGTCTGACCATCTATTTGTGGGTGATACCCTGAACTCATCTTCAGTTTGGTGCCAGTGTGGCGAAATAGTTCTGTCCAAAAATGACTAGTGAAAGTCGCATCACGATCCTAGACAATGGAAGAAGGGATGCCATGAAGACGAAAGATCTGGTCCATAAAAATTTGAGCGACGGAGGAGGCTGTATAGGGATGGATGAGAGCACAAAAATGACTATATTTGGAGAGACGATCAACCACAACGAGAATCACTGTCTTCCCGCCAGATTTAGGGAGCCCTTCAATGAAATCCATAGAAATATCTGTCCAAATCCGTGTAGGTATGGGCAAGGGTTCAAGCAATCCTGGAAGGAGTGTTGTTTCACCCTTATTGCATTGGCAGGTATCACATTCGGCCACCATCTGTTGAATTGTCGTTTTCATGCCCTGCCAAAAGAAGTTACATCGTGCTCGTTCATATGTTTTGAGGAACCCAGAGTGCCCGGCCGATGGAGAAGCATGGAGTTCATAGAAGATAGCCTATTGAAGATCTGTGCTCTGGGGAAGCACCAAACGACCCTTGTATCGCAGAGAAGCACCATCCCAAGAGTAATGTGGGACAATAGAAGGATTGTTGGTCAAGCATTGGATGATCTGAGATAAGGAAGAGTCATTGACATAACCCTGTTGAACAGATTGCAACCAATTTGGAACAGGCATAGAAATAGCTGAAAGAGAACCTTGGGCATCAAATGTGCGAGAAAGAGCATCTGCCACAATATTGTCTTTACCCTTCTTGTAAGTGATCTCATAGTCATAACCCATGAGTTTGATAACCCATTTCTGTTGTGCCGGGGAGGAGACACGCTGGTCCAAGAAATATTTCAGACTCTGGTGATCAGTCTTGATGCAGAAATGATTCCCTAATAGGTATGGACGCCACTTCTGTACTGCATGCAAAATAGCCATCATTTCCTTCTCATAGGTAGAGGCAGCTAAATTCTTACCTGAAAGGGCTTTGCTGTTGAACGCAATGGGGTGTTCATCTTGAAGGAGAACAGCACCAAGTCCATTGCCGCAAGCATCACTCTCAATAGTGAAGGGCTTGGAAAAATCAGGCATAGCTAGCACCGATGTAGTACACATAGCTTGTTTTAGTTTGCCAAATGCACACTGAGTAGCAGGTGTCCATGTAAAAGCATCTTTTTTCAATAGAGCAGTTAATGGAGCTGCAATCTTCCCATAATCCTTGACAAACTTGCGGTAGTAGCCAGTCAACCCCAAAAAACCACGAAGGCTCTTAAGTGTCTGAGGATGTGGCCAATTGTTCATGGCCTCGATTTTGGCAGGATCCACGCGAACCCCTTGTGCTGAGATAATGTGCCCGAGATACTCAACTTCCTTTTGTCCAAAAACACATTTAGACTGCTTGGCATGGAGATGATGGTCAGAGAAAAGTTGCATGACAAGATCCAGATGCTGGAGATGTTCATCCCATGTTTTACTGTAGATAAGGATATCATCAAAGAATACCAGAATGAATTTTCGCAAGTAGGGTCGAAATATTTTATTCATTAAGGCGTGGAATGTGGAAGGAGCATTAGTGAGGCCAAAGGGCATGACCAAAAACTCATAATGGCCATCATGTGTGCGGAAAGATGTTTTAGGAATATCATCCTCATGAACCCGAATTTGATGATACCCAGAACGAAGATCCAACCTGGAGAAAAAGTGAGCCCCATGAAGCTCATCAAGAAGCTCATCAACAACAGGAATTGGAAACTTATCCTTGATGGTGAGGTGATTAAGTGCTCGAAAGTCAATGCAGAGGCGCCATGACCCATCTTTTTTGCGGACAAGAATAACTGGAGAAGAAAAGGAACTAGTGCTTGGGCGAATAATACCTTGCTTCAATAAGTCCCGAACGAGCATTTCAATCTCCATTTTTTGGTGAAATGGGTAGCGATAGGGCCTCATGTTGGGAGGAACGCTGCCAGGAAGGAGCTGAATACGATGGTCTTCTGGCCTAGAAGGTGGTAATCCCACTGGTTCAGCAAAGACACCTGTATACCGATCCAAAATTTGTTGTAGATCCAAAGGAGTAGTGGAGACCGCTGATGGTTGCATCTGGATGGAATGGATCTGAGCGATGACACCATGTGAATTCTTCTTGAGGAGTTTTTCCATGCGATGTGAACTGATGATGCTGAGAGAACCTGGTTGTAATCCTGTCAATGTGTATTTGTGTCCATTCTCGTAAAACTGCATCCAAAGTTCGGCAAAATCCCATAAGATAGGGCCGAGTGTGCGTAGCCATTGAGCACCCAAAACCACATCACATCCGCCTAAGGGAAAGGAAAACATGTCAGAGCGCAAGGTATAATCTCCCATAGAGATATGCACATTTCGACACTTCCCTTTGCAAGGTAAGGTGCCCCCATTGGCAATCATGACTTCAAAGTTGGAGCAAGGATGGATAAAACAATCATCTTGTTTGGCGATCCGAGGGTCAATGAAATTATGCGTGCTACCAGAATCAGTGAGGATTGTAAGAGGAAGCTTCTTGAAGTAACCCCTGACCCGCATTGTTTGGGGGGTGGTGATTCCAGCTAAAGCATGAAGAGATATCTCTGGCTGGTCATCCTGAGACGGAGGGTCACTAGGCGGTTCCTGAATGTCGACCGGAGCATCCAGTGTTTCTGGATCTTCGTCACCCATTTCAGAGGCAGGCAGAGACTCCACATCCAGGAGATAGAGCTTTTGCTGAACACATCTATGTCCCCAAGTTAATTTCTCATCACAATTATAGCAAAGCCCCTTTTCTCTGCGTGCTTGCATCTCTGTTTTAGATAAACGCTTGATAGGAGTCGGTCGAGGACCCTGCGGTATAGGTGGTTGCTGAGAACCCATATTTCGGAAGGGAACAAAAGTGGACTTGGAGCGTTGTTGGGCTGCAATCTTGTCTTCTACCAACTTAGCCAACCCGAGTGCTTCCATCATTGTGTTGGGACAGAACATTTTGACCTCAGAGCAAATGGCATCCTTTAGACCACTGATAAAACAACTCCGATAAAATTCATCAGACAATCCTTTGGTTTGGTTGGCTAGATTCTCAAATTTGGTTTGATACTCTCTCATAGTGCCAGTTTGGCGAAGTTTAGTGAGGTCTCCTGTGAAGTCATCAAAAGCACTAGGACCAAATCATTGCAAAAGGAGCTGGCAAAAGTCTGGCCAGTTGGGCTCTGGATAAGCCTTGATGTACCAACGGTACCATTGAAGAGCTTCCTGTTCCAAATGAAAGGATGCCAACGGAACTTTGTTGACATCAAAAGTATTACGCAAACTGAAGTACTGTTCTGCACGATAGATCCATCCAGTTGGATCGGTACCATTGAAGCGAGGAAAATCAAGCTTCGGACCACGGAAATTGCTGGAAGAAGAGAACCCATTGTCTACTGAAGACTCGGACTGCCGTTTGTTGTTCATAGCTGAATGTTCAAGATGGAGACCGAGAAATTTTTCATCCAGATCCTGGAGTTTGGATTAGATGGCTGCAAGTGCTTCCTCCATGGTTTTTGCTCTTGCACGGGTGACAACCATAACCAGGATTTTTTTTTTTGACTGGGTAGGAAAACAAAAACAGGAACTACTTCAGTAAGGGAAAATTTGGATTTGGGAAAAAATCAGAAGGGTAATTGGGGTTTGACTAGGTTTTGGACACTGTTGGATAGACAGGGAAGCAAAAATGAGGATTTCAGAAACGGGGTAAAAGAATGGGAAAATTTGGCAGAGGGGAACAAAGAAGCAGAATTCAGAAAGGAACTCTATGGTAAAATTTGAAGGTGATTGGGTGAAATCTAAGGAAGTTATGGCAAACCCTAAAAATAGACAAATGTGGGATTTTGGGCTTTGGGAAGGGGAATTGGGGATAGGTTCCTCAGGACTGAAATATGCAGAATGGGATGATAGGGGTTCCCCAAAAATTTCAAGGAAAACAGAGTGAAAATAAGGGAGATATGGAGAAAAAACTGAATTTTATACTTTTTTTTTTCCCAGTTCAGACTGGAGCGGCTATGGCTCGAAAGAGATATGGAACAGCGCCGAATGGATTGAAAACGACTGAATCTAGAACGGCTTGCAAAATAGATCTGAAACGGCGCAGCAGTGATCGACAATAGTTCAGCTGAAAGTCGATATGGACCCCAGGTATGTGCGGCTTCCTAACAGTTCAGGGGTTTCACTCGGCCACCAATGTTGTCTGACGGCTTGCGTATTGGGGCAATACCCCTCACTCCATGGCTCAGGTAAAACTGATAACCGCTTTGCCACAAACGACAGCTCTTGGTTTACCTCACGGGTGGGAACTAGTCAATCAGGTAGGGGTCGTTGCCCTTTTCGCTGGCAGGCCCTCTCAATGGGCCAGCTACTTCAGGGTTCCTGTGGTACTCCTCACAATGAGTTTTAGGGCTTATGCCCAAGTACTTCCCACAGTTAAGCGGATAGGGATTATTCCCAAATCCAAACATGCAACAGATGCGAAAAAAAAAATTTGGCAAAAATTTCACCCAGCGAGCCCAAGAAAGTGGTCTGATACCAGATGTGAGGCACCTGCAACAATTAATTGACAAGAATACGTGAAATAGCAGAAATGACAGAACTCAGAATCACTTTTGTATTGATCACAAGCCACTTCGAGGGGGCAACCTCCTTTGAGCAAGCTCAATACAAATAACTTCACAGTGCCTTCATAGGTCTCAACACACACTTATATACTAATTCTAGGCGCCAATACTATGGGTCGAAACCATGGGCCGTTACAAACCATTGTACACAATACTACGGGCGACTTACAAAGCATATGCGCCAACAACAATAACACAAACTATTGATCAACAAATACTACGGGACGACTTACAAAGCATATGCGTCCAACAACAACCTACTAACAAAGTAAAGACATGGGTTCCTAACAACTTCATACATAGTGATGGCATTCCATAACTTTAGTAGCTCATTAATAAGAGGTTCGATATATACATTCATATCTTTGACTTGGTACTTACCTGATTGATTTGAACATATAAAAAAAATGAGATGTACCATTTAGATATATAAACCATAATACACAAGAGAAAAACAATAAATATATATATGACATTTGTTAATTTTTTGATAATTTCATTCCATTGTCATTCAGGATCACTGAGAGAATTACATGTACAGCATATCAATCATAGACACAAAAGCAATTACACAAGAGACACAGAGTTTCATCGGGGAAAACCAAGAAGGTGAAAAACCCCGCAACTTACTCAGAGATAAGATAAGCCACAAACCAAGATCACAATGATCAAACCCAATAATATGTCTCTAGCAGATGCTCCTCCTCCTCCACAAGTGCACCACTTTCTCTCTTAGCTATGCGAGCTTGAGAAGTGAATGAATGAGATAAATGAGAGACACAACCTCTCTATTTATACACTGACTTGACCTACCAATAATTCACTGGGGCCGACTTGCTACTCAAGTCTAATAACCCAACCACATGACCTAATCAGGGCCAACCCCACACTGGTGGTCTAATAACCCATCAATACAAATGATGACACTTGTCGATACACATGACGACACTTCCAAATAGAGTAATGTAACATCTCTAATGGATATACAATAAAGTACAAATGTAATACATAGAAGAATATTTTCTGAAGTTCCAAATACATCAACACTCCCTCTTAACTAGGAAGGTATTCTTTTGTCATAGGTCATCAATACATATTGGCGCAAGTATTCAATTCTGGAGCTGAATCATCATCACTGGTTCACAGAACATCATCATCATCAATTCTACTGTACTCGACATCTCGATCACTAGGCTATCTCTGAAATCTTCTTGTCATAGGAATTTCTACAGAGCTATCCCTTTTTCATGTTGGACTTAGGCCCACCACTTGTAGGTCTTCATCATCACTGGCCATACTGTGGAATCCTCAGGACTTATTACGTGCGTGAACAAAACCTCGCAAGAGCATCCCAGGATTGATTACGAGCACACAGCTCAACCTATCGGATCTCCCAGGACCTTTTACATGCCAATGCACAACCTGTCCACGGCCACAGAGTATCACCTGATACTCATGATCATACTGATCATAACATCGTTCACGAAGTACAACCTAGATGCACATCATGCAGCAATTACATTCATCGGCATGGGAAGACACATTTCAACCATCAGTGAAAGGATCAACACTTATATCTACGCCATGGAAAGACACACTTCCACCATGCGAGAATGGAATCGCACTTACATCCATAGCCATGGGAAGACACACTTCCACCATGCTAGGAATGGCACAACACTTATATTGCAGCCATGGGAAGGCACACTTCAACCATGCTCGAATGGCTCCAGCCCTTATATTTACACCATGGGAGAACACATCTACCACCATGTGAAAATGGCTCTAGCCCTTACATCTGCACCATGGGAGAACACATCTACCACCATGTGAGAATGGCTCCAGCAATTACATCACGACCATGGGAGAACACATCTGCCACCATGTCGGAAAAGCCTGGAAATTACATCGTGACCATGGGTGAACACATCTACAACCATGTCCGAAACTCTCATGTGCATCTGTGTCTTCAGAACTCATCACACATAATCCAACTAATTATGCAATGTATCCACCTAATACATATAATCACATATGATCATCCTAATAATCATCATAGCATCATCCTGATGCATATCATCCAGAGTATCATCCTGATACTCATCTCACATGATCCTCCTGATCATCATCACTGCATCGTCCTGATGCATACACATATACATGATCCAATTGATCATACCAAGCATCCAACTGATGCATATACATATACATGATCCAACTTATCATACCAAGCATCCAACCAATGCATATACATATACATGATCCAACTGATCATACCAAGCATCCAACCAATGCATATACATATACATGATCCAACTGATCATATCAAGTAGTAACTAAAGCATCGTCCTGATGCTCATCACACATCGCTTACATCCACAGCCATGGGAAGGATCCTCCTCTCACCATGCTTGGAATGGATCCTGTAGATGTGTACCATCACTTCTTCCTCGAAGTATCTTCTATCTGAAGAACACTAAGCCTCTCTCTGAAGTACTCAAACTTCACTCTGGCTAGTGGTTTCGTCAACACATCTGCAACCTACTCATCCACCGCAACATACAAGAGCTTCACTGCTCCTCTCTGCACCATATCCATGATATAGTGAATTTTGATCTCAATGTGCTTCAACCTGTCATGGAACACAGGGTTCTCAGACAGCTTCACACAACTCTGGTTGTCACAAAAGATACCAGTAGCATCCAATGGGAGATAAAATAGCTTAGACAGTAGCTTCCTCAACCATACTTCCTCACAACTAGCCGAACAAGCTGCAACATAATCTGCTTTGGCTATACTTAGTGCTATGCAAGACTGCTTCCTGCTAAACCAAGAGATCACACCTAATCCCATACTGAAGCAACACCCTGAAGTGCTCTTCCTATCTGCAGCACTGCCTGCCCAATCTGAATCAACATAACCCTCTAGGTTAAACTTTTGATTTGCATCATACTTGAGCCCATAATCAAGTGTACCCTTCTAGTACCTCAAAATATGCTTTACAGCAACCATGTGAACACTTCTCGGATCCGTCAAAAATTGACTCAATGTGTTCATTGCAAGGCAAATATTTAGTCTCATGTTCGTCAGGTACATCAAGGACCCAATCATCTGACGATACATCGTGACATCAACCAGCTCAGATGAAGCATCACAAAAAAGCTTCAGATTTGATTCCATAGGTGTGTCCATGGCCTTCCAGTCCATCATCCCGAACCTCTTCAAAATCTCTACTGCATACTTCCCTTGTCCAAGGAAGATCCCATCTGTTCTCTACCACACCTCCATGCCTAGAAAATAGTGCATCATCCCTAAGTCCTCCATCTCTAACTTGGATGCAAACTTCCTTTTGGTGTCAGCAATCAACCCATCCTCTCCTATAACAAATAGGTCATCCACATATAGGAGTAGTATCACAAGATTTCCTTCCTCAACCTTGTAGTAGAGGTTGGAATCCGCTTTACTCTTGGTAAATCCCAAACTGGATAGAAAACTATCCATCCTACCATACCAAGTCCTAGGAGCTTTCTTCAAGCTATACAAGACTTTCTTCAACCTGCACACATATGACTCCCTGTCATGTGTCTCAAAACCAAGTGGCTGCTCCACATACACTTCCTCTTCGAGTACACCATTCAAGAAAGTTGTCTTGACATCCATCTGGTGTATCTTCCACTTCATCACTGCAGCTAGAGAAAGTACTGTTTTGATGGAAGTGAATCTAGCTACAGAAGCAAAAGTCTCTTCATAGTCTATTCCCTCTTTCTGAGAGAAGCCACGAGCTACAAACTTCGCCTTGTATTTTTCTATGCTACCATCTGCAGCATGCTTGATCTTATAGATCCATTTGGAAGTCACCATTGACTTCCCTTCATGTCTTGGGACCACATCCCAAACATCATTCTTCATGATCAATTGGTATTCTTCGACCATGGCATCATTCCATTCTTTCTTTTCCGTTGCTTCCTCATAACTGAAAGGTTCTTTGTTCATAATATCATACGGTAAGGCAACATAACTAGTATGTGATATAGTCCTCTTCCTTTCTCTGTTTTCTTCTTCTGGAATTCCATACCTTTCTACATATTGAATGAGCTCTCTAGCCCATGCAGGTTTCCTCTTGTGAGAGTTCTTCTCACGGGGTGGATCTATAGGTTCTTGTGGATCTTCAATTTCACGATCTACATCGGAATTGCTTCATTCATAGTGGTGTCTTGAAATCTGTTTTCCTTTAGTTCTTCATGGTATTCAACATGTGTCTTCCTTGATTTGATGTTTGCTGAGTCTTCATCAAATGTTACATCCCTGCTGATGTCAATTTTTTTGAACCTTGGAAAGTATATTTTGTAAGCCTTCGAGCTTTCATTGTAACCCACAAAGATTCCCTTCTTCCCTGAAGGATCTAGCTTTGTCCTCTTTTCTTTTGGAATGTGTGTGTATACTAGAAAACCAAATATCCCGAGATGGCTAACTTTAGGTTTCTTACCAAAGAAGATTTCTTTTGGTGTCTTGTTGTCAAGTATCTTGTGAGGTGTTCTGTTATGTGCATATACAATTGTCCTAGCTACTTCTACCCATAGATGCATAGGTAGATCCTGGTCATGAAGCATTGCCCGTGTTGCTTCCATGATAGTTCTATTCTTCCTTTCTACAACTCCATTTTTTTGTGGATTGTAGGGAGCAGTCAACTCCCTCTTAATCCCTGAATCACTGCATATATTCTTGAAATCACCTGAAGTGAATTCTCCACCATTGTCGGATCTGAAAGTCTTAATCTTCTTATCTGTTTGATTTTCTATCAAGGCTTTGAATTCCTTGAACTTATCAAACACTTCACCTTTGTTCTTCAAGAAATAAACCCAAGTCTTCCTAGAGAAATCATCAATGAAAGAAACATAGTATGCATACCCACTCAGAGAACTGGATGACATCAGACCACATACATCAGAGTGGATAATCTCCAAGATTCCTTTTGCTTGGCTTTCACTACTTGGAAATGCCTTCTTTGTGTTCTTTCCTTTTGCACATCCTTTGCAAACACCTTCATGCTTTGAGTGAATTTCAAAAAGACCTTCCACAAATTTGCTTGCAATTGGTAGTGCCCTATAGTGCACATGTGCAAGCCTTTTATGCCAAATTTCACTTGGCTCCATGGATTCATGTACCATGGCATGTTCAGGTTGTCCCTTCAATTTGTACAATCCTCCCTCTTACTCTCCAATCACTACTACATCATCTATGGTCTTACCCTTTGGCCACATGAGAACTTGGCCATCCACAAATACAACTCGAATCCCTTTTGCATTCAGAGATGATATGGATAGGAGATTCTTCTTGAGCCCAGGTACATATAGAACATCCTTCATTTTCAAAGACTTCCTTGAGTCTAGCATGTAGGAAGTTTCACCACTTCCTTTTATGGGATATTGACAGTCATCCCCAATTTTCACCTTATGGGGTGAATCATGTTCAGATAGATCTACAAAAGATTCTTTAAACCCAGTCATGTGTTTAGAAGCCCCACTATTAATAAGCCAATCATTACATCCATGAGAGATAGTACCTGTGAGAGCAAAGATTAGAACATATTCATCTTCACTAGATTAGTCATCACTTTCTTCTCTAGCCTTCTTCTTGGGAGGTTCATCATCCTCAGTAGCATGAGCATGATATTTTATTTTGTTTCCCTTCTTCTTGTTGTTGAAGTTGTTGTTGTTGTCCTTCTTATTCTTGGGACAATCTAAGGCAAAGTGTCCCTTCTCATTACATGTAAAACATCTTAGATGTTTCTTCTTTTTATGGTGGTGAGAAGATTTCTTGGGATGAGAAAGCTCCCTCTTGAAATTTCCATTCTTGGTGTGTGTTGTGAGAGCTTGATCTTCATTTTCCATCTTTTCCTCTCGGGCCATAATCCTTGCTTCTTCTTGTGAACATTCCTCCCATAGTTTACTAAAGGAGACCAATTTTCTTCTTGCACAGATTCCTTGGATGAAGGAGTCCCATGACCTAGGTAGGCCATTCAATGTGGTCATCACAATTTCACCATTCTCCACTACTTCATCCACAGCTTCAGGTTGTTCCTTGATTTGAGAGACCTTAGAAAAGTAGGATTGAACGATCTCTCCATTCTGAAGCTTTACCCCTTTCAATTGGTTCCACAGAGTCATCTTCTGATTTATGTTCTTTCCTTCAAACAATTTTGTCAAGGAGTCAAACATCTCCTTAGGTGTCTCTAGGGAAGACACATGAGGTATGATATGGTCCTTTATAGAATCAACAATGATTCTCTTAGCCTTGACCAAGTCCTTCTTGTGTGAGGCCATAGCCTCATCTCCCTCTCGAACTGGAACCTCTTCTTTTATGTAGGTGTCCAAATCATTCTCTTCTAGGATTAACCCAATCCTATACTTCCATGCTCGAAAGTTATCAGCTCCATCAAGCTTATCCTCAAGCTTGGTGTGGTGAGATATTTTTAATTAGAAACTCAAATGGAAATAAAAGTTTTACGTCTTACCACTTGATTTGCTGAAAACTGGATCTGGAGCTGGATTAGGGTTTGTCAGAGAAACCCTAAAAATTCAAACTCTCAATTTCAAAATTCTGAAAGGATAGAAAGATGCACCTTGATGAACTGATCAAGTTGGTATACTCAGAATTTCAAAACTGCAAAGTTTCACCCCTCAGAAATGCTTTTTAATCTCCTGAATTCACTAGGGAGGACCCTGAATTAGGGTTTGAGTTTCTCGGAGCTTCACCCAACCAAAATGTTCGATCCAAAACTCTAAACTTCGATTTTTCCAAGGAGCGTCCAGCTATGGTCTCAGATTTCATAAATTCCACTTTTTGTGGAAATCCTAATTTTTAGGGCCAAAAACTGAAAAAGCTTAGAATTGAATTCTTCCTCTACAGAAAGATGCGCCCTTCCAAGGAGAGTCAATATAGCCTCCTGAATTTGATGATATGTGAAGAGAAACCAAAATATTAAGAAGCCCTAGCTTCTGCAGCTGCACAATTCCTTCTTCTTAGGTCAGCTCTGATCCCATGTTAATTTTTTGATAATTTCATTCCATTATCATTCAGGATCACTGAGAGAATAACATGTACAACATATCAATCATAGACACAAAAGCAATCACACAAGAGACACAGAGTTTCACCGGGGAAAACCAAGAAGGTAAAAAACCCCACAAATTCCTCAGAGATAAGATAAGCCACAAACCAAGATTACAATGATCAAACCCAATAAGATGTCTCTAGCAGATGCTCCTCCTCCACAAGTGTGCCACTTTCTCTCTTAGCTATGCAAGCTTGAGAATGAGTGAATGAGATAAATGAGAGACACAACCTCTCTATTTATACACTGACTTGACCTGCCAATAATTCACTGGGGTCGACTTGCTACTAAAGTATAATAACCCAACCACATGACCTAATGAGGGCCGACCCCACACTAGTGGTCTAATAACCCATCAATACAAATGATGACACTTGTCGATACACATGACAACAATTCCAAATAGAGGAATGTAACATCTTTAATGGATATACAATAAAGTACAAATGTAATACATAGAATAATATCTTCCGAAGTTACAAATACATCAACAACATTATGCAACAAAATAGGACAAATGAGATGCCACTACATTAAAAAAAAAGTTGTAGACACAATATACCTGGAACAATCATCAACAACATTAGGTGCTCCCTCTTTATTGACAACCATGGAGGAATGTTATTTTTTATAACAAAAATAGGCCACACTGAGTAAATGGATCTCATCTCTGCAAATGGATTGACGCCATCTACTGCCAAAAAAATCCTAAGATTACAAGGTTCTTCTTTAAAGTGAGGCCATTTTTCCTCCATATCTTTAAATGCAGACCCATCTGCAGGCATTCGAATAATGTCGTCTTGAATTCTGTTCTATGCATGGTAATCCATAATCTGCGTTATGTTTTTGCACCTGAACAGTCGTTGCAAACATGGAATAATGGAAATATAATGAAGAACCTTGCAAGGCACCTTTTTTGTTATTTGATCTATTCGATATCTACTGATATGACATTCTGGACATTCTGTTGCAAATTCATGTTGATTATAATATAGAACATGGTCATCAGGGCATGCATGAATTGCTTCATACTACATTCCAATTTCTTTGATGATGGCAGATAAATCTCGATATGTGCGAGGTAAAATATTTGACAGTGGTAACAAATATTGACCTATCATGCTACAACAAAATAAAATAAAAATCTATTTAATATAATATATATAGAAAATAATATTAATGAAACACATTTCATCTATATTAATTTGACTTATGAATTAACAATAAAACTATTAGACGATCATATATATTATGTGATGGAATATATTACATACCTTAACATTTGTGTGACTGATATGTTTGAAAGACCATTCATAACCTTCAAGTTCATTATCAACAATATAGCAGAGAGAAGATTTGTGTTGGAGCCCTCATAAAGGGGTTTGTATGCCTTCTCAAGAAGAGGTATATCATGAATATCATCAAAATGATGATGATGATCATCATCATTCATTCTAACATTAAATGAATCATGGATCAAAGTATTTGCACCATCATCTTCAACTATGTTATACGTATGATCATTGTTGGGTTCAGGAAATGCCCCTTTTTGGCCATCCTTATTACATCATTTTGCCCTGATTACATCCTATTTTCATAAGCTATACCTATGCGTTTTCTCCAGATAAACCAATGATATTGACAGGTATGATTCGTTATTGCTTTATTTATTTTATGCCTCAGATTGTTAAGGTTCTAGATCCTAGTCCTTGGTTTATGCTAATCTGTGTGATTTCATTTAGTCAAGGTCTAAAGCGCAGATGTATCAGTGGAATGGCGCCAGTTGTTACTCTTCAAAGACCGATTCCTCATAACTCCAAGGGACAACACACTCCTCCATGAGAAGTTGTAATAGGCCTCCAATGAAACAAAATCCAGCTGCAACAAACAGATCGCATTCCAACTTGCTAAATCTGTTGATCCATTGATTACTGGAGTCACAGCTCCTTCATGAGTAACAGCCTTATTTAATATGGTTGTAACAGTTAGCTGTAACTCTGCAGCTTGAAGATCGTAGATCTTCATTGCTGCACGATTTTAGTGGATCGTGATCTATACTTCAATGTATAAATATGCGAAGGCTCTCGTAGCCTGGGGTTGGACAATTACCATTTTGCATAAGTTGTAATAGAGCACTGATACTATCAATTTCCATCATTAATATGAGAGCAGAGTTCTTCATTTCTGTGTCTTAATTTGTTGTGATTCTCAGCGTCTCTGTTAGAAGGCCAGGGCCTGCTTTCTCACAGAGATAGTCGGCTTAAGTAGGTAGGGTAATTTAGCTTTCTTTTTGTTGTGTGGTGTGGAATCATTACAGATGTTGTTGTTAGTTGCAACAGAGATTAGCTTTCCTTTTGGTAGTTCACGATTGCATCTCGAATAGCTGTAGCAGATTGGTGTGATAGTCGACTGTGTAGGATAATGCAGTTAATGCATGTGTGTTTGAATCAACTATAACAACCAAGCTCAATTCCAATATCTTTCAGTTGTTTATGCTTTCTAGGATTTCCAGTAATTATCAGTTAGAGTTCAAGCTTATATTTAGATTATGGTTGCTGTTGTATCTTCAATTGGTTTATTAAGCTAGGTAGATTATGATTGAGTAATAGTAGCTGCTAGATGGATCATTTTGGTAAAGATCAATTATTGTAGTTTGATAATTATATGATTTAACTTCTTGCAAAAGCAATCTGGTTTATTTCTATTCTTAATTTTATAACTGCTGGGTGATTTCTGTAGGAAGGTAGTTTCAATTGAATTCCTAGATGTGTGAATTAGATTAGTTTGCTTTCTGGAGTGAGATTGGCTGGATAGACTAGTAGGATCATTATCTACATTTAGTTAATCAATTTCTTGACATGTTTATGCACAAATTACGCTTATTACCATTGAAACAAAAAGACCTCCATGGGTTTGACAATTTATATTGATTATCCTGTGTGTTAGCTTTAATTAATTGACACATAGGGTGACCAACATTTTGGCATCGTTGTCGGGTATGGTAATAGATAGACAGAATTAGTAGTTGGTTTCATTTGATTTTATTTTGGTTTAATTATTTACAGCATGCACGTATACAAGAAAAACAAATCGGGAACCCCCTTTGAATACTAACATTGCAGGTGGAAGAGGTCAAGGTCGTAACACAGGTTAAGGAAGACATACATACATTGACAAAATAATTGCTAGAGAAGATTCTTCCACTAGACCACTGTGGACATCTATAGGCAGGGGAAATTTTGTTCCTCCCAACCTTGAAAATTCAGCATCAACAGTGGAGAATACAACAGGACCTTCAACTCCTGTTGCAGAAAATAAACCTCCTGAAGATAAGGGAAGTGCCATGGGTGCACCAGATAGAGAGGAGATCTATCATATCAATGAAACCAGAGTTACTAAAGAAGTGTGGTTGGAGACTCGCCGAGTAGCAGAGGAAGAAAGAAGGTGAGAAGAATAGAGGAGAAGAGAAGAAGAAGCCAAAGCAGAGGAAGAACGCACAAGGGAAGCTGTTGAATTTTGGAATAGAACCATGGTTGGTAGAGAACAGGAAGGGGAGAATGAACACGGGGAGAACTGAGAAGGAGAAGGAGAAAATAATCATCCTGGTAATACTGTGGCTACATTAGAATTCCCTATCCTCCAAATTCCTGGAGCAGCTCCCATGAAAAATATCTCACCATCAGTTCTCCCGAATTTTCATGGTAAGTCCTCTGAGGATCCTGATGAGTTTCTTTTTCAGTTTGATATCCTCTGTCATAGCTATGATTACACCTCTAGTGCTCAGAAGCTGAATTTATTACCATCCACCTTGAAAGGAAATGCTTTGCGCTAGTTCATGAGTCTGGGTCGTGAGACCATTACTACTTGGGACCAAATGAAAAACACCTTCCTTTCCAAGTACCAGGAATATTGTAGAACAAGGGATAGAAAGGAGGAGTTGTTTAAAATGGTTCAGAAGGATTAAGAAAGCTTGGAAGACTTTGTGGAAAGATTGTTGTACAATTTACAAAGATCTAGTCATGCTGAGATTGGAAAAGATGTGCTCAAGATCATTTTACTACAAGGAATTAGAGAAGACTGCCTTGATATGTTGAACTTGTTGGGGAAAGGGGACATCTCGAAGGAACCTTTCAAGAAGATTGTTGAATTATGCCGAAGGTACTCAAGGGGATCCTCCAGAACCAACAAATGAGACAAAGATCGAGATCAGGATGTCTTCACTAGGACTCAGAAGTCAGCTAGTAGAGGGGCCAATCGAGCATAAATAGGCAACTTAGTGGAGAATTTTAAAAGAGACATGATGAGCTCCATTTCCTTAGAGTTAGATGTCATGAGAGCAAAGCAGAGGCAAGTAGTAGAAGACTGTACACTTGGGGTATTCTGTCCTAAATGCAGGAAAAAGCACCCACTGAAAGAATGCCCGTTGGACAAAGCATAGCTATGTAGGATATGTGAACTAGAGCATGATACCAAGGAATTTCCTTCACTACCTAAGGTCAAAGTAGCCTACAAGCATCTATTCCGGATGTGGAGCCAGCTTACTTCATTGCATAGAAGAAACCATGGTAGCCTCGCAATCAAGGTATGAATCCAGACCCATCATTTTTTCTGAATAATATGAATGGAATGAACAATATGCATAATATGAATACACAATTTCCTTCACATTATTCTAACAATCAGTGGCATCCATCTCAGAACCCAATGCATAATCCTAACGCATGGACACCATGGTCACAGCAATCAAACAACCAAGCTCCTTGGAATTCCAACTGGAGAAATTCTTACCAAGGAAATAACTTTCCCCATCACCAGACTCAGTATCAACAATATCCCTCTCAACAGTATCAGCAACCACAGCTCCCTTTCCAAAAAAATGCCTCACCTATGAATGCACCACTTCGACCACAGCTACCTGCACAACCTAGCCCGAACCCGAACAATAAAGCAATCCATCAATTTGAGACTACCAACATGCCTACGTATTCCATCACCTATATTCCCTACAATGATATACAATTATTATCACTGAGGATGTTTCATCCCCAGTGAATGAAACTGGAGTGAATTAGCACTATGAGAATATGGTTAATTCAACAAGCCCCATAATTGAGGATGCTGATACTCCTACTGAAACAGTTGCTGAAACTCAGAAAGTAACACATGATGTATCATAGCCTACACAGTTGAAGAGAGAACCACCATATCCTAAACGATTGGTCCTGCAGAAAACAGTGGAACAACCTCGATTCGACCTTTTGGAAGAATTGAAAAATTTGTATGTTAAAATTTCACTGTTACAGGCCCTCCATGATGTGCCCATTTATGCCAAGACTGTTAAATATTTATGTGTCAAGAAACCGGGAAGAAGACCCAGGGATCCTCCCACTTTCCATGTACTGGGAAAACTTTCCGAATTAATAATGGGAAAGGCCCCTGTGGCAAAATATGATGACCCTATAAATCCTACTATTACAATTCACTTAGGGAACACACGAATCCCCAACGTCTTGGTATATTTAGGCGTAGCCATTAACGTTATGACCATAGAGACAGTGAAGAAATTGGGACTCACTAATCTTCGGTCGACCCCTACTATTTTGGAACTTACTGACAGATCAACGATCAAGCCTGAATGGATCTTAGATGACCTCATGATCTCAGTTGACTCGTGGGAATAACCTGTGGATTTCTTGGTGTTACAGCCAAAATCCCAGTTGGGGCGATACCCATTGATCCTGGGAAGACCGTGGTTGGCCACAACAAATGCCTATATCAGCTGTCGGTCAGGATCTATGACCATTTCAGACAGAACTGAGATCAAGAGCTTGATTCTGTACCCTCCAGCTCGACCCAGCACAGAAGCTGAAACTCCATTGTGGGCAGATTTGAAGGAGGAAGAAGGTGTGAAACCGTTATTAACAATAGGGAGAGCCTTAATGTTTAAAGATGAAACAGAGGATGATGCCATTAATAGTTTCATCAGTGAGCCCATGTCAGTCAATAAAAATGTTTATCAGATCTTGGACAATACTCTAGCTGCAACAGAACAATATAAAATCTCACAGAAGAAACTCTAATCAATGATGCCAGTATAATTCCAGTACTCAAGAATTTGAAGAGTGTTCTAGTAGAAATCGGGCCAGGGAAAACATTGAATATCAATCCAAATCTTGCTCCTAGTGAGCTGGAACAACTAGTCACTTTGTTGAAACAACGAAGGGGAGCTTTCGCTTGGGAGTACATAGACATGAAAGGGATTCCTTCCAATCTGTGCACCCATCACATTTATATTAAGAGCGATTCCAGGCCTGTATGTCAACCAAAATGAATGATGAACCCAAACTTAAGAGACATAGTGACAGAGGAGATCCAAAAAAATTTGGAAGTAGGATTTATATACCCAATTTCAGACAGTGAGTGGGTTTCTCCACTTGTGATTGTGCCAAAGAAGAATGGGAAATGGAGGGTCTACGTGGATTACAAAGAATTGAACAAAGCAACGTAGAAATACCATTTCCCCTTACCTTTCATCGATCAGGTCCTTGATACCTTGTCTGGGAAAAAGTATTTTTCCTTTCTAGATGGCTTTAGTGGCTATAACCAAATCCAGATTGCTCCAGAAGACCAAGACAAAACCACTTTCACCTGTCCCTGGGGGACTTTTGCATATCAAGTACTTCCTTTTGGGTTGTGCAACGCACCAGCCACCTTTCAGAGAGCAGTGATTGGAATCTTTTCATAAATGGTAAATGATTGCATGGAGATTTTTACGGATGACTTTACTCCATATGGTGATAGTTATGAAGAAGCACTGAAGAACTTAGAAAAGGTCTTGAAACGCTGTGAACAAAGCCAACTCCCTTTAAGTACTGAAAAGTGCCACATGATGATGAGTGAGGGCATAGTGTTGGGGCACTTCATCTCTTCTGATGGTATCCAGGTAGATCCATCCAAAATCAAGGTAATTTAAAACATACCAACTGCTAGAACATAGAAGGATGTACGTAGCTTCTTGGGGCATGCTGGCTATTACAGAAGGTTCGTAGAAATTTTTTCCAACCTAGCTTCTCCTTTGTTCACTCTGTTGATGAAGGATGCACAGTTTGTCTAAAATGATGCATGTCAAACAGGGTTTACTGAGCTAAAGAAAAGGATATATACAACACCCATCTTAGGAGGGCACAACTGGGCTCTACCTTTCCATATTTCTTTAGATGCTTCAGACATAGTTATTCGGGTAGTTTTAGGACAGCAGGAAGGTAATGCTCCTTATGCTATTTATTACTTTAGTAAAAACTTGTCTCCTGTTGATATGAATTATACTGTCACAGAAAAGGAATTTCTTGCCATTGTTTATGCCATTAACAAATTCAAACATTATATTACTGGATATTCTACTTTTGTGCACACTGATCATTCTTCTATCAAGTATTTAATGAATAAACCAATCACGAATGCTAGAGTTACTAGATGGTTGTTACTGTTACAGGAATTTGATATCACAATTATTGATAGACCAGGAAAGGAAAATGTTGTTTTAGATTTTTTATCTCAACTTACTAACAATGATGACAATTTACCAGTCAAAGATTCCTTCCTCGACGAACATTTGTTTGCAGTATCAACTCATTCCCCATGGTATGCAGATATTGCTAACTTTTTGGCTGCAAGTAAGTGCCCAGCACATCTGTCAAAGAGAGAAAAAAGGAATATCATACAACAGAGTGCTAGGTATTGTTGGATTGATGGCCATCTTTTCTACAGAGGGCTTGATTTAGAGATCAAAAGATGTGTTAGAGAAGATGAAATCTTTAGCATTCTTAAAGCTTGCCATGATGAGCCCTGTGGGGGACATTTTGCTCACAAAAGGACAGGTCATAAAGTTTTTAGAATGGGCTATTTCTGGCCCACATTGTTCAGGGATGCAAAGAAGTACATTCAGGCATGTGATAGCTACCAAAGGATGGGCCAACCCAACAGATTAGATGAGATGCCTTTGTAGCCACATCTTGTGGTTGAACCATTTGATAGGTGGGCTCTAGATTTTGTAGGGCCTATCAACCCTCCCTCAAAGCAGAAAGTTCACATCTTGGTTTGCACAGATTACATGAACAAATGGGTAGAAGTTGTAGCCTTGGTTAAGGCTAATGATCAGGCTGTGATTGATTTCCTATATGAAGAGATTTTTACTCGGTTCGGAGTACCTAAGGAAATCATTACAGACGGTGGACCATAGTTTGTGTCTCACAAGATGGAAGCACTGTTACAGAAATTTCATATTCAGCACAGAATAACCTCGTGTAATGTCCCTTGTTAGGAATTTTATTAAAATGTCAATTTTTCACTTTTGTTTTCCCCTAGTTAGACCTTTGACTAGTTTTGATCTCTAGGTCCCAAATTTTCCCCACATGATCAGAAATCTTCTGAGAAGGTATATGAATGATATTAGAACATAAAAATTTGTTTCAGGGATTCCTTTGATCCTTTAAAATACTTCTACAAATCCTCTTTCAATTATGGTGAATGTAGGTAACTTTACTAGTGATTTCCCTTTGACTAGTATTGGTATCTAGGTCCCAAATTGACTCCAAATGCATTCAAATCTTCAAGGAAGGTGTATGAATGATATTAGGACTTGAATATGATGTTCAGGGATGACATATTGCCACCAAAAGACCTCTTCAAACTCTCTTAATATTCTGGACCAAGTATGCAATTTTACTAGTAATTTGGGGTTCAAATCCCCCTGGGGTAAGTACTGAAAATGGCTTCGCAAATGCCTCCAAACCCACTCAAATTTATGAACATAGGTAGGGAATATATTAAGTATTTTATTAAGGTCTCATTTTCACCATTAATTGATTATTATATCTGTTCCAACCCTCTCCCATTCAACTACAAAAATCACCAATTCGACCCTTGGGGAAATGACACTATTTTTTCTCCCAATGCAATTAAACTGAGTAAAAATACTTCAAATGCTCAAGTACAGTACATGAAACTTGTAAACAACATCCATGTAAGTCCATTAATTACAAATTCATTAGATAATCATCTATTCATTCGAAATCATTATCATTACATTGATTCACAACAAGGTAGTGGGGAAATGGCATTGTCCTTTCAGTAAAATTGATATTTATACATTACTACTTGGAATTTCGACCTGAAAATTTTTGGATATTAATAAAAGAGTATTTAATTCATATTAAAAAATAAATGGGGTATTAGAATCTCCCCCAAAGAGTACAATAGCTCACCAAAAACGCCCTCCCTCAAGGATTAAGAATATGCCATCAAAACTGGAAATGGTTGAAGGAGTGAGCTGCAATAGAAGACCCCATGAGCTTCCCTGTAACTTACACCTACAAATAAAGACTCCATTAAAGCTCCAAATGAAAGGTCTGAATGTCCTTTCCAATTGCCAACTTGGATGAGAATCTTTCACCCTCGAAATTGGCTAAGGCAAGCAACTAGTCATCCACTAGCTCTCCCTCTTCACAAATGCAATTGCAAATTCTACAAATGATCAAAATATGGTTTCATTCTTTGTTATTGACATTTATAAAGTTATAATGTCTTCCATGGGTCGAATTCCTTCCAAGAGACTCATGCCAACTCAAGTTGGGAAGAGATTCCAAAGAACGCCACTTGTACAACAATTCCTAGTCTCCCACTTCCACCAAATCACATGTGGAAGCATCTTAGCTGCCCTAACACCCTTGAGCACCCTCTTGGAGTCTATTTTTATCCCTGACATGTCATATATGTCATATGTCATCCTTTAGGTCTGATTTGTGTCATACGTGTCATAGCATCTTCATCATTGTTGTCATAGAGCTAGGGAATCTAGCCCAAGTGTCTCACTAGCTCCAAATTGCCTCTTCCTCTTCCATGGGAGTTACTCTTTCTTTATATTTTGACCTTGGATGATTCATGCCATGAATAATACCTTATGGAATCCCCTAAGTATGTTACCACTCACCTTGAATTCGAATTGGTGAGAGAATGATGCCAAATGTAGTGGGGAAATCTAGCCATATGTGGGTCCCACTTCCTCCATGTGTCTTCATGATGAAATGCCACTTTAATTTTCACTTGTGTATATTTATTTATCTCCTTTATTAGATATTTATGCCATCCTAATTTTCCAACATCATTTATTATCCCCATTATTCACAATCCCAAAGCTTCCACCCCAAACCTAGGAAACTAGTAATTTCCCTCCTTGGCAATTATTTGACATTTAGCATTAATTTGACAAACACTAATGAATATGGCCATTGTGACCCAATGCCAATTTTGGGACATGACAAATCCTCCCTTCCCAATATTGCTTTTCCTCAAGCAATTTCGAACATGGGTGTTGAAGAACCTTCTTTCTATATAATGTTTTGAAGTTGCCATTGAATTTCCCAACCTTGAGTCTTTCAGTTTCCATGAATATTTTAGAGAGGAACCACCATGCTTGCTGCTGCACTACTCTGATAAAATTCACTTTATTAAGTGGGAAATCCATCTCCCATACTGCTTGTTTCCCCCAAAAAAATTCAAACCAATGAGACAAAAATTATTCCAGGGTCCCATTGCTTGTATTGCACCCCAACAATTAAAAGTGCTCTCCAACCCATACCATCAGATAAGAGGATTCCTGGATCCCATTTTCTTGTATGCATTCTTCCAAACATCATGAGTACAAAATATATATCATCAAAGTACATAACAACATAATTAAAATGTACATCAAGAAGATGCTTCATCAAAGAATCATGAAAGTGTTTGTACTTCCAAGTAAGTAGACCACCATTTTCTAGGTGCATACAATCTTCAAGGGACCAATCAAATCTTCTCCAATGACATAGGTGAGGATCCCATGTCTGATAGTGCTGCTCCAAAAGAATGTGATATGCATCAAAATATTCATCCATACATTCTTTCATCCAAGAAGTGAATGAAGAATCTCCACTAAAATATGAACCAAATAATGAGCAGAAAAAACAAGGAGACTTCAAAGGACTCAAAGAAGTCTCACCCATACATCCATGAGGATATGTATCATCATAAGGTAAAGCAATATGCTTCTGCAATTCTAAATAATAAGGTGCTCTATCCATGTCATCATCAAAAGGAGAGGTAGGAGTTTCATTCCCCTCATGTGGCACCACTAGAAAAAAACCTTTCACCCAATTTTCATCCCAAAGTGATGTGGTTGGAAAAGAATTGTGGGGTGAGGAATTATGAACCAACTTTAATTCTTTACAACTCTTACCCATTGAAATATTTAATTCATCTTCTCCATAATTGGCTGGTCCAACTATTGTGAGATCATGTACCTCTTCCAAGGCTTTGAAACTCTCTCCATGAGGCAACTCATAATCCCTTTGAACAAGGATAAGTGCTTATCCTTCTTCTTGTTTTAGTGTAGAATCTTCAAGAACCTGCATATCAACATGTACGTCATGTTCCACAATTACATTAGGTTCCTCTTTTGTGACATAAATTATTTCATCCTTTTCCTTGAAAAGAGCACCATTGCTCATTATTTTTTCCGAGTTGCTTCCAAGTTCACTAACCAACAATTTGAAATCTTGAAAGAATTGCCTCCACTTATATTTGAAGGATGGTTTAAGTAATTTTCTAAACTCCTCATTCTCCTCTAAGGTTCCTTTCTCACCCTTACTCATGGTGACCAATGAATGCACTTCTTCTCCTATTTCTTCCCTTTCACCAAAGTACATCCAGTTTTAGTTTCTAAGGGTGGTGGCTTATTTCTTTGACTCCTGGTATTCATTAATTTTCTACCACATAGGGTGCCAAGACCATGCTCTGATACCACTGTAATGTCCCTTGTTAGGAATTTTATTAAAATGACAATTTTTCACTTTTTTCCCCTTAGTTAGACCTTTGACTAGTTTTGATCTCTAGGTCCCAAATTTTCCCCAAATGATCCCAAATATTCTGAGAAGATATATGAATATTATTAGAACATAAATATGTGTTTCAGGGATTCCTTTGGACCTTTAAAATACTTCTGCAAATCATCTTTCAATTCTGGTCAATGTAGATAACGTTACTAGTGATTTCCCTTTGACTAGTATTGGTCTCTAGGGCCCAAATTGACTCCAAATGCATTCAAATATTCAAGGAAGGTGTATGAATGATATTAGGAATTGAATATTATGTTCAGGGATGAAATATGGAAACCAAAATACCTCTTCAAACTCTCTTAAGATTCTGTACCAAGTATGCAATTTTACTAGTAATTTGGGGTTCAAATCCCCCTGGAGTAAGTACTGAAAATGGCTTCCCAAATGCCTCCAAACCCACTCAAATTTATGAAAATAGGTAGGTAATGTATTAAGGATGTTATTAAGGTCTCATATGCACCATTAATTGATTATTATATCTGTTCCAACCCTCTCCCATTCAACTGCAAAAATCGCCAATTCGACCCTTGGGGAAATGGCACTATTTCTTCTCCCAATGCAATTAAACCGAGTAAAAATACTTCAAATGCTCAAGTACAGTACATGAAACTTGTAAAATACATCCATGGCATTCCATTAATCACAAATGCATCAGAGAATCATCCATTCATTCAAAATCATTAGCATTACATTGATTCACAACAAGGTAGTGGGGAAATGGCATTGTCCTTTTAGTAAAATTGAGATTTATACATTGCTACTTGGAATTTCAACCTGAAACTTTCTGGAGATGAATAAAAGAGTATTTAATTCATATTAAAAAATAAATGGGGCATTAGAAGCTCCCCTAAAGAGTACACTAGCTCACCAAAAATGCCCTCCCTCAAGGATCAAGAATATGCCATCAAAACTGGAAATGGTTGAAGGAGTGAGCTGCAATAGAAGACCCCATGAGCTTCCCTGTAGCTTACACCTACAAATAAATACCCCATCAAATCTCCAAATGAAGGGTCTGAATGGCCTTTCCAATTTCCAACTTGGATGGGAATCTTTCACCCTCGAAATTGGCTAAGGCAAGCAACTAGTCATCCACTAGCTCTCCTCTTCACAAATGCAATTGCAAATTCTACAAATGATCAAAATCTGGTTTCATTCTTTGTTATTGACATTTATAAAGTTCTAATTTCCTCCATGGGTCGAATTCCTTCCAAGAGACTCATGCCAACTCAAGTTGGAAAAAGATTCCAAAGAACGCCACTTGTACAACAATTCCTAGTCTCCCACTTCCACCAAATTACATGTGGAAGCATCTTAGCTGCCCTAACACCCTTGAGAACCCTCTTGGAGTTTTTTTTTAGCCCTGACATGTCATATATGTCATATGTCAGCCTTCAGGTTTGATTTGTGTCATAGGTGTCATACCATCTTCTCATTGTTGTCATAGAGCTAGGGAATCTAGCCCAAGTGTCTCACTAGCTCCAAATTGCCTCTTCCTCTTCCATGGGAGTTACTCGTCCTTTATATTTCGACCTTGGATGATTAATGCCATGAATAATACCTTTTGGACTCCCCCAATTATGTTACCATTCACCTTGAATTCGAATTGGTGAGAGAATGATGCCAAATGTAGTGGGTAAATCTAGCCATATGTGGGTCCCACTTCCTCCATGTGTCTTCATGATGAAATGCCACTTTGATTTTCACTTGTATATATTTATTTATCTCCTTTATTAGATATTTATGCCATCCTAATGTTCCAACATCATTTATTATCCCCATTATTCACAATCCCAAAGCTTCCACCCCAAACCTAGGAAACTAGTAATTTCCCTCCTTGGCAATTATTTGACCTTTAGCATTAATTTGACAAACACTAATCAATATGGCCATTGTGACCCAATGCCAATTTTGGGACATGACACCTCGCCATATCGTCCATAGGCCAATGGCCAAGTGGAGAGTACAAACAAGGTTATCAAGGCTATTCTGACAAAAACAGTGAAGAGCCATCGTAAAGATTGGGCTGGAAGGCTTCCAGAGGCACTATGGGCCTATCGTACTACGTGGCGTAACACCACTAGTTTTTCCCCATATGAGTTAGTGTATGGTAAGAATGTTGTTTTTCCAATTGAATTTGAAATCAGAACCTTGAAAACAACTGTGGAAGCAAACCTAGATTTATCAGAGGCATAGAGGCACCAATTGAATCAGCTCAATGAATTGGATGAGAAGTGCACAGATGCAGTACATCATACAAATTTAATCCAACAACAGCGCTCTAAGTGGCATGATTGATTTATAAAGAATAAAGTCTTCCAAGAGGGGGACTGGGCTCTGTTGTATGATTCACGGTTTAAGAGGTACTTTAAAGGCAAGTTGCATACCCGTTGGTCGAGCCCCTATCCGATAGATCGGGTATTTGATAATGGAACAGTCCGGTTGATCACCATTGATAAAAAAAAGTACGATTATTCACAAATGGTCATCGGTTGTGACTGTATCACAAGCCGATATCAAGGGAAGCTTTCGTTTCGCATGTGGCAGATGATCCAGATTATCAGTTAACGCCAGGACATGGATTTTTAAAACCCCTGTCAATTCTTAAGAACTACAACCTCCACATGATATGTATGTAAATAATTCTTTTTCTTTTTCTTTTCATTCTGTATTTTATCTATTTTTCATTTTACATTTGATCGGGTTTGTTTGAAGAATTCTGTGCAGGAACTAAATGGAGCAACAACGGTCTCGATTGGGCTAGATGACTGCAAGCACCTTGCATTGTTCCTGATTTAATAAAGATATTTTTAAATAAGATGGATGATTTGTTACCTTTAAGCAGTTAACTAAAAATTTTCCTGTTACTTCATTATTGCGCAGCTGCGACTCCCTACCTTGCCCCTTCTTACTATTTTAGCAATTGCGACTCCTTACTCTGCTCATTTTTTCCCTTTTCTAGCAACTGCGACTCCGTTATTCTTGACTATTCCGCTAAATCTAGCAGCTCTGACTCCTTACTTTGCTCATTTTCACCCTTTGCGAGCAACTGCGACTCTGCTATTCTTGACCATTCTGCCAAATCCAACAGCTACGACTCCACTATTTTCACTTCATTTTCTCCCTTTGCTAGTAGCTGCGACTCCGCTATTCTTGACCATTCTGCCAAATCCAGCAGCTGTGACTCCACTATTTTCACTTTATTTTTTCTCTTTTCCAGCAGCTGCGACTCCGCTATTCCTGACCAATCCGTCAAATGCAGCAGCTGCGACTCCGCTATTTTCACTTCATTTTTCGCTCTTTGCCAACAGCTGCGACTCCGCTATTCCTGACCAATCTGTCAAATGTAGCAGCTGCGACTCCGCTATTTTCCACTTCATTTTCACTCTTTGCTAGCAGCTATGACTCCGCTATTCTTGACCATTCCGCGAAATCCAGCAGCTGTGACTCCGCTATTTGTTGACTATTTTACCAAGTCTAGCAGTTGTGACTCCATTATTTTTTTCCCATTTCGCTCTTTCCATACAACTGTGACTCCGCCAATTTTGCTTATTTTGCTAAATCTAGCAGCTATGACTCCACCAGTCTGCCTGCTCTCCAAATAATGATGCCTAATGAGTCCAATTTTAAGGTATTTGATAAACCTTTTTCCCGCAGTCAAGCTCAAGCAATGGCGAAGAAACACACTCATTTGTGGGAAAAATGTTTTACTTTAATTATTTAATGAAGTTGTTTTTGACAATTATTCTTGTATGTTTAAAATGCGTATTCAATAAACTAATTCTGTGGAAATCAAGCGCGATTGAGTAGGTTCAGGGGCATTAAAGGACGAATGCATAGAAGACTAAGGGATCATGCAGCTCGGCGCCCTGTTTCCTGATTTTTAGAGAATGCACTCTTGTTCAAGAAGAATCGGCATTTAGACAGTTAATTAGGTTCAACATTAATAATCATATAAATATGGACCACTCGGGTAGTGAGAGGTCTCTGTTGACATTTTTGGAGAAACATTGTTTCACGTTTTTGCACTATTGAGATACTTCTGAGTTAAAGACCTTTGTGAAGACATGGAGTTTATATTTTAATAGAAGACTGATGTTAAATCCTAGTCAGCATCTATAAGTTTCATTCTCTCCTGACTACAAGTTGGAGAGGGCCCCTCCAACACGTAAGTTAGGGGATTTTCAATTTTCAGGTATTTCCGATTATGTTTTTTACATTGATGAAAATTTATATCGCATATGGAAGTATTTGAATGATGTCTTGATTCTGTAGTAATTTATAACACATTCTGTAGTTCAGCAATACGGTTCCAGTGGTCCTGTAGCTTCTTTCTTCCAACGCACATTTTAAACAATGATTCCATATATATATTAGCATTACCTTCAAAAATCATGGTTTAGATCTAAGGTTTATGAATGTTTCCCATCATGATTAATTGCTTCTCGAGATTGATTGCTTTGATTTCTTAATAACAGATGTGTAGCATGAGATGTTAGATTAGAATTCTAGTTTTATGCGTAAGTAATTACAAACTTTGCTTTCTTTAATTTAGAATAGATCTGTTATGGTATTTCACTTTCATAGTCTAGATTCACCATTCTGCGTTAGGTAGATTCATAGGAATATCTCTTTCACTTTCAGCACTTCTAATTCTCTAAAATAGATTCATTGCTTTTAGTATTTTAATTCTTTAAAAATAGATTTACTGCTTTTAGTATTGTAATTCTTTAAAATAGGTTTATTATTTCCCAGTATTTAAATTCCCTAGTATAAACAGTTTTATGTATTGAGTAGGCAACCCTTAAAACATTTATATTAATACCCAACTGTGACAAAGATTATCCTATAAGAGCACAGATAGTGCCTGCACCTCTAAAGTTTGTACGTTCCCCGGGTTGATAATTAAATTAGGCTCTTAGTACAGCTGCCCTCATTAGGCATCCATATTGGGAGCTCACCACTTTTTGGCACCGTTGCCAGGGAGGTGCTAAATATTTTAGGAGACATCACCTAAAAACAACACAAAAAGAAAACAAAAATCACATAAAACAAAAACATAAATACTTTTTTTTTACCAATGAATGCCTTGTCAGCAAATGGATAGGTTTGGATGCTTTCTGCGTAAGCATCCCATGAGCAACAACGGTAATAACAGTTCTGACCATTCTCAGTTTGAACTCTTACACTCTAAAAATGAAACTGACCCCACATACGATCCAAACAGAGACAACTTCACTACCAGTTCCAGCACAAACACCACGATGGAAAATGAAGAGGAGGAACCTAGGGAGATTTTCACCTTTCCCATTAGCATACCTCTTGGAGATGCCAGAATGAAGAACATCAATCCTAATAATCTACCAAACTTCCATGGTTTGACTTCAGAAGAGCCCGACACATTTCTGTTTTAATTTGAGGTAGTTTACAGATCATTTCATTACACTACTGATGCACAAAAGATAAGGATTTGTCCTTCCATACTGAAAGACCTATCACTTCGGTGGTTTATGAGCCTTGAAGGGAATAGTATATTTAGCTGGGATCAAATGAAACAGGCATTCTTAGAAAAATATAGGGACTACTGCAAGGCCAAAGATACAAGGGATGAAATCTTTAGGATGCAACAAGGAGAAAGAGAGTCATTAGAAGATTATGCCCAAAGATTTCAACTCAGCTACAAACGAGCCAGTCATTGCACCTTGGATCCTGAATCACTAAAACTTGTCCTTCTTATAGGTGTAAGAGAGGAGAATTTTGAAGTCTTAAATCTTCTAGGAGATAGAGATATATTCCAGAAATATTTTGACTAGATCCTGCAAATCTTCAAAAACTACTCTAGATCTAGGAAAACTAAGAATGGGACAAGGGATACACGCACATCTACTGGTGGATCAACATCTTCAAGACCAACACTTAAAAAATCTAATTTAGGAAACCTGCTAGACAACATGAATACTGACATCCTGTAATCTTTGGCCATACAACTTGATGCTCTTCAAATAAAAAAGAAGCAGGATGAAATTAACCAAGCCTTGGCAGTATTTTGTCCTCGTTGTAGAAAAAAACATGAGAAGGGGCAGTGCACCTTGAACACAATAGAAGTATGTGGTCTCTGCACTGACGACCATTCCACTGATAAATGTCCCCTCTTACTCTCATGTAAGGTGGCTATTCAAGACCCAGCAACTGAAGGAGCAATAGAACAGCTCTGTTTTATAAATCAGAGAAGGAATCATTTTGTTAGACCATATCAACAGAGCAATCAAGCCTACTATAATCAAGGACAACCAAATTGGAACTCTGCACCAACTCCATGGAAAGCACAGCCAAATCAAAACCAATGGCAACGGAATCAACAAACATATCAACCATCCTATCAACAACCGTATTATCCACCGTCTTATCCTCAATACCCCCCACCTTTTCCAACCACCACAAATTATGCAAATCAATACCCCCATCCATCAAATTGGAGGGCTCCATTACAACAGCTACTTATTATGCCACCCCCACAACCTCAGCCACCCCCCAGACCTCCACCCATTCTAGCCCAACCAATCCCAAATCCTAATAATAGCAGACCTCCACAACAGCAACAGACATATAATGCTAATATCACACAATTCCCTACCTATGTTGTAGACACCATAGAAATAAACGAAATAAACCTGCGATCTAGAAAAACGTTGCAAAATACATCCCCACACAACATCCAACAACCTGAAGCTCAAGAACAAACAGTAGAACCCTATGTTCAGCATCCAGATGAATCAGACCCTCCTGAGGACGAAACCAACCACCCCCATGCAACAGAAACCCTCCATTTCCAGAATAACTAGTCCGGAGTACAAAAGAAGAGGAAGAGAATACAATTTTAAATGAATTCAAGCACGTAAACATCCAAATCCCGATTTTACAAGCCATAATGGATGTGCCCATCTGCAACAAATTTATTAGAGATAATTTCCTAAAGAAACCAGGAAGGATGAAGCGTGACCCACCAACTATAAATGTAGTGGGACAATTGGCCGATTTAGTGCTGGGTGTCATAATAAACCCTAAATATCTTGATCTTGGTAGTCCTATAGTAAACGTCACCATAAATAACAAGCAAATAAATAAAATCTTAATAGATTTGGGAGCTGCGATCAATGTCAAGACTAAGGAAACCATGTTATACCTGGGACTCCAATCAATGGTAAGACCAACCACAACAGTACTCCAACTAGTAGACACATCCACTGTGAAACCCGAAGGAATTCTAGAAGACATTATGATAAATATTGAATCCTGGGAATACCCAGCTGATTTTATAATAATTGAAATCCAAAGCAAACTTAGTGGCTGTCCAATTATACTAGGTAGACCTTGGTTAGCAACTGCAGATGCTTACATAGGTTTCCGATCAGGAAATATGACAATCACCAGTGGACATACTAGGAATAAAATCACAATCTACGCACCAGCAATGAAATATTTAGAGTTAGAATATCAAAATTGGACTGATGATTACCAAAACACACCAAATCACAACCTCTAACCTATCCTAACAATTGATGCTGCAATATCACTAAAAGCAATAGACGAATATGGCCATATAGATAGATTTATACAAAATGTATCTTCTAAAAATCATGTTATTCAATAATTTTTTTCCACAGACACAGGTGACAGTTCAAAATAGAACATGGATGACTTATGGACAAAAGTACTGGAAGAACAGATTGAAAAGGTAAAAGTCGTGGAAATTCACCCTGGAAAAACAGTCAACATAAATTCCAATTTGGAACTAGAGAAAGAAAGGAAATTAATGAAGATACTAGAAGAACAAAGTAAAGCATTTTCATGGACATATGCATACATGAAAGGAATACATCCTGATATCTGCAAACATTACATTTACATCAAAGAAGGTTCTACTCCTATCAGGCAACCACAAAGAAGGTTGAACCCTGCATTAAAAGACATAGTCAAAGTGGAATTACAAAAGTGATTAGATGCAGGGTTCATGTATCCAATATCTGATAGTGAGTGGGTCTCACCACTAGTTATAGTACCCAAAAAAGGAGGAAAATGGAGAATTTGTGTGGACTACAGCGAGCTGAATAAAGAAACCAAGAAAGATCACTTTCCACTTCTATTTATAGATCAGGTGCTAGATACATTATCTGGAAACAAGTATTTTTCATTCTTAGATGGTTTCAGTGGGTACAACCAAATTTTAATACATCCAGCTGATCAAGATAAGATGACCTTTACATGCCCATGGGGAACTTATTCCTATAGGGTCCTACCCTTTGGTTTATGTAATGCCCCAACAACATTTCAAAGAGCCATATTGAGTATTTTCTCCAATTTTATAAATGACAAAATGGAAGTCTTCGTGGATGATTTCACACCCTATGGAAAGAAATTTGACCAGGAATTGAACAATCTTGAATTAGTATTAAAAAAATGTATTGAAATGAGCTTGTGCCTAAGCAAGACAAATGCATGATGTTAATGGAAGAAGGCATCGTTCTAGGACATAATATATCACAAAGAGGGATAGAGGTTTATCAAGCAAAAGTTTTAGTAATTAAAACGCTACCACCACCTGTTAAACAAAGGGACGCGAGAAGTTTCCTTGGACAAACAGGGTACTATAGAATATTTATTCAAAATTATAGCAGAATTGCTGCCCCAATGTTTGCACTTCTCACAAAAGATACTGAGTTCATATGGACAAACAATTGCATGATAGCATTTAATAACCTTAAGGAAAAAACAATTACAGCTCCAGTACTCCAAGGACCAGATTGGGCAATTCCATTTCACATCCACACAGATGCATCAGATAAAGCCATCGGATCTGTGCTTATACAAGAACGAGACAAGAAACTCTATGCCATATACTATATAAGCAAAAATTTGGCTAGGGCAGAACTCAACTACACAGTCACAAAGAAGGAATTTCTGGCAGTCATACATGCAATCAATAAATTCAGGCATTACATCACAGGATACCAAAGTTTTATCCACACTGACCACTCAGCAATCAGATATCTTATGAACAAGCCTAATACTAGTGCAAGAATTATTAGATGGATGCTACTTCTACAATAATTCGACATTACTATAATAGATAAACCAGGCAAGCATAATGTGGTAGCTGACTTTTTTTCAAGAGTCACACATGAAAAAGATAATGAATTGGTTCAAGATAACTTCCCTGATAAGCACCTTTTTGCCATATCAACAAGAAGCCCATGGTTTGATGACATAGCAAACTATTTAGTATCCGGGAACTTTCCAGAACATTACAATTATAAAGAAAAGACCAAAGTAATAAGACAAAGTGCAACATACACATGGATAGAAGGCATGCTTTTTAAACAGGGACTAGATAAAATACTTAGAAGGTGCATTAGGGAAGATGAAGTATATGACATAATGCATGCCACCTACAATGAACCCTGTGGAGGACACTATGCTGCAAAAAGGACAGCCTACAAGATCTTACAAATAGGATATTATTGGCCAACACTCCACAAGGATACTTACGAATATGTTTCACACTGTGATGATTGCTAGAGAATGGGAAAACCAACACAAAAACAAGAGATGCCACTCCATCCACAAATCTCCTTGGAGGCATTTGAAAAGTGGAGATTTTATTTTGTTGGCCCATTTAACCCACAGTCAAATCAAAAAATCTACATCCTTGTATGCACTCATTACCTTACAAAATGGACGGAAGTAGCAGCACTGGCTGCTGCAAATGAAACCAATGTGGCCAAATTCTTTACTGAGCAGATCTTTCATAGGTTTGGCGTGCCAAGAGAAGTAGTTTCTGATCAGGGCCCACAATTTACATCAAATTTAATTGAAGACTTGATGAAAAGAAACAATGTAAAGCATAGACAGTCATATTCCTACCAACCTCAAGCAAATGGTCAAGCTGAGGTAACCAACAAGGAATTAGATAGAATCTTGACAAAAACTGTCCAACTTCACAAAAGGGATTGGGCTGACAGACTTAGTGAGGTAGTTTGGGCTTACAATACTACATGGAAAATAACTATAGGATTCACACCTTATGAACTAGTCTATGGAAAAAGGGTCATGCTACCAATCGAATTTGAAATAAATACATTAAGAATTGCAGTAGATTTACATATGGACCTATCATAAATTCAAAAAGAACGCATGCTACAGTTGAATCAACTGGATGAGAACTGCCAACAAGCACTTACACACACTGAAATCATCAAACAACAAAGAAAAAAAAGGCATGACCAACATCTGAAGGATAAAAAGTTCAACAAAGGTGATTGGACACTACTTTACGACTCCAGATTTCACACATTCAAAGGGAAGCTAACCACTAGATGGCTTGGACCTTACATTATACAAAAGATTTATGAAAATGGAGCTGTGAGAATTATTACAATTGATGAAAAGGAGTTCCCCATGATAGTGAATGGGCATTGCCTAAAACTTTACAAGAAACCGCAATCAAAAGAAGAATTTACACAGATACTCTACCAGGAACAATTGATGCTGATAGAGGATGCGGCAAATCAGTGAAATTCAACTCATTAAAGAAAAAAACGAAAAAAAAAAAAAAAAAAAAGGCAAAAAGACAAAAGAGAAAAAGAGAAAAAAAGAAAAAACATCCAATATGAAGCATGCACCCTACAAAGAGCCAGAAACATTACATATTAGCACTCAAGCGACCCAGATACATTACATATCAGCACTCAAGCGAGCCTGTAATTCAATTCAAGCGAGCCAGATACATTGCATATCAGCACTCAAGCTAGCCAGCCACGTCTACATTCAACAACCAGTCATCAACTACTACGGAATTGTTCAAACGCACCATTCCATTCTTTTCAACATACTCACGCAAGCCTGCAATTTATTCAAAAGAGCCAGTCACATACTGCCATGCAATCATCCAATATGAAGCATCATCACATGAGTCGTATCAATAACTGGCACAACTTTCAAAAGAAGATAGTTCAGCAAATTCAAACGAGAAAAAAGGAAAAAGCAGCCCATACATGTAACTACTGACATGCAGAAATCAACTACAGACATCGCCAAATCTACTACAAAATCTGCCATGCATGAAAAAACGCACCAGATCATCAATGCAGGTACGCATACATAGCAAGGTAATCTCTAGAACGATTTTATTTTATTCTTAAGGTAAAACATTATCCCACACTACATTAATTTCTAGTCAGCTGAGGACAACTTCTTTTTTAAATCGGTAGCATGGTAGAATGACCTTAAGAATGACCTAAGTCATGTCACCCTCAACAAATCATGATCACAACCCTCATCATATGAAGTACAAAGATTGATCATGGAAAAAAGGGATTAAAAATGGCAAGTACAAGAATGATGGAAAGGATAGGTGCGGAAAGACAGTAAGTAAAGCTGCATAATCTTCCACGATTTTTGCATACAAGGAACCTCTCAGAATTCCTGAGAAGCAACAAACCAAAAGCTAGTGCACTCACCCAGCCATCATTTTCAATCCTCGAGTCTGTAGGCAGAGCCCGACCAATTGAGGGTATAAACCACATTCCAAAGTTCTTGTGTTGTCTAATTATAAAGAAGATTCTAAAATGACAAAGGGTTTCAAGAAAGTGAACCGGAGGATCACAGAGCCATTTATCAAAGCCTGAGATTCTTGCAGATCATTCGCAATGTAGGCTGGATGCCTTTCATCCTTGGACTGACAGGATACGATACAGGGGAATCTCAGAAGTTTGCAAGAAACTTCAAACATATCAAGGATGAACAGTACGTCACCCAAGTAAAGGGGTTACATATAAAATTGGATGAGGACATGATTGCCAAATTCACTGGTCTACCAATGGGCCTGCATTGGAGCAGCAATGACCGGGAGGCAAACCACACAACAAAAGAAACATTTTTTGAACAAGGAGAAGCTTACGACGAGGACAAAAATGGAGTCAAAAGACTCTCCATGCTGGTGCCATGGGATGAAATGGCTGCAATCGTCCAGAGGTACATTACATGCACTGGAAGGTTAAGTTATGTTCCCATTTTCCACTTTCGTATTTTGGAACTTCTCAGGCATAGGAGTCACATTTCATCAAACAACAACATTAGCATTCCATTTTATCTGCTCCAATTGCTGGCGGAAATGAGTAGGAAGGTAGTTAAAGGAAAAGAAGATGCTTTGGCCCATCATGGGCTGATCAAACTAATAGTTGGTGAAGAATTAAAATCACAGATTCGAGAGCTCTCTTGGGAGGAATTCAAAGTGGTATCTGTTGAGGACGTTTAGAGAATGAAGACTACGCCCTTGCCACCAGAATAAAACAGTAAGACCTTGCCACCAAAATAAAACAGTAAGACCACTTCTGTATCAGGGGAAAAGAGAAACATTGACTTGGACAGTGTGGCCGACACCCTGGTAAAGATAAAACACTCAAGAGAGGACTCCCCCAAATTAGACCCAGGGATTCCTTCCAGTAATCAGGGGTCGGAGAGACGTAGCAAAAGGTTCACACAGGTATCTAAAATCCAAGTCTCTAGGGAGGAAGAAAGGGAACCCAGCCCCCTGGTTAACAATGTGTCTGATGATGACATTGATCCTTTAATAGATCAGAAGGATCCCACTACAGAAGAAGAAGAGGATGAAGAAGAGGAAATGAATGAAGAAGAAGAATGGGATGAAGAAGAAGAAATGGATAAAGAAGAAGAGCAGAGCTTACAAAAGCAAGACAACTTCCAGGGGAACCCTCCAGAACATAATGAAAACCCTGAGGTCGTTACCCAACTCGCTGAGGCATGGGAAGAATTGGAAAAGCTCAGAAATGAGCTGGCAACGTTAAGAATTGGGCCAGGAAGCCAGCCCACACCTCCCCCGTTCTCAGTAGAGAAGACCCAAATTCTGAAGATGCATCATGCAGAGGATCTACGGCTGGCTGAGTAGAAGAATTCAGTGCTTCTAGAAAAATTGGCTGAGGCACAAAACGAATTAGCCAAAAAGGACTAGGAGATTACCAAATTGAAGGATGTTTTGGCCACTACTGCTAACATATATGATAGACTGCGGGACCTCAGACTGCTGTCGGAAATATATGCAGTTTATATACAGGAGAAATGGGGTAAATTCCAGCTGTAGAGGTTGAAGCAAGGACTCCCTATAGAGATAAGCACTCCCAAAGAGTTTATGGATGCTTCTTTGAACTCCACAGAGCTGGAGAAGGACCAATTGAGTGAATTCTTCTTGCATAATTTTGTAGTTTCTGGCTCACCCAACTGGTCGCCAAACCCATATATGGGCGATTTCTAGTTGAGGGCATTATGTTCGTGGATGAACCACGAAATTGAGCGATCCCAGGACTACCATATCTATGTCGCATCCAAATGGAAAACCCAATTGATGATCAGAGCAGAGCCAACTCACCCTGAAGGGATAATCTACAACCATAGGATCCTCACCCAGGACGAGGAACTGATCCCCATTCTCCTTGCAAAGCAGCAGGAGGCTATGAATCATTTTGACATTACACTCCGAAGCACACAAAAGGAAGTTCATGAGTCCATTAAGGAAAGGTGGAGCAGAGTGGAAAACAATCTGAAAAGAAGAGAACTCCACTCCCCCCTCAAGCTTGATGGTGCTCTTTCAAAGCCAAACTCTACAAAGAATCCCTAGCAAGAAATCAACTCAGATGGATTGGGATGAGACCGAATCCCCCATTCTTTCTTTCCCCACTCATCAAGGGACAGATTAATGAAGAGGAAGAGAGGAGGGCATGGGCCAAGGAGGATCAGAATTTTGGATATCACAGGAAGGTAGGGATCCCTTGGGTGGTAGCATGGGACATCAAGGAGGTCGTCGACGAATTGAATAAGTCACCCAAGGATGGGTGAATCCTTCAAGTATGGGAGAGAATGATGAGTCCAATTTCCAGGTATTTGATAAACCTTTCTCCCGCAGTCAAGCTCAAGCAATGGCGAAGAAACACACTCATTTGTGGGAAAAATGTTTTACTTTAACTATTTAATGAAGTCATTTTTTACGATTATTCTTATATGTTTAAAATGTGTATTCAATAAACTGATTCTGTGGAAATCAAGCGTGATTGAGTAGGTTCAGGGGCATTAAAGGATGAATGCGTAGAAGACTGAGGGATCATGCAGCTCAGTACCCTATTTCCTGATTTTTAGAGAACGCACTCCCGTTCAAGGAGAATCAACATTTAGACAGTTAGTTAGGTTCAACATTAAGAATCATATAAATATGGACCTCTCGGGTAGCGAGAGGTCTCTATTGACATTTTTGGATAAAAATTGTTTCACATTTTTGCACTATTGAGATACTTCTGAGTTATAGACCTTTGTGAAGACATGGAGTTTATATTTTAATAGAAGATTGATGTTAAATCCCAGTCAGCGTCTATAAGTTTCGTTCCCTCCTGAGTACAAGTTGGAGAGGGCCCCTCCAATATGTAATTCAGGGGATTTCCATTTTTCAAGTATTTCCGATTATGTGTTTTACAGTGATGAAATTTTATATCCCATATGGAAGCATTTGAATGATGTCTTGATTATGTAGTAATTTATAACACGTTATGTAGTTCAACAATACGGTTCCAGTAGTCCTGTAGCTACTTTCTTTCAACACATATTTTAAACAACGATTCCATATATATATTAGCATTGCCTTCAAAAATCATGGTTTAGATCTAAGGTTTATGAATGTTTCCCATCATGATTAATTGCTTCTTGAGATTGATTGCTATGATTTCTTAATAATAGATGTGTAGCATGAGATGTTAGATTAGAATTCTAGTTTTATGCGTAAGTAATTACAGACTTTGCTCTCTTTAATTCATAATAGATCTGTTATGGTATTTCACTTTCATAGTCTAGATTCACCATTTTGCATTAGGTAGATTCATAGGAATATCTCTTTCACTTTCAGCACTTTTAATTCTCTAAAATAGATTTATTGCTTTTAGTATTTTAATTCTTTAAAAATAGATTTACTGCTTTTAGTATTTTAATTCTTTAAAATAGGTTTACTGTTTCCCAGTATTTAAATTCCCTAGTATAAACAGTTTTATGTTTTGAGTAGGAAACCCTTAAAACATTAATACTGATACCCAACCGTGACAAAGATTATCCTACAAGAGCATAGATAGTGCCTGCACCTCTAAAGTTTGTACGTACCCCGGGTTGATAATTAAAGTAGGTTCTTAGTACAGCTACCCTCATTAGGCATCCATATTGGGAGCTCACCAATGCCAATGATGATTCAATTAGGCGTCATTTTTGTTTCTTGCTCCACAAGATCCAATCACGGTTTGCCACGAAGGAAATTTCGGGTGTCTTTGGCAGCTATCAACTCGGGTGGCGGTGGCCACATCACTTTAGCACATGTGCATTCATACTCGTGAGGACAAAGGCTGGCTATAATGATTGATTCACGGCTAAACTCATAAATGCAAAGGTACGGATCACACCTCTTACATGATTTGGCAGAAAATTAAATACGGTTATAATGATTATGTACTGTCGCAGCCCTCGATTAGCGAACCCGTACTAATTAACCTCCAGGGAATATGTCAGTATCATGGTTGTATTTATTTCCCGTCACCTTACTCGATTTGCACCTGATACCCCAATTCTTCCAACTTCCTCGTTCCAACAGAATGTTCATACCTACGCCAACTTGCCTAAAATACCCTACTTTTGAACTCCAACTATCTCTTGCATGTTTGTGTGTTGCAACTCCCACATCCAGACTAGTAACTGTTGCATCCGTTCGAAATTGTGAGGAGAGGTTAAGATGGGAAACCCAGTCTGGCATGAACCAGTAAATATAGAAGCTATATGTGCCAATGCAGAAGTCCTTAACATTTTCATAGTAGCAGGTTGGATGGAATACTTTGAATAGTTGAACGGTTTCCATACAGAAACTACATTGCAATTTTCCCTTAATCTGGCTTACACTCACTCTAAGGTCAGGGGACTATGTGTGGATGTTACAGAATAAATCATCGCAGAGGTTACTGGCTTACCCCAGGTTGGGAAGAAGTCATTTGGACGGAAGGCACATAATGCAAATGTTGTGAGAGAATTCTTGGTAGTTGGAGAGCATGTTAGTCCAAAGCGCGGTGGGTTGGAACTGGCATCTTTACCACCTCCCTGGAATCAAGTGGCAATATTTGTGAAACGATAATCTCTTGTGAAGGTAGGTACCAAATTGTGTCCTTCTCTGAACTTCCCTTATTGTCTCATTTACGCCATGGCAATTTGGCAAATATACCATTTTATCTGCTTAAAGCCCTACAAACCATGGCTGGTTATGCAAAAACTGCCCAACACCTAGTTTCCTCTCTTACTAATCACGACCTAATCAAATTACTAGTCTTGAGAGCAATTGCAAATCGTAATTTAACCTGGGAACAATTCCTTGCTGGAGATGGGCCAATCAGAGAACTTGTTTTAGAGATGGAGGGTGTTGACGAGGATAATGAGGATCGGCGTTCCTCAAATCCAGTTGGGGGGGAGGCTGGAGCATTAGGGAAATAGACTAGTGAGGAAGAGGAAGTAAATATAGGAGAAGCAACATCAGCAGAAAACTCTGTTGCTGAGGAAATTGTGATGGAAACCATGGTGCATGAGGCAGAAAAATCATAAGCTGTAAATGCAGAAGCAGATACTCAAATGAAAGAAGCTAAAACTGGAGCAGTTGTTGAAGCTGCAATTGCAGAAGCAGGAATTCAGGAGGAAGGATATTAGACAGGAATAGTAGGAGAAGGGACTGTGGAAATTTTGGAGGTTGTGTCCTCTCCGGAGATAAGGGGGACCAGTATTGAAGAAGAAAAGACCGAGGAAAAGACCCCTGTGTCAAAAAAAAAAGAGTACGATCAAGGAATAGGGGTCAGACACCCATTGCAGCAAAGAAAATAAAAAACAGAGCTGTCAAAGCACCAGTAGCAGTAAGCAGTGAGGAACACCCAGAGGGAATGGTGAGGAAAAGAAGGACTCGATCGACTATAGCAGCAGAAGCAGCTATGATAGCAGTAGCAGCAGAAGAAGCTGTAATTGCAATAGCAGCAGAAGCGGTTGCAACAACAGCAGAGGTAGCAGAGACAGCAAAAGAAGCAAAGATAGTGGATGCAATTGGGGGTAATATTGAATCACCCTTAGCAGAGACAACAGGAGCAGTCAGAGAAAATAGTGAGTCACCTATGGTAGAGAAAGCACCTGTAACAGGGGTAGATATATAGATTCCCATTTTGAACCCCAAGTCATTTGCTGCTATGCAAGAACCTTCCATAGAAGAACCTCAAATCGAAAATATCCTGCATGAAAATGAATTATTAAAGGATGATGTGCAGATATTGCGAAATGAGCTGGAAAGATGGAAGGGAGTAGTTGGAAAACAAGTAGAGAAGAATTTGAACACATTAGCAAATGCTGCAAACTTATTAGAAAATTTATCTTTTGCATTTGAAAATGAGAAGCAAGGAGAGATTGTTTGTCCAGAGTGTGGAGATATATTTTTTGCAGCATGACACAGAGTTGTTGTGTTGGGAGTTGTATCACAAAGGCATGTATAGATAGAGGAGGTAGAAGAAGGAATGCCAGAAATCGAATTGATGGGGGAAAATGAACCAAGAATTGAAGAGATCCCTGATTCGAATTTAGGAGATGAAATAGTATAGTCCCAACCATCAAGGGATACCGAGCTTCTTCAGGACCAGTCTCATTAGTCAAAGAAACTTGATATAACCCAGAAACAATCTCAGCAGTTCAACGAAATTGAAGAACAGGGACTGTTACACAAGAACCAGTGTTTTCAAAATCATTTGCTACAGTTACAACACAAATTGAGATGACCAAGGTTGAAATGGAGAAGAAGGATGCTATCACACAAGAACCAGCAGTCCTAAGAATATTTGCTGAGACTGTAACACGGACTGAGGTGGCTAAGGTTGATATGGAAATAAAGGATGCTATTACACAAGAACCAACATCCCCAAAATCCATGGGTGAGACTGCATTGCAGGAACAGACCACTGCAACTCCAATGGAGGATGAAACTGTTACAGTGCCAAAGAAAAATGAGGAATTCATTTATCTGGACTCTGATGATGAAAATGATGTGGAGGACAGAAGATTTCAATGGCTAGAGAAGAAGATTCTCTGGCTAAATCTCGAGTTGGATAAATGGCACAAATGGATTGATCAGTTCAGTACAGGTATGATTTCTCTCCAAGAACATATACATGTCATTAGGGGGTTGAGAGAAAAGTGGGCTGAGGAGTTATTCTTCCAGAAACTCTGGTGGGAAAAAATTCAAGAAAAATTGGAAGGATCGAAGAAACTTAAGTCCCCGCAACAAGAAAAAGACAAAATGTATATTCTTTCCCTAGAATTATTGAGTTGCAGGGCTCCATGCCCCTCTTACCCTGTCTTTCTCCATGAGCAGACAACTTTATTTCAATTAAGGGATCTGAAAGAAGGGAGACCATTTGATTTGGAAACAACTACTCAATTTTTGGAAACTTTTCTAAAGAGTGATTTTGAGGATCAGCATTTGTTATGTGAATTATATTTACATGATAGGGCTTGTTATATTAGCTCTCCATCTAATCCATTACCTTGTCTAGGGGATGTTCAGCTGAGGTAATTTTCCTCTTTTGTCATTAACCATGTAAGATGGCGAGATGCTTTCCAAACCATCCTCAAGAATGAGGATAATTCTACTCTCTTGATTAGGGAGGAACCTTAGGATCCAAAAGCACTCATAGAAAATCATGCTAAATCTCTTAGGGTTCCTTCAATTGCCCAATACTTTGAAATCTTGCGAGATAAAATACTCACCACATGTGTCCCAATGATTCTCAATATGCATCAGAGTGCTCTAGAAGGTAGTGAATACCGATGGCTATATTCTTCTTCATCTCTGAAGGAAATGGATCCATACTTCTTTGAAAATTTCAGGCAAGCTTTGACAAGGATTCCTAGATATGTGCAGTGCATAGAAAAGTGTGGGTCTTGGTGGATTGGATTAAGATTCAAATTCCCTCTCATATGGTTTCCTGTGAGTCCTTACAGAAACAAATATGCTTTGAATGTAGAAGAAGAAGAGCTGTGTTGGGAGAAGTGGATAGCCTGCTATGGGTTTGTGCTCAAGGGGAGACACCAGAACTTGCCTACAATCTTACAAATATTCACAGATTCAACTCAGACTCAGATTCAGACTAGGGAAGGTAGTTGCATGAGGACATGCAATCAGATAGTTAGGGGGAGATGTTGGGTTCAGGAAATGCCCCTTTTTGGCCATCCTTATTACATCATTTTGCCCTGATTACATCCTATTTTCATAAGCTATACGTATGCCTTTTCTCCAGATAAACCAATGATATTGACAGGTATGATTCATTATTGCTTTATTTATTTTATGCCTTAGATTGTTAAGGTTCTAGATCCTAGTCCTTGGTTTATGCTAATCTGTGTAATTTCATTTAGTCAAGGTCTAAAGCGCAGGTGTATCAGCAGAATGGCGCCAGATGTTACTCTTCAAAGCCTGATTCCTCATAACTCCAAGGGATAGCGCACTCCTCCATGAGAATCTGTAACAGGCCTCCACCGAAACAGAACCCAGCTACAACAGACAGATCGCATTCCAGCTTGCTAAATCTGTTGGTCCATTGATTACTGGAGTAATAGCTCCTTCATGAGGAGTAGCCCTATTTAATATGGTTGTAATAATTAGCTGTAACTCCGCAGCTTGAAGATCATAGATCTTCATTGCTGCACGATTTTAGTGGATCGTGATCTATACTTTCAATGTATAAATATGTGAAGGCTCTCATAGCCTGGGGTTGGCCAATTACCATTTTGCATAAGTTGTAACAGAGCACTGATACTGTCAATTTCCATTACTAATATGAGAGCAGAGTTCTTCATTTTCGTGTCTTAATTTGTTGTGATTCTCGACATCTTTGTTAGAAGGCCAAGGCCCGTCTTCTCACAGAGATAGCCGGCTTAAGTAGTTAGGGAAATTTAGCTTTCTTTCTTTTGTGTGGTGTTGAATCATTGCAAATGTTATTGTTAGCTACAATAGAGATTAGCTTTCCTTTTGGTAGTTCACGATTGCATCTCAAATAGCTGTAGCAGATTGGTGTGACAGTCGACTATGTAGGATAATTCAGTTAATGCATGTGTGTTTGAATCAGTTGTAATAGCCAAGCTCAATTCCAATATCTTTCAGTTGTTTATGCTTTCTAGGATTTCCAGGTAATTATCAGTTAGAGTTCAAGCTTATATTTAGATTTTGGTTGTTGTTGTATCTTCAATTGGTTTATTAAGGTAGGCATATTATGATTGAGTAACAGTAGCTGCTGGATGGATCATTTTGGTAAAGATCAATTATTGTTCCCCTCAGTGTGTCCATGTTCCCTACAATGTTTTATGGCTGTTGTGATCAAAATTCTTCTCCTCTTAAAGCCCTTACATTGACTACATGGACCATAGAATTTCCCATCACCACTTCTTTTTACTCCTTCACACAATCTAGCAAGCAATTGTCGATTTTGTTCATCTAGATCAGGAATATTTCTAGTTGACATGTTCTCGTAAAAGCTTCAATGAAGATTATCGATCTTAGAAAATCAAGCTCCACACTTCGCTCGCTTTAATCACAAAAACAATGGAAATAATGAAAAATAGTCCGCCGAATAAAAAAAATTCCGCAAACCGTCGCTTGTATAGCTCGAACATGTCAGAATATTTCAAAATTTATAGGTTTTAAAATATAACCTTCTGTCGGATATCCGATGACTTGAACTTAGTTACCGTTGGAGAGTGGAGGTTGGATATCCAACATGCTAGGGCATGATCTCCTGTCGGAGATCTGAAATTTTCGGGTATCACATGATGTCGGATATCTGACGGATAGTAACATAACATATTGTCAGATATCCGACATACTCGGGCTTAATATTAGGTCGGATATCATAAGCCACTGGTTACCATTCATCGGATATCCAAGGTACGTCGGATATCCGATGGACCATTCTATCAATTTTAAAAAAATCATCAAGTTTTGTAATTTTGAAGGTGAAATATGACAACATAGTCCTTTTTGTCAGATGTCGTCGGATTTTCTCGTCGGATTTTGGGTTCAAATTCTGTAGTGCCATGTTCCAGAATGAGCAAGAGAGCTCATAATAAAGAACACCAAGGACGGTGTTAAAAATAAGGAGGGGAGAAATGTGATACCCCAAAACGTTATTATTTATTTTTGAATTGTTATTTGTAATAATTATTTATGTAAGAGTTATTAAATGTCAAAAACACAAAGTGACACTTTGCACAACAAAGTATTTCTTTATTATTAAATAAAAGAAAAATGGCACTTGGAGAGTTCAACTAAATGAAGGGACACCACCATGGCACAGAGAACATGTGTAAGCAAGCAAAAGAGAACTTTACCAATGAAATCCAATCTAAAACTCAACAACCAGACAAGATCCTAAATCATAGGGATTGATGGATTGATTGGAGACTTGATTGGGATAGCACAAGGCCTGGGCAACACTGTATATAATAGTGCACTGAGATAGCATGGGACATCATGTGGTGCATGGAAGAACATTGTTGAGTGTTCTCTCTTTTCATAAGTCCATCATTGCTTTTTACAGACTCTAAGAGAGAGGGGCCGCGAGGAAGTGATTGCTTGCGTTCTAGTGCATGGTGGTGATCCAGCTCAAGGGTGGAGTTGGGAAAATAGTTGAGTTTCTCTCTTCTATGGTTGGGAGGAGCTGATTCTCCAAGCAACCAATTTCCTTTATTTTAAGCAAGTGTCTTATTGCTTGATCGTCTTAAATTTTGTTTAAAATTTAAGTAGCATAGTTTGTTGACAATAATTTTAGGTACGTTACAGTTATGGTGGTAAAACCTCTATGATATGTAAATGAAACATCCACTTTGAAGACATATCATAAATAGCTCCAAGATAGTACACACCTATTCCTACAATATAATAATAGGAACCCTACATGAATTCATATTATGAAGCATATAGTGTGTGGTCTTCTAGAATTCAAAACAAAATAATAATAAAATATTCATTAAATGTTAGTCCTTGTGTCATTTTAATCTTGGGACTCCATCTTAAATGGGTTCAATTCCCCTTTTGAATATTTACTTAATGTGCATCCCACCTCCAATATTGCAATTTAATATTTTTCTAAACACTTATAACCTATAAAGATAGTATAGAATATATTAAATAAACTTAGTAAAAAATGAAATTATATCAAGATGAGATTAATCCACTAGTGTCTTATAGAAAACACAAAAATGTGGGGACACAATTTTTCTATTAAAATTGAATTTAATTGTTTAGCTCAATGTATCTTCACATCACCTAGAAGACCAAGTTGAAAGATGGAAGTACATAGACCATTTGTCATATGCATGCATATTACATGAACAAAGTGAAGTTGAGAATAAAAAACATGTATGACATTATCTATACTATGTATGAAGAATCTCAAGATTTGCTTCTAAATAACCAACTTTATAATAACGATTTTTAGAAGATTTAATAAATAACAATGTAGATAACCTTGAGCATGATCCCAACACTTTAATATTGAAAAAGATCATGAATTTATTTTAAAAGTAAATTGTCATTGAACTTTGAAAAAATTCAATTCAAACACATTTATGTATTTTTCTTTTTTTTAATATTTATACATTATAATTATTCAATACATTTATTTAACAAAAAATGTCATATTTCTTGTAAACCAAAAATACATTTACAAACTTTCTTGTTCCAATTAAATGAAAATCCAATATACTTATGATTCTCTTGTAATACCGAATATTGTATATCAATTTATACAATACAATTATTACGAGAGATAAAACACTAAAATGTTATATAGAAATCCGATGGAAAAAGCCTATGTTGAAATATATCAATAAAATAAGCTCTCTGCATTACGAGCTTTTCCATATCTCTCGAATCTCTAATTCAAATACGAACTTTTTGTATTCGTGGATGCGTCTTAGTTTATTGTTTTATCAACGCAAAAAATATCATTATAAAAGAATGTCTCGTAGAATTACTATAATAAAAATTACATTCGAAAGTGGATTCTCACCACTGGCAGAATTTAAATAAATGTGCAAGGTGTAGAAGTTAACGAGGGATGAGTGAGTGCGCCTTGCCTAGGTGGAGGCCACATCACTCAATCCCATCTACCAAAGCTCCAATTAACCATTCAATTAACACTCCGAGCTCATCATGGATTGGAATTCGATTTCTTTTGGCTCCTTCTATCATGTCAAGTTCGATCTAGGTTTTATGTATGTAGTTTTTGTATAAATGAGATGCCTTTTGGCTCTCTTACGATGGATCTTTTGTTGTATAGTTACTCTGAGAAAATTGTATTGCTTTGAATTTGTTAATAAAGTTATTCGACTTTAGAGGTTTAAGTGGGCTTTTGTTTATTGTGGTGAATTCTTCATGGTTGGAGTGATCTCTTTCCAAGCACTTCTCTTTCAATACTTATATGTTGTGATCAAATGCTAGTTTTAGAAGTCTAATCTTTTAGAACATAAGATCTGTCATTTGCGGTTGTCAACTTGACTTATTATGCAATGTTTGTCAAAGTTATATGAATAGGATGTATTCAGTTGTACTAATATTGATAAAACTTTGATCTGCTTAGCATACTAGTTGATTTTGATCTCACTATTGTATTGAGTGTTTTGTGTCTTGTCGGGTTTCACCATTTGAAAAATGGTGTGAGTTCAGTTGCTTCTATCCCAAGCTTCAAAAAACCATATTTTTGAGTTTAACACTTTGTGATTGCGGGATCTACAAAGCTTGTCATCTTTTGCCATAAAAAAAAGCCAAGAGTAACTCTCTCTTGTGTTCCATCCACAAGCTATATTTCAAACTTGGTTACTTGGTCACCTTGGAAGCACTAAACCCCCTTCTTCCACTCGTTTGGGGTCTCCCTACCTTTCGTTTCCTTCTTTTCAAAGCCTCTTTCCTAGCCCTCTTTTTACTCCTCCTTGCCTTCGTCCTACCCTAAAAACCTCTTATCCTTTCATCCCTCTCGTCTCCTTCCTTTAGCCTTCCTTTTCCTTTCGTTTTTCCTCCAAAAACTCCCTCTCCTTACCTTCGTTTTTCCCTACCTTCTTTCATTCGTTTTTGGCCTTCTTCCCCTCATTCCAACCTTGCCCTAGCTATCTTCTACCTTCCTTACCTCCTCTTTTCTCTCCCTTTCGTTTTTGTCCTTCCACTTCTTCTCCTCTTTCCCATTCGTTTTTCTCCTTTGCTTGCTTCCCTTTCCTCCTAAAAACTCTAAAACTTAAAAAAAACTTGTAGTCTTTAGGCTTAGTTCATTCTTTAGTTTGCATTTCATTTTGGATAGTTAGATCTTGCACTTAGTTCATTTTTAATTACACTTGCATCTTAGATCTCATTTAAAGGTAGACTTGCATTATATTTCTCACTTTAGGCTTTGCATCTAGTCTACTTTGAATAGTTGCATCTAGATCTCATTGAAAAAGTTGCATCTCATTTTAATACTTCGATCTAAGTGCATCTAGTTTCCTTTTGTTTCATTTGACTAACGCTAAAGGGTGCATCTAGTTTCCTTGTGTTGTTTTGTAGGTGTGATAATAAAAGCAAACTCAAGAAGAAGGTTTGGAGAAGAAGAAGAGCAACTAATCAAAGTGAAGAGGAGAACCATTGCAAAACCAAAAGAGATTTGAAACCAAAACCATGAAGATTTAACACTCTCCTTTTTTGTTGAAGAAACCAAAAGAGATTTGAAACCAAAACCATGAAGATTTAACACTCTCCTTTTTTGTTGTAAAACTCTCAAGAGTTCTTCAAAAGTTACTTCTATTTCATCACTTTTCTCTAAGGTTGAAAATCCTAAAAATTTGTAAAGTTACTTCTATTTCTTCACTTTTCTCTAAGGTTGAAAATCCTAACAATTTGTAATTGATTAATAAAATAAGGTGAAGTGGGATAAATCCTCCCATAGTTGTGTTTCTTCCCCATTTGGGGAAGAGTGTCTCGTGTGTTCTTAGCTTAGATTTGCTTCAAGTACCTATATTAGTTTCATTTTTGTTTATAACACTAATTGCTAGATTAGTTCATTTTTGCTATTTTGTATTTTGTTTGTTAGATCATTGTTTCATTATTTATTGAGCTATCATTTGGTTTTTTCATTTACAATCTTCTTATCTTCTAAAAAGAACCAAGACTCTTGAACTTGTCATAATACAAGTCAAGAGCACTTTCTGTCAGAGAGCATAAGTTTTGCATTTTTACTGCATCTTAGCATATAGATTAGTTAAAGACTCTTGAACTTTGTCATAAGACGAAGTCAAGAGCACTCTTTGTCGGAGAGGTTTCATTGTGCTCTTAAAAAAATACTTCAAACTCACAACCCCCTTTTAAAAAAAAATTATTTCGTTGCTTTCCACCACCAAGTATGCTCTGCCAACCCTAAAAGGTTGGATTATTACTCATAATGGTGACTTGATTTGATTAATCTCACAAGTGATAACCGTAATAAAATCTTCACCCTCATAACCAACGAACTGGCGTTGTTTTTCGATAAATAGTCAGGTAGTGGGAAAATTCTTGCTGGAATCTACCATTGTTAGATAGCTCTAGCTTGCTGGTTAAGTTCCTTGGAAACCTAGCTTAGAGTACTAGATAGTTTGTCAGATCATCGAGAGGAGCCACTAAAAGTATTTCTTCTGGTTGGACTTCAATACCTTGCTTTTCTTAGCCTTAATAATCAAGAACACTTAAAACATTCCAAAATTTACCAAGAAACATTGCAAAACGATCTCACGAACAATTATTTTTGACTTACACATTTCAGCATCCCAAGCATCTTTTTTTTACTCCATAAAGGCACTGGTCTCTAAAATTTACATGTATCACCTTAATCTAGACCATATGTCCTTATTATTTGCTTAAGTATATATTGTGGATGCTTTCTTAAATTACAAGTCAATTTATATATTGTTGTTCATCTTGATATCTGCATCTTGTAATTCGTAGCATGGATTGCATGTTTATTATATTCTTATCATAAAAAAACTCCTAAACAACACCCATCCATATCCATACATCACCTAAAAATATTTAAAAAACAAGAGCCATAGAAAACTCTTTGTTAGGGACAACCCCCCTTGGCTTCGTTAGGAGTTAGCCTAAACGGAGGAGCTGGGATTCAAGTGACAGTACCTGGCTCATTGCTTTCCCCCAGGGCCACACCTTCCCCACTTGTAGTGAGGGAACAACTTTTGAAAGATTTCTGCTGCTGGTGTGCATCTCGGCAGACAACAGGAAATAAACACATAAATTTTCAAGAAAAAGCATGAAAGCATAGAGAACACATAAGAGGGAAAAAAATCTGATTTTGTTATTATATGCTTCAACACACCAAAAACAATATGCAATCAAGATTTTACAATATTTTACAATGGAGCTTGCATCGATACAAGGTGTCTAGATCCTCCGGATACAAACAACAGAACAAAAGGATTCACGTAGAAGCCACTAAGCATTTAATTTAGCAATTACATTCTTACCTACCATCCAAAATAGGAGACAAGCACTGGCAGGTGAGTTGGATTTCAACGGTTCAAATGTTCCAAAATTCAGGTTCACTAACTAACAATATATATAACACTATCCACTCTTCCCAAACGAGATAATTGCCATCTCAATCCATAGTTTCATAGATAGGCTATGTTGGACGATGGTTTCAATTTGCTCAATATGGTTAATGGCTAGAAATAACATGTAATTTGAACTTTTGGGAAGGTAAGGACATGAATCAGTAAATTTTTGTAGGATAGATAATGGGCGGGAAAAGGCAAGAATGAGTGAATTTTTGTATTTAATATATATTTAATCACGGGTAAAGAAAAAAATATTGTAATTTGAATTATTTTAAGTTTAATTAGATCTATTTTAAATTCATATTTATTAATTACTTCATAGATCTTACTTTTTGAATTGTATAACTTTTTATTGATGCGTAAAATATTTAAGATAAAAAAATTAGAATTTGTTAGGAATTGGTTTAAGATTTTATAAAAAATTATTGGGATATTCTCTCAAGATCTCTATAAACAAATATTGGGAAAATTGAGCGACAATGGGAGAATTCATTTTCAATCTTCTTAGCATAGTTTCATGCAGTAAACGATATGTGCATGCACTTGATCTTTTCAGCATAGTTTTCTTCAATAAATGACCCGTGTATTATATGAGCAGGAGTTGCAGCATAGATTTTTTTAGTTTCTCATATTTGTAGATTTGTAGGGAATTTGTTGTACATTATATTTTGTTTCTAAAATTAGTTACAGGTTGTTTTTAATAAGGTGAAGTTGATGTGACTCGTCTTGCTCTGAGCACGTTAGTTACATGTTATTTATGCAATGTCAAGTTGGAGAGTTTACTGGTGAAGACATATAGTATCCAGATTGTTATCCTAGATAATTGATAATTAGCACGAAGGGACATGTATTCACAGATGGTGGCAATTCCATAGAATGATTTAGTATTGAGATTGTCCTTCAGGAGGTGAAGAAGCATCAATTCTGCTAAGTATGTCAATGATGGTTAGAAGTGGTTATATTTTAAATGAATCAAGTGGGAATCTCGAAAGTGTGGTGAAGAAAAGAGCAAAACAGTGAGAGTTCATAGTGGGTTTAAGTACTAGTGAAGAGCATATTAGACAATTGTGAGATGAGACAAAGTTGTATGTGTTTTAATGATTGTTATTTGTAATGTAAGCAATAAGGGAGGGTGTTAGAGATATTGCTTATAATAAAATTTGTTAGTCCACTTGGTTTAAGGTTTTGTAGGAAATTGTTGAGATATTCTCTCAACATCCCTAACCATATTTGGAATTAGTTGGATTCTATGCATCGTATTCAACATCCCTATCCATTGATGTATGCATTATATTCTATATATGTTATTGATGTATACATTGTATTCTATATATTATTGTATTCAATTTCTAAATTTAAGATAAATCTATATTGATTTTAATTTTTTGATTTAATAAATCTATAAATTATTTTGATACCTTATAAAACAATCATTAATAAATGAGCATGCCCCAACTACACCTCGCTTTTCTCTAATCGAGATAAGGATATCCCAACCAGAGATGGATCATGAAACTACTTGTTAAGCAGTTATTTGAGACACCTACATGCGCATCATATAACAAAAGTTTAAAGAAATGAGTCATTATTGCTCGATGAAATTCGTTGTAAAATATCCATCCACTTAAAAGAGAAGACGATTCGATCATTTAGGGAATAGTATCGGAGGGTTGTGGAATATGAAAAAACGCTAACGCTAACTTGTGATTATTGAAAGGGTAAGCGTTAGCGTCCTGAAGAAGGCCAAAAGGCTCTCCATGGAACTACTTCATAAATTTATATATATTTGCCTAATTAAAGCCTGTGCATTCTCTCAACCTCTGCTCAAGGGATCGCTCATAGGTCTACGGCTCAAACTCTGTAGTGATCCCTGGAGTTAGAAGCGGGGAAGAGCTCTCGAACCCTTACCAGCGGTAACAGCAAAAATCAACAACCACTCAAAACAGAAACAGAGCGGAGGACAAAAGTTCCTCTGATGCACAGGTCGATGCTCTTCCTTCTCCTTCCCACAAAGAAATCCACTCGATAGATTTATTTTCACATTGTATTAAATTATAATCCAAGAATTATTTTCAATAAGAGAGATCGAAGAACATATAAAGATGTTATCGTGATTTTTTGCAATGATATTTCACATTTTTGTTTATAAGTGTAATTTGATTGGCTGTGATTTTGATTTTTGTTTGTAACTGTAATTTGCTTAGTTGTGAAAGAGAGTAGCGAATAAACCAAATTTCCTACTTAAACTGTTAGGATTGTTTTCCTTCGTTGGAGATTTGAATCAAGATAGAAAGAGTACGAAACTTATTTCCTTACAGAATAAGGAACGTAAGGAACGAAACTTATCTCTTTATCAATGGAGCTGTTAATCTTCAACTACAAATATAAGTTAAAAGTTAATTCGTCAAGGGAGAGAGCACTCTCCAATATAATAACAATTCAAATTCTCTGGTTACATCTATAGATATTTATATTTAGATATTTCACACTATGACTGGTTCATGAGCAATGCCAATTGGCCTTCTCCATTGGGCATTTCCACAGTGACACTTTTTAACAACATTGCCGAACACAACAACATCGAGATTCTCCAACTTTGTTCCACAATGAAGATTCATTTGCATACCTTGATATTCAATCACTATCACTCTCGCGCACTTGGGATATCGGACCTCCCTCTGGAAAATCCACTTGGTTACTGCGCGATGCGTTCACTGATCTTCTACAATGCTCCAAACTGAACATATAACACTCATAACAATAATCTGTTAATATGCCATCATGTGTTCGATCGGGACTCTTTCCTAACGGACCCCTTCTTGTAGCTTCGATGCTACACTCTGATCTTATGTAGCGCTCCAATCGTAAAAGATGGAAAAAAAAAATCCATTTGAGAATGTAATAAATAAGGGTTCTCCAATTCAATAAAATGCAATTGAGGATTTAAGTACTTTGATAGTGGTAACTCGTGCAAACCTCCTCATGCCTAGAATTCTACACTGTTCTGTCATATTCCTCTGTAAAGGTGTTTCTCCTCTCGTGTTCCCTCGTTAGTCTTTCTTTCTGCATTCCATTGATGACCGTTCTATTCATTTTTCATCTTCTTATCGTATCGCTACTGAAGGTTGCTCTCTATTCTCCATCATTGAGCGAAGACTTCTCTCTATTCTCCATCCTGACAGAGTTTATGGAGGCAGAGCATTAACCCCAAAACAGAGTATGCTACTGAGGCGCAAAACAAAACAGGATTTGAGGAGCAGGATTTCTGAATGGAGCTCTCGGCTCTTCTAACACATTCCAGAACTGAAATGAACACACACAAAATACATTGAATCATCCGATGCCTCTTCACCCGAGGCTCATTTACTTGTCCACCTAATTGCATTGACTCCGTGTACGGTGGTTGGTGAATATAGACAGATGGCGGGAGGAATTATCTCCAACACTCCCCCATAATTTTGACCATAATCATGCTACTAACATCTAAAGCATACATGCAATGCCTACATGGGCTTTCAACAAAAAACGTTGAAACATTAATGCCTGCTGGTCTAAGTCTCAGCCAGGCTTACATACAGTCACAAAACAAGTCAAAATTTGTTTTACCTTCACCGGCCTTTTTCTTCCGTTTGCTCCAGACCTTGTACTCCACGATCCTTCTCGTTTTCTTCTTCTTTCTCACCTTCTTCTTCCGTATTTCTTCAAGCTCTTTTGGTCTCATTCTTCCATCTATGTCATCGAACTTGCCAATGGCATTCTGCCATGTCTCCTCACCTTCAATGAAATTCAGAGTTGCTTTCATCATATGATGTTCCCACATGTTATCTTCAGGTTTCATATTTTCAGCAACCTGTGAATCTGTGGCTTGCTGCCACATAAGCTCATAATAGTACCTTATCTCTTCAGGACTCCATTTCTCAAAGATGTCTTCAACTGGCTTTTCATCTTCACATCCTTCATCCTGTTCATCCATCTCCTCATTTTCAGCTGGCTCAACTGCTGTAGCAAAACTGTCACCCTTTCCTTCATCTTTTGCAGCTACATGGCTGCCTTCTTCACTCATCTTTGCAGCTTTCATGCTGCTGTCCTCTTCATCCTTGTTTGCAGCGATACTGTTGTCTTTTTCAATTTTATTTTCAACATACACATTGTTGTTTTCAGCTGAAATCTCTTTCTCAGCTGTTTTTCCATTCAATAATTCATCAATCAAGCTGATTTCATCCTTCAAAATCAGCAATTCTTCCTCTGAGAGAATCTCCTCATCATATTTTTCTTGAGCTTTCCGCTCTTCATGGCTGTCAATTGCACGCTGATTGATGTTTATACTTGCAAACTCACAAACTTCCACCCTCTTGGGCTTGCTCTTCATGAGCTTCTCTTCATCACATTTAACCTCACTTGGCTGGCCTGTACCTTCTTGGGTTGCTTCCACATTCTCTGCTGCTACTATGGCAGCTTCCTTTTCAACCTCAACAACATCCACATGCTTGACTGCAATGTGGGATTCACTCATTTCAAACTTCTTGTGCTCTGTTTGACTGACAGAGACTTCAAGCTTCTTCTCAGCTTCAACTTGAACCACAACAACAGCTGTTTCTTTATGGCTGCTCCCCCTTTCGCTGCATTCTTCCTCTAGAATGCACCATGCTTCCTTAGAAGTCTTTGCTACTGTAATCATTTGCATCAATCTGTCATCCACAGCTAGTTGGATGAGATGCAATGCCAAAGCATCTTTGGCTTCATCATTTAATTTAACATGTGTATCTACATACCGTAGATATACCCTCATTCTACTTGTCCACATGGCAAAATTCGTGCCATTAAACTGTGGAGGTGATGGCAGATCCACTCTGCTCCACTGATTTTCTTTCTTCTTGGCTTGTCTAGACCTGGACTTTCTGCCCATTTTTGCTCTGTGGCTGTGACTGAATGTCTTTACTATGTTGTTCCTTTTAATTACAGTCCTAGCTCCCCCTGTCTTTGCTAACTTCACCGTATTGCCCTTGCATTTAGAATCCCTGCAGAATGATCAGAAACTGCAGCTCTGCTTCTTCATTCTCTCAGGGCTTCAATTACGCATACACAATGCACTGAGGTAAGGTTTAGGCAGCCAATTATGATGAGAGAATGCTTCTCCGGACAAGTATGCAGTGCTGGGAAAGTATCACAAACAGCTTGAACAGCAGGAGCAGATAAAAATGTGCATTGACTAATATTTAACTGCACTAGGCCATACCCCTCTTGGTCACTCAAAACAGTTTCCATGTAATCACTACTAATAGCTGTATTGCGTTCACTGATGCCGCAACTCTGTTTACCTCCATTGTTTGGCTGTCAGACTGTTGTAATCACTACAATTGATCTCAAAAAGCGCCAGTCTGCAGCACGATTCTCTCCTGGTAGCTGATTACAAGTGGGATTTTTGCTTCATGCACGGCCCACTTCTTTTCTCTTCTGTGATTTTCACATCTGGCAAATCCGCAGTTATTCACGCAGGAGTTATCCGAACTGCTGCACGTGGGTTGATCCTCCTGGCAGCCGAACATCATAAATAAATTTCACGTTTGCATGTTGAGAAGCAAATACATGGTTTGAACCCACAGTCTCATTTGCGGCCGATTGGTGGGAAGTAATCATTTGCTACATCAACTTTGGTTGCACTGCAAGCTCGATTTGGTGAAAAATGACAGATTCAGAGGAGGCAGAGCATTACAAGGGAAAAACAGAGTATGAGCAAGACAAAAACAAAACAGGGTATGCTTCACTGTGGAGCTCTGCGGCCCTTCTACTACCTTCCCTGCCCCGTAAATGTTGTTGTTTGCGAAAGAGTACAGTGCCGTGTCAGTGATATTTTGGCAGAAGTACAATCGCAATGATCTTAAGCGAGGGCAACAGCATTAGCATCAAAGCCACAGAAAAAACCAAAATCACAAAATCCAGGCCAGCTTAGAGTCGGCTACGACACAAATATATCCAAGGGCTCCTCTTTTTTTTATACACGCTGGGGGTTGCATCAAGAGGAGGCAGCTCGAGGACCAGAGGTTGGTAGATGATTTGTCCTTGGAAAAATAACGCGGCCGTTGTTCATTTGTTTGTGAGGAAGAGTGCTAAGGTGAAAGAGATGCCCAAAAATCCTGAGTGTATTTCTATACAGAGGAAAAATGCCATGACAAGACGGGGTTTACCTTTGAGGTGAGGGATAAGCCATCTACGTTGTCGCTCAATGACTGGAGTCGTGTCGAGACGGTGTTTGTGCTTGGGAAGGAATGGCAGTTCACGATTCGCCTTTCCAGGACGCGCCTTCTTCACCAAACACAACCCAAACTGGCGGCTCTGCAAACTCTTTGGTTCGGCTGCTTCAGATCGATGGGCATCTATATTGCTCTGCGGAAGGGTATATTACTCGACGGCGTGGCTCCCCAATCTCCAACGGCGTCTATCCTTCACATGGCTGGTGAAAGGGGATTCGTGACTCTGGGCTCTGATACCATGACAAAGTTTATGGAGGCAGAGCATTAACCCCAAAACAGAGTATGCTACTGAGGCGCAAAACAAAACAGGGTTTGAGGAGCAGGATTTCTGAATGGAGCTCTCGGCTCTTCTAACACATTCCAGAACTGAAATGAACACACACAAAATACATTGAATCATCCGATGCCTCTTCACCCGAGGCTCATTTACTTGTCCACCTAATTGCATTGACTCCGTGTACGGTGGTTGGTGAATATAGACAGATGGCGGGAGGAATTATCTCCAACACATCCTCGCGTTGGTGTTTAGAGTGTGACATGCACTTGTAAAGGGATAGCTTGAAAACCGTAATTTTCTGAAGTTGCGATGGGATGTATGGAGCTGCAACCTCATTGGTGGTTATTGCTGCATGAAGTTTTGACAAGAAACCATTCTTTGCAGATACTTAAACCATAATTCTTGTGGTAAATCCTATGCATGGATTCTTGTGGTGAAGCATTGTGTAGAACGAACGACAGTGACGAGGCATTACTTCTAACCTTCAAATCCCATTCTTGTGACAAACCTGCAACTGCCCACAAAAGAAGAGTCATGTGGAAGCTGCGACCCGACAGAACTATGTGAGAGATCATAGAATGCCCTTGTATCATGATTGGTTTACTCGCAACCTCTCCTCCATGTAAGCTACGAAACTGTGCCTTAATCAATGCGGGTGCTACTTTTTAAAGAGGCATGGTTTACAATATTCAAGAAAGATTATTCAAGGTTTTTGAATTGAAAAAATACACCCTTTTATTTACAATACCGAAAGAAGCTGATGATTCATGTTGTGTAGATTTAAGATTTGGAAGCCCAGGAAACATGGAGTTGTTTGTGATGATCTACCACAAAAGCTTAGAGAGCGAAGAAGTTTTATTGAGGATTTATTCCAAACACACCGGACAACTACGCAAGCGAATTTCAATACCTGTAAATCCTCAATATTCAATTGAGCACATGGAACTATGTGGCACTGATAGAATTCTCTTGTAACAATCGCAATTGGGTATGCAGATCCTGGATATATCTGCTGAAACTTCCAAAGTAATAAAAACCATTACTGAGATGGTAGGTTGCCCTTATTATTTATGCAAAAGAAATTTGTTCATTTTCCACACCGAAAGGAGAGGCGTGAACGGCTTTCATGTTTTTAATTTTCAAGGTGAGATTGTGGTCACATTCCAATACCACCAGATATGTGACCTGAACCTTTTCAAGGTGAGAGCCTAAGAAAAATTTGGATAAATTTTTCTTATCCGAAGTTTTCTTAGGCTCTCACCTTGAAAAGGTTCGGAGATAAAGTTGGGCATTTGAAATCTTTGTCGACCTCACATCTATAACTTTTGGACTTACCATCAGGTGGATTGTTTATGATTTTTTACATTTGATCATCTGATCCCTTGCCTCATACCTTCGGTCGCTTGATTCCCTCCTTCGTTGATGGCTCTAAAAGGTAGGTTCCTCCCTCATTACTATCACAGCAAACCGATACATTAAATCATTGAGGCTGCCCTAGATTTTCCAAATCTACCACATGAATGCTAATTTTCTTTCGACTGGAGAACTTCACGTATTCCAATTGTTCTAACTGGCATGCGGTGGAGAAGATATAATTCATCCTCTTTTGCATGTAGACTTCCTGTAGGCATTGCAAAGGAAATTATATCTCCGATGCCTAGTTGATCAAATAAATTAGGCCCATATAAAATATGCTTTCCAAATCGAATCATCAATTTAACAGTCCGAATCGTTTCTTCATCATGTAAGCATAGGAATTGAAGTCATGAAAGCAACTTATTGCAATATGCTGAAAAGTCCCAATAAGAATGTAAGGTCGTTTCTGAAATAGAGACATTATTCAAGAACCAAGAAAACAAGAAATTCACATCATATTTAGATTTAAATTGTGCATTTGATCACATATAAACCTCACACAGATCGAACCATCCTCACATATCGCTCCATACTTGAAACATAGACATGATTAGGGGTTTACCGAAGACATTTCTTCTGAAAATTTTTCAAACTGATTTTGTCCACGGAGAAGAGTGACTATCTGGTGGTATCTCTGAAGTTTAACCGAAGTTTTCTTAGGCTCTCACCTTGAAAAGGTTCGGCTCACATATCTGGTGGTCTTGTAATGTGACCACAATCTCACCTTGAAAATTGAAAACATGAAGGCCAGTGACGCCTCTCCTTTCGGTGTGGCAAATGAACAAATTTCTTTTGCATAAATAATAAGGGCAACCTACCATCTCAGTAATGGTTTTTATTACTTTGGAAATATCCAGGATCTGCATACCCAATTTCGATTGTTGCAAGAGAATTCTATCAGTGCCACATAGTTCCACGTGCTCAATTGAATATTGGGGATTTACAGGTATTGAAATTCGCTCGCTTAGTTGTCTGGTGTGTTTGGAATAAATCCTCAATAAAACTTTTTCCCTCTCTAAGCTTTTGTGGTACATCATCACAAACAACTCCATGTTTCCTGGGCTTCCATATCTTAAATCTGCACGACATGAATCATCACCTTCTTTCGGTATTGTAAATAAAAGGGTGTATTTTTTCAATTCAAAAACCTTGAATAATCTCTCTTGAAAATTGTAGTTGTCTATCTTGATGACATGACTTTTTTTCTCAAAGAAGAGAAGTGATCACCTTGCTTACCTCAAACAAATCTTTGATCGTTGTGGGAGATAATTTATATTAATCCCCCAAAATAAATTTTTGCAGTTAATCAGGGTAGACTCTTAGGATTTTTTTTGTCCAGCTCTGGAATGATGATTGAGCCTGAAATAACAGGAAAAAAATTCCAGACTCTTACGCACTATAAAAAAATCCATGCAATCCTTTGTAAAAGAAATTTCGTGCGTAGATTTGTTCCACCCACACCACAAGTCGCTAAGATAGAAGCATCATTAGCATCAGTGAAGAAGGAAGATCCATTTACGGGCACTACAGCAGATCAATGGCCCCCAGCTTCCCTTTGCGCAGTTCTTTATCCCATGGATCCAGTTGAATTTATGGTTCTGAAGCTATTTACATACAGATTAAGATCCAAATCCAATGCCCTTGGTTCAAGTAGCAAAGAATCATCCATCCCTGCGTTGGAATAGAGTTAATAAATTGGTTGGGGTACTTGATGACAGGTATTGACGAAGCAACTTTACTAGGGTAAACTCTAAATGTGCATGTAACTATGGTATTGTTATAACCACATGTCTCAATGTTATCAAACATACGCGTATGCATTCTGATCTCTGCTCACACCTTGCTATCATACTTAGTACAAAAATTTAATATAAAAATAAGGCCAAGGTTCGTTACTTAACCAAGCAAGCTATCGGGATCCATATGTAAGTTCCAATTGAAGTTGCAGATTCTGCAGCTTACTAAACCTCAATCAGTGAAACTATAGGCCCTGTCTTTTACTTAGCTTCTGTTTCTGTGGGATCAACTACTCGCTCATGGTCTTTTTCTGGATCAATGGATTTTGGTTCATGAGCAATTGGTTCTTTGACAGGTGCCTCAACCCGCTGAGCAATAGGAACTTCAATTGGATCAAGATCAACCGCCTTGGCTGATGGTGGTGAAGCTTGAACAAAAATTGGCATGTTGAATAAAATGCTTGTACAATATAATCAATTGTTGTCGAATTCTGTGTCATATTTTGTATTTGTATTTGATATATTGTTGCATTATCATTAAATGAAGTCGATAATGTTAATGATAGTTGAAGGGCATATTCTTGGTCCTAGTTTTCATACAAACCAGAAAGGAATATGAGGCAATCCTTTATTGATGTATGAAATTAAATCATCAATAAAAGTTGGTTTTTTAAATTCTATGTATTTGGCCGTATGGTTTGGTTTACAATGAATTCATGTTCTTTTTCCTTATTTATTTAAATTTTTGCTACATTTTATTTTAAGTTGTATTAGTACATTTCCTTTGTCATTTTCTGGTTATAATTTGCTTCTTCATTTACATTTTAACTTATGTTTAGTTAATTCATTTTTCTTCATACATATAGTGCAAAAATAAAAATATAAAAAAACAAAAATAATAAAGATTTACATTTGTGCAGATCATAATATTTATAAGAAACTAATTTAAAAAATATCTAATTAATATTTAAGGCTTAAAAACCCCAGGGTATAGAATTGGCAGTGAATGGGTGTCCTAATAATGCACTCCTTGCCTAAGTTCACCGATTTGAAACTCCGTAAATATGAGCCTTACAAAAAAACTATTAAGGCTTAACAATTCTAGGTACCATTCCTATTTATTACTATAAAGCTAACATAAAGTTAAGTTTGCTAGTTGCAAAATTTCCATTTTTGAAATCAACATTTTTTGGAAACCATACTCAGATCTAAGTTATTAATCTCTTAGTTGCTCTGAAAGGCATGAAGGACAACATTCCATTTCTTTTTCTTTTATCTCTTGGTTTTCCTTTACCTGATTTTTGTTATTTCTTTTTCTCTTTTTGTCTATTCTAGATCTACTAAAAATTTGTCAATTTTTTATTAATCACTCTTCCTGTCAAACAATAGCTTAGGAATATAAGAGATGCATTTCCTAACGAAACTAGTATTTTCTCTTGCCTTTTCCACATAATCCTTGACATAGTGCACACACATGAACAATTAGATGCATCTTGGGAATCCATTAAGCAAGATGTCATTAGGGAAGAATAATCAGAATTCATTGCAAGGCATGTTAAAAAATTCCAACACCCTTGTTAGAAATTGTACATGTTTGAAACCCCTTGGTAGTCTCGTTGGATTAGAGGACAATCACCATAATTTGATTATTTGTCCTAGGTTTGGAGAAGAAGAAAATGACTCCAAAGATTGTATCAATTTCTTTCCCACTCTTTTTTAGATTCAGAACTTGAATCATCTACTCCCCACATTAAAAAATCGTAGGCACCACTATATTTTTTATGACTTCATTGAGAACCTCTTCTCATACACTAGGAAGTAATACACAAAGGCAATATTTTCCAATCTGAAAAGGTCGTGAATACCACTCCTTGTCATGTTCAGTCTCCTTTGAATTTAGCCACTACAACAACTCCCTTACCCAAATTTAAAGATCATTTTCCCAAATTGTTAGGCAATGGAACTTGAACTATAAATGAACATTTGAATTCTTTTTTGAATGCTTTCCATAACATAGACACAAATAGAAACAATAAATGTATGAGTTTATTTGTCAATTGTCTAGAAGGGAATGTTAGAACAAAATTTTCTAATCTTCCCCCAAAATTATTTTCAAATTGGACCGAACTCTGTTATTGGTTCAAAGCCACTTATGGGTATCCTCATGGCCCAATAGATTGATTGAAAGATTACAACAATTTAGTCTTCATTTCCAGAGAAATGATTAAATATTTGAACCTTCAATTTACAAAGCTTTATAATAGGATTTTGAAACTTATAATACCACATAACCTGTCAACCGATTTCAACTGTTGTCCGCGTCTTCTGTAGGATCCCTCCAACAAAGCTCGTTTGAACCATAGGCGAAGAAACCGTTAGCTTTGCCACCCAACCATAGGCCCATGCTTTCAGTCGCATGACCACCCCCGAGCTTTGGGTCGTAGAACTCACACACAAAAATTCGAGAAACTTAGCTTGGGTTTCCCCCCCACCAAAATTTCCAGCTAAACCCTCAATAGCAGCAAGTCATGAGGCAATTCAAAATTATGATAATCATAGATCTGGGTTCTTTACCCATTCCCAAAGCCTTCCTTTTAGAGGAACATTCCATGCGACACATGTTGCTTCATGCATAAATACATATTTTATTAAATTTCCAATTTAATAATACTCACCCATCCATGTGTTAGTTTTTCTAGAAGTTGCACCAACATTCCTAAGTTTGCTCATGTTTGTCCCCTATATATTTCACTTAACTCCTAGATTTGTGGTGTAGGTGGAGTTGACTAGGTGTCCATGCCTAGGATTCCATTTTGCTCCTAAATAAATATTTTTAATATTTTTAAATACTCAAAAATATTCTTTCATGTGCAAATGCATAAATAACCATTTCTAATATTTTAAATGCCAAAATATTCTTTTATGTGCAAATGCATAAATAACAATTTCTAATGTTAAAAGTACTAAAACTGCATTTTCCTAAGTAAATGCTCTGGGTGCAATTTATACGTTTTTAGGCCATTAAGTTAACAATTGTTTTTACTAGGATCCCGGTGCCACGCTGTTGGGCCTCCCCATTCCTTAATTCATTTTCCTGACATGGCACCACTCCTTTGGGTCCAATCATCAATCGTTTCCATTTTTCGGCAAGGTACCACATCGTCGGGTCCTTGCGTCCACTCTTTCTATTCTCGGCAGGGTACCGCATCATTGGGCCTTCTGTCAACATCCTTTCATTTTGACTTGCAGGAACTTCATGTAGCGATTTTAGGAGCCGTTACCTTCTATCCTTCGTCTACACGCTATTAGGGACTAATGGCGCAGAGGAGTGAGTCTATTCTCACTGCATGCCTCCCAACTCGTATGTGATCAGCTCCATTGTGGCCCACCTGTGCGCCCTCACGCTTTCCTCTTGATCAAGGGGATAAGTGCTTATCTGCTCATGCATGGTATTCTATCGGAAGTCGACATCGTCTCTGCTCTCCCTGTGTGTGATTTATCCGTACTCTACAACCCATCATATTCCTTTGTGTGTCCGTCGGTGAACCGTTTCACCTGTCACTACACACATTTCTCACAAACATATATTAGTAGTACTGTCCTCAATAATCATCATTTGATTCATAAATCCGTTACTTCATTAAGCATTTATAATTTACTCAAATATTACTCATTCATCTAATCAAACATGCATTTCGTCAATAATTGCTTTTTTCGTCCTCATCACATGATCAATCGTATAGCTAGTCGTTAAGCATCATTCATAAGCATATTTTCCATAATCACAGTTAATCATTAAACACATGTAATCATTCATTTACATCAACTGTCCAGATACACGTACTCAAAATAAAATCAAAGAGTTATTTTATAAATGTTTTAATCAGTCGGGTCACTCAACAGGTGCCCTCAACGTCTACAGTAGTCTAGGGGCACTACACCTACACCTCCTCCATAGCTAAAGCAACTAAAATCAGACTCGATTAACCTGTTAATGGTGCAATTCTTGTGATGACCATCATGACCCTAGTACTTTTGAAGTCATGAAAACTACTAAAGAACGTATCTTTGGTAAAAAACCTACTCAAGCGATTAACATTTTAGATTGGATAGATGATGATGATGTAGTGGTTGTCATAATGGTCAGGATTTTAATAATTGAAACAAGGTTGTTGATTCTAACAAAAATAATATTTGTTTTACCCCAAAAATGTCTATCGTTACTCTTGATAATCCAATAAAGAATTGTTCTCAGTTTATACAACATCCATCGGCTTAATCTTCATCTATCTTATCAAAACTATATAACATTATTGATAAGCTCGACAAAGTAAAATTAAGTGTGACATTGTTAGGTTTGGCTTGCACATCAGAACAAAAAGAAAATCAAGGTAAATTTTTACCTGAGGCATCTTCAAGCAAAACCAATCCCCCTCCTCATACTCCAGTAATTAATTTAATATTAACAAATGAACAAATTCCTATTCAAAATTGAGTGTAAGGATTATACACATATCTCTCTGCGAGGAATCCTCCATTTTACATTTCAATGAAAATTATGGAGAAAGTAGCTCATTGTTGTCTTATTGATGGCATATATGTACCTAATGTTATGTCTGAAACTATTATGGAAGAACTTGCATTGTCTTATACTAATGAAAATCCAATAAATATGTTAGCATTTAATATCTAGCAACAAGATATGATTGAAGAGGTAAAATATGTTACTTTGGTAGTATGCGCTCACCCATAAATCCAAACAGCTTGTAATATTCAAGTGATCAACATGGGAGTGAGTAATTACTCCATTACTGATAGAGATTGGAAAGCATTGATTAGTGGGTATTATTCAATGGATAGCACTCATATTACTGTTCCTATGGGCCCCAAAAACATATTACTGCATTGTGAGGAAAAGTGTTACTCCTTATAAGTTGTATATTTGAGTTGGAATTTCCATGATATTTTACTTTGAATGCTTTGACTTTTATGACTAGTTGGAAATTACTCGATGATAGTGTACTTTGAGTTTCTTGATTATATATCATATATATATGAGCTTGTTCATGCATGTATATGTTTTTCTTTGATTTATGTTTTAATTCAAGTTGAGTACAGATAAATTGTTAAATTTCATAGTGCATCATGAGGAAAAGTGTCATTCCTTATAAATTGTGTATTTGAGTTGGAATCTCCATGATATTTTACTTCGATAGCTTTGAATTTTATGACTAGTTGGAAATTACTCAATGATAGTGTACTTTGAATTTCTTGATTATATATTATATATTATATATATGAACTTGTTTATGTATGTATATGCTTTTATTTGATTTTATGTTTTAATTCATGTTTAGTACATATACAATGTTAAGTATGTTTCATTGATACAGGATGAACATCAATATTATTGTACAGTAACTACATTACACAATTTCATGGTATTTAATAAATTATCCATACCATATAAATGAATATGAAACTACTGAACTGGTAATAAATATAATGATTATGCAACTAATAAATTATATATCAATATACTATCAATTGATGGTAATTAATGATTAAAAACTATTAAATATAGTACACGTTGATGGAAATTAATTATTAAAATGATTCAGTATACTATCGATTGATGGAAATTAGTGAATAAAAATGATTAAATATACTACCAGTTGATGACAATTAATGATTAAAATTACTAAATATACTACCAATTGATGGAAATTCGTGAATAAAAATGATTAAATGTATTACAAGTTAATGGCAATTAATGATTAATATGACTAAATATACTACCATTTGATGGAAAACAATGACTACAATGACTAAATAAACTACCAATTAACGACAATTAATGTCTAATTAAATTACTAAATGTACTACAAGTTGACAAATTAGAACAACTAATAAATGACTAGTTTTCTAGTCATATATTTAGTCGAGTTATAAGTGATTGCAATATAAAACTATTATTGCCAAAAAGTAGTCAATTATATGCAAATTTTATTTATTTTTAGTCATAAATTTGTCTTTTTGTACTAGTGATACGCACTAGCAGTATAATTATGTATGTGATCTTGATGGATATATATGAATAACACACAATTAATAATATTGATAATGGAACAAGGGGAAAGAATGATGATTACCCCATGGTTTCCATAATGTGTAGGGAGGGACACAAATATATCTCTTGAGGGAGGCTAAGATGGGCCATGATGCGCCATACCAAATATTGTAGAGATATCAATTGGGAAGCCATTTCCAACTACTAAGTTCCCCCAATTAATTCGTATTAAATTCATTTATATCTTGCTCCTATGCCATTAGACTTGGAACAAGGTTCAGAGCCATTATTAGGCATCAATCCCATACTCTATTACTTTCCAGAGTATTCTTGTTGAACCCCCATTTTCATCTAGTCCACTAAGGGTCAAATAAGTCACGTTGTAATGTGGTTGTATAACATCACTTTAGCCTTCTCTGCAAACCTTTTATATCACAATGAACATATTAATTATCACAACAATTGTAATGCACAATTGTTTCCCTCAATCTTGGTGATAAGGAGTAATAGATGTTGGAATCCCTAATTGTAATGGAAGGAGAGAGGAAAATAACTAGCAGAGATCCTCCTACATTCTTTACCTTCTTTCCAAGATCTAAGGCTAAATTTATAGAGGACCATCAACAAACCACATGATGCCCAAGAAATCCCACACATAGGAGATATTTCTATTATCGTACACCTGAGCACTTGTTAGAGTATCAATGTACTATTTAAATTTACTTTCCCTTTGCAGCTTCTTGATGAGAGAAGTATTGTAGGATGACCTTATCGTCATAAATTCCTTACACATAATGGGAGTCAGAGAGTAGAAATATTATTAGTCAACCCCTCCTTTGTCTTAATAATCACTTCTTGCAAACAAACCCCCAAAATGACATTTTTGTATATGCTTCCATGTTGAGGATTTGGAGGATGTGGAAGAACTTGAGATTCTTGAATTTACATATGAGTAGGATGTCTATTTGACGAACTCTTGATAACTTTAGGTCTGTGGGAACGGATTAATGGAGAGAGATCATAGTAAAAACTTTGAGTTACCAATCATTGTGGCGTTTCTAATCCCTTTGTCTCTATTAGAAGCTAGGCCTTGAACATTGCTATCTAAACTTTGGCTTCATTGTTTGTAGCATGTCTCAAACCTTAAGTGTACTTCATGTCCTTTTGTCGCCGTCATCATTATCATCATCATCACCATCATCACCATTAGCACCACCACCACCACCACCACCACCACTACTACTACTACTACTAGAACCTACATACTCAATATAATATCACTAGGTCTTTAGCATATGCACTTTTTTCAATAGTAAATACGTTATTTTATACATTGTGTTAGATGTTATATTGGATGTTGTCATAAATATTCTATAAAACATTTCTTACAAACTCTATAATATTACTACTAGAACCTACAGACTCAATATAATATCACTAGGTCTTTAGCATATGCACTTTTTTCAGTAGTAAATACATTATTTTATACATTGTGTTAGATGTCATATTGGATGTTGTCATAAATATTCTATAAAACATTTCTTACAAACTCTATAATATAAAACATTGATACCATTTTTTGCAAAATCAACCATTTTGATGAGGTTTTAGGATAGAGAGATTACTTGTTCATTTTTTAAGTAGTTCATTCCGCAAAATATTGTAGTACAACAATCAATCAATCGATAATGTTGAAGACATTCCAACGAAGAACCAATGTTCAAATAGATAGACATGAAAAAGCCTTTAGTCATAGTTTTAATGCTTTTTATGTACTAGGCTCTCATAACTCTTTCACCTAGGCACTAATCGAGTTCTTAAAGGGCACCCTAAGAGGAAGATTACTGTGACAAGATGTTGAAATAGATTGAAACAACTATAATTACAGTTCGGATCATATTCAGCTTTAAAAGGCTTTTATAATCATAGTTTTAATGCTTTTATGTGCCAACTATAAGGCTCTCATACGCTCTCACGTAAGCACTAATCAAGTTTTTAAAGGGCACTCTAAGTAGAAGATTACTTGGAACAAATAAAATTACAGTTATAAAATAGATTGGAACAAATAAAATTACAGTTAGGATCATATTCAAGTCTATATATATAGGTTCATAGTAAATTTTGGCTATGGAGTTTTGTGGCTTGTTTGGAGAGGTATTCTGTTTAACAACTTTACACTATCTAGTTTTTAAAAATGCTAAAATGATGAGAAAATATGACTTTAAATGCATAGAGAGATCATATTGGATTGTTACCAACTTCTTCCTTCGTCTCCAGAGCTGTATTTGTGATTGGATCATATTGGTTAACCGGCCACACAATTTTCCCACAGGGTTTGCAGGGAGAGATCATTTTTCTTTTATCAATTCGACCACGATGGAGAGGACAAGTCACATTTGTGGAATCTGTGAGGAAGCAAATCGTCCTTCAGTTTGCTCAGCTTGTGTGAATCGTGAGCTAAACGAGAAGTATAATCTGATCAATGCCTTGCAACAAAATCGCGATGCCATATATAAAAGGTTGGATCAGAAGCTTCAAGCTACCCGTCGTGTATCGGAGCAACAGCAATGTATACTGACTCATACTAAAAAGATTGCTCAGCTAAAAGAGACACTTCGTCTGAGGCAAAATCAACTTTGTGAAGAAAGATCCGAAGTAGAGAAGAAAAAAAAATGAATTGAATACCAGAAAGTGCTTACTAGCTGAAGCCTATGCTGTCTTAAAGGAGTACAAAACGAAACAGTTGAAGTTGCATTCAGATCTAATTTGCAACCTAAACTCGGCCCTTAAAGCAGTCCAGGCAGAGATTCCGCAAAATCAATCAGTTTTCCCACCTGGGAACCTAGATAAGGTTAATGATGATGGGAAAAACAAAGAAGAAGGATCCACTGGGGAATATTCCTATGACGAATTTGTAATGTTCCATTGCCTCAAGGTCTGAATCCAAATTCTGTTACACCACAAGAGTTTGCAGTATCATTGGGACATATGGTGCAGCTTTTGAATCTTATAGTCCGTTACATATATGCTCCATTGCTTCTTGATTCTAACTTTGCCGGTTCTTGTTCACGTGTACGGGGAAAAGCTTCATACACGGACTCTCAAAGAAAGCAGGCGCATCATCTTTTCTTTCCACGCCAAAATAACTCTACGCCGGATCTTAGCAGTATTTTTGATGCTGAATCTATATTGGACATCAACCTACAGGAAGCCATGGTGAAGGACGTGCAGAAAGGAACACATATTTTAAAGAAAGCTGTGGCATGTGTCAGAGCTTATTGTTTCAATTCATTTTCGATTCCTTTGCCTACTGAGATCTCAATATTCGAAGCATTTGAAAAGATTTTGGAATTGATCTCTCCAGGGGATACAGATGCTGCTTCTTTTCTAGAAGAAGCTAAGCTTGATTCGTCAGATTCTGGAATATCATCAAGCAGCGAACATTCTGAAGCTCAAATGTTGACAAGTACTTCGCTTCATAGCAATGAAATACCAGACATGAGAAGAGCAGAGGATCATGGACTGGACGTTCTGGAAGATCTTTCTTTGCCAATACCACCTTCAGAAGAGGATGTTCAGAGGATTAGGGAACTGCTCCTGGATATACAAAGGAAATTGCAACTTACAGAAAGTGAAACCCTTAGGTTCTCGTCGCAATATGTGCCTTATGGGGAGCAAGATGACAGGCGTAGAGAAAGAAATCTCCAAGATTTTAATGGAAGGGAAGAAAACCCTCAAAAGCCAGAACTCCAAGATCTTCATGGAAGGGAAGAAAACCCTCAAAATTCAGAACTCCAAGATCCTGATGGAAGGGAAGAAAACCCTCCAAATCCAGAAGACATGTGAGTAATCACTGCTTGCAATTCCTCTGACTCACTGCTTGGACTTGATATTACTCGGTGAACGTTGCACCAGAGGTTTTGTTGTCGATTGGGTAGAAGCAAAACTATTACTCGTCCAAATCCAGAAGACATGTGAGTAATCACTGCTTGTTGGACTTGATATTACTCGGTGAACGGGTAGAAGCAAAACTATTATTTTGGTGTATGAAAATTATTACGAGACAGAATACGTATTTTGATTTAATGGATGAAAAGAAAAACATTTGTTGGCAGTGGTGTATTTTTTTTACGATATATTTTTAATCGGTATTGTGAAAGTTCTTATAAACTATAAAAATCATATATCTTAATGCCAAGGTTAATATTATTTTTTAAGTACAAGACTATAATTTAAATGAGCATAAAAAATATTCTAAATTTGAATTTTATTAAATATTTACAGATAGAACGAAATGCACCATTTGTTTCTTAATCACCATGTAAAATCACTCTCTAACGCACTATGTGCCTTCGTTATGACCACATGACTTCATGAAGGACCATACCGGAATGAACAAAGCAATGGTTACAAGAATAATTTTTATTTTCTAAATTAGGTAGCGGTCTCAACGGGGTAAACTCATTACTTAGGATAACAATTGGCCTAGTGTGAAGCACCTGGGAGCAATAATGTCTGCAAAGTGGTTTTAAGGGTCATTGGACATGATAATGATGTTTTGGGATGGTGGTACAAGGATGAACGAAAGTCCATCTTGCTTTGAGTCAACCTCTCACATTTAGTGTAAGAAATCGCTTGTTGATCTTCTTACATAGGATTTTTTGGGTTCATCTCTTACTTTTGGTGTAGTTTGTTCATCAATTTTCAAAGCATTTATGGGATTGTTTGTGCTTAGACCTTACTTTTAGTTTTCATTGGAGAAACTTTGTAATCTTTCTCCCCTCTCATGGGATAGCATGCTTGGTGATGGTTGAGGGAAGTGTGGTCATTAGATTAGTAGGGAAATCTCTTGTGCCCGGGTTAGGTAGGAGGCAAAGGAAGTGGTTGAAGCCTACTGGAAAGAAATCCCAATACACATTCAAGAGGAAATCTCGTGAGCAAAGGAAGAGGTGAAATTGGAAAGGGATCATTTACACAAAATAAGTTATAAGGAGGTTATCAACCCTATTATAAGGAAGCGATCAACCCTAATCTAGAAGATCAAAATTATATATATGTTTTAACTAGAGTAAATAAGAAAATCCTTATTACTAGAATAAGAACAAACTCTCATGAGCTCCATAGTGAAATAAGGCATTGGACAATCCTTAAATTCTCATGGGATGAAAGATATTTTCATCTTTGGGGTACTAAGAGGGTAGAATATGAAAATCACTTTCTCATTAAATGTTTGGGCATACACCCATGTTACGAGCAATTTCAAAATATTTGCTACAATAATGGCCTTCTTAACTCTTTAGCTCAACACAACTATGGTGATTTAGGAATGTTTCTCTTAAAGATTTTCAAACATAGAAATACAATTCTAAAGGAAACCAAGTCACTCCCTACATTTTAAAGGTAGCACAACAAAAGTTGGTCTCAATGGAAACTAATAATTATCATCATCAATTTTTCTTTTTTTTATTCTCTTTTCACTTTATTTTTTCTAAATTATACACACACACACCATCATAAATGCATCTTAACTTTGGTTCATAAAGTTGTGAGGGGTCAAATCCCTTGAGATGCCTATCATTCTTAATATTTAGGACTCTAAAAAAGATTTTCACTTCAAAGGATTTTGATCCATTTCAACACATGATTAGAGTGAGAATTAAAATGAATCTATGTTGGTATTATTAATTATATATATAATTAATTATGCAAAATGTGACTATAACTACATATGTAGAGAAACCTATTCCAATAAAATTGTTTTTGATATAAAAACTGATAACCAATAGTGAATTCAATTTTGAAAACTATAAAAAAACCAAACTCTAAATAATAAAAAATATATATTACATTTTTTTTCTTGTAAATTCAACATATTTCAAAAAAATGGTTTTTCATATAAAATAAATAACCAATAGTGAATCCAATTTTAAAAAGACATACGAAAGCCAAACTCTAAAAGAAAAAGAAAAAGAAAAAAGAAAAAGAAAAAGAAAAAGAAAAAGGAAAAAAAAATGGATATTCAAACTCTTTGATTATTTTTTGTACTTATATCTATATACACCTATCGATTATGTACATGTTGTTTTATGTGTGTGTGGTGATCTATTTCACAGTGTATGATACAAATTCCAGTGGAGTATGTAGTTTACATATGTATCAACTATTTTGTTTTGGTTCCATGAAATGTGATGATATAAAATGTGATCAAACTGCTTTTCAAGTAATTTAACTTCCATAAAATGACGTAAAAAAAAGAATCCCTTACCCAGTACTCACTAGTAAGCTGGAGTACAATTAACTGTGAATCGAGCCTAACTTCCACACATGAAATTTTGTGCTGTAAAGCATCTCAGAGTAGGTCAATAAAAGCACTATACTCGACCATATTGTTCGTTGCAAGTCCTAGAAAAGCACCTCCTGACTAAACAAGATCACCCAAGTAGATGAGGCAAAATTACAAGTGTGATGACTAGCACCATTGGAGAATCCTACAAACCACTCGGTTTCCATCTGAAATACAACCAGGGGAACATAAGCAACACAAAAAGACTAACTCTACAATATTGTACAACTATTTACAAAAAAAATTATATATATTAAGCATAATACTTCTTCGGGGTAGAGCCCATTTCTAGTCTCCAGCAGCTTAAATCCATCATAATGATACAATTCATATGACCCTTTTTTCCAAAACTCTAGAGACAATATATGGAGCGAGCCATGTAGACTTAAAATTTCATGTTGCCGGGAGCTCTTTCTCATGGTCATAAACTAGAACAAGGTCTCCTTTGGAAAAAAACCATAGGCTTGACAGACTTATCATATTGACTCTTGACTTTATTTTTATGTGCTTCATTCTCGATAAGCGCATCCCTGCATTGTTCATCTAGATTTTCAAGATGAAGCAATCATTCTTCTAAAGTAGAAGTATCGAGTAAAATTTGGATGGCCAACTTTAACGATGGTATTTCGCATTCAATAGGTGTGACTGCCTCCAACGCATGGAAAAGTTGAAAAGGTGAAAAGCGTGAAGCAGTCTTAAGATTGGTACGATACACCCAAAGGACTGGATATAACATAAGGTGCTAGTTTGATCTACCAGCATTAATGGTACGCTAGAGAATGGTTTTTAAATTCTTATTAACCTCTTTGACTTGTCCATTCTCCTGTGGATAGAAGGGAGACGAATGCTCCTGTCTAAACCCTAGCATAGTAGTCAACTTTGACATCATATGATTCTGAAAGTGTCTACCATGATTGGTAACAATATCCTTAGGAATGTCGAACCTAGCAATGATCTGATTGAACACAAAATAAGCTACAGTTTCATTGTCTTCCTTCATAGCAGGAATCGCCTATGCCCACTTAGTAAAGTAGTCTACAACAACGATTATATATTGATGCCCCCTGGAACAAACTGGGTTGTAAGTCATGTAATCTACCCCCCACTTGGTGAAGGGAACTACTGTGATGACAGGGTGTGCTTGCATTTTCTAGGTGAATAGATAACAAGGATGACATCGTTTCATGGCTTCGACACAATATTTGAAGATGGTGGGCCAAAAATAACTGGCACGAAGTATTTTATGGGTTGTTTCCAATCCAGAAAGATGATCCCCACATGCTCCACTGTGGGCATCATTCAATACTAACTCAACTTCTTCCAAAGTCAAACAACGAGTAAAATGGAGTCTACTCCTCGTCTATACAATGTATCAACAATTATGAGGTATTTTTTAGCGTGATGTCATAGTTTTTGTCATTCTTCCCTAGAAAAAGTTGGTGGACATATCAAAGTCTGGAGATAAATCAAAATATCTCCATAACATGGATCAAAGGTTGAAATGAGAAAGATATGCTCATCGGGGAATGAAATATCTTCCATGTTAAACTATTCACCACTAGGAAACTTGGATATGATTTCTGTGAATACTAAATAATTTTTCTACTTAGTGGATTGAAAAGTGAGATCGAACTCTTGAAGAATAACAATCCATTTATTAAATTTACCCCTGATTATGCGTCACGTTAAAACATATTGAAATGGATTGACATATGCAATCACTATAGTGATTCACAATAAAATGTAGTGGTATAGCCTCTGAACAACATACACAGCGGAAAGTTCCAACTTCTCAGCATGTGAATACTTTAGTTCAAGTTTTATTAAAGCGCGAGAAAGGTATTAGATGACATGCTCCTGGAGCTTATCATCTTCCTGAACCAAAACTATACCAACCGTGGAATCAAATGTGGCCAGATATAAAATAAAATCGTGAGTGTAATCTAGGGGACTTACCAAGGGGACTGATAATAGTGATTTTTTCAAAGCCTCGAAGGATTTTTGTGCAACCTCATCCCAAAACAATAGGGTGTCTTGTTTAAGTAAATGCATGAAACCTTTGGTTATTTTTGCATAGTTGATAATGAATCATTTGAGGAAGTTGGACATACCCTACAAAATTTGAAGTTGTCTAATACTACAAGGATGAGGCAATTTGATGATCGCCTCTACTTTTAATGGATCGACCATAATCCACCTACTGGACATAATGAAACCCAACAATCGTCCAGACTCAACAGAAAACACACATTTATGGGGATTTAAACAAATTTTGTAGTGTCTGCATCACTGAAATACAAGTCATAAATGTTTTGGATGATCTCTTCTCTTTCGAGATTGTGTGGGTAGATCATCCAAGTAAGGTGTGACTATATGTTTTATATCGTGAAAGGAAAAATTCATTGCTCACTGGAAGGTGGCTCCATCATTTTTCAAGCCGAACGACATATTCCTATATGCAAAGCTACCCCAGGCACATATAAAAGTTGTTTTGTGCCGATATTCAAGTTTGGTTTGAATCTGATTGTACCCAGAAAATCCGTCCATAAAGGAAAATATTTTGTTACCATCACACACATCTATGATCTGATCAATAAATGGCGTGGGGTAATTATATTTAGGACAAAATTTATTAAGATCCCCGAAATCAGTACAAACACATATGGTACCTTGTTTCTTATCAACTGGGATTGGATTGGATTGGAACCCCATTCTGTAATGTCGATAGGATAGATAAATCCGACTTTGACGAGCTTTCCAACCTCATCCTTAACAACTGCAACCTTTCGATTGACTGGACGAAGTTTCTACCTAACTGGTTTCACATTTGGATACATTTTGATCTCATGTTCAACTATGGATGGGTCGATGCCTGGCATCTCCTCATATAACCAGGCGAATACGTCACAAAATTATTTGAACAAGTCGGTATACAAGCAGATCTCTTCAGGAGAACAACTTGCACCGATGCAAATGTTTTCCACGATATCTGGTTTGATGGAGATGTTAATCGGGATGGTTGTCGATATGTTATCCATATTACCATCAGAAAAAATACCCTATTTTTCTAAAGGGTTAATGGATAGATTAAAAACCCCCACCAAGTCTCACCACAAGGTCACCATTTTGAATCTTGTTTAGGTATGGATGAAAATAGGATCTATGATGCATGTGTTCCTGAGGTTGATCAAGACCTATCATTACTTCCAGAATAAATTCATCCAATGTTAAACTAGTGTCTAAACAATCAAAGGAATTACCAGAGTCTTTCGTCCATGCATGCGCATAATCCACATCTAACTCTACGGAGACTGGAGGAGTCAAGATGAAATCTATCACATAATCTCGTGAAGCTTGATAAGTTCGTTCTGCGATAGATAAGGGAACAACTAATTTATTATGAGTGGGAAATATCCAAGGATCAGTTTCTTTAATAACTGTAAAAACATCCTTAGATGTTGAGACGGTGTCTTGAACACTTGTTGAACCAATATAATTCATGGGTGCAAGCATATCAAAAGTTCCCATAAGCGATGAGTACAATCCTACTCCCAAACTATTGCTAAGAGGATGGTCCTGAGCAATCACTGGAATATTAGATTCTGAAGAGGTCATGTTATTTTTAATTCGGGTGAATGAGAGATGCTCGACTATGATGGTCTTTCCTTCATGAGGGAACATCAATACCCGAAAAATGGACAAAGGGATAGCTTGCATCATATATGTCCAACTCCTTCCTAACAACAAATTATAATCAAGAGAAGCATCTACAACCTCAACATCCACTGACACTACTTTCCTGTTAACTGGATCTCAAAAGAGGGTAAGATCCCATGTGGACGAAAAAATATTCCATCAAAAGAGTTAAGCAATGTAATCGAAGGGACTAACTCAGGAGAGCCTAAAGCTCGCCAAGAAGAAATGGACATTACGCACGTAGATGCGCATTCATCCATCATTGTTCATCCAATGGTTTTAGAACCATGGATTACTTTAATCTAAACGGACATGTGATACGAAAACCGAGGTTTGATGTCATACATATCAAACCTTGCCAACTTACTCGATGAATCCACACTTCCTATTGCTTTTAGAAGCATATTCCACTGCGAATGGAAACTTTGCAAGACTTCTAGAGTAGACATGGCACATGGATTTTGGGCTAAGTCTTCCACACAAAGTAGTTGGGAGAATCCCGTTGTTGACCCAAACGACTGTTTGGGCTCAAAATGTTGTTTCATAGCTAAAGATCTTCTTTAGGAGGTTGCTTTAAGCAACCCTGCATACTTCATTTCAGTCAAAGAAGTTGTAGGAGTTGGTTCATTCGAACTTTTACCCATCTAAATATTATGAGTGGTTCAGAATTAGTGAGTAAAGGAAGGTTCATAATGACATGTTGGGTACAGTAACGAGTATTAGTGAGTAGTTGGTGAGTCACTAAGTCAGGGTTAAAGACAATTAAAGTGGTTGGATTTCATATTGGCCAGGTCCCTTACATTGAATTTATGGTGGTAAAGCTAAATGCTTGTCATATTAAGTATTCTTGAGCATATTATCACTTTTTGGGGCATATTCAAATCAACCATCAGAAACACGGTGTTTGACTAAGCCTCATTGGTATTCAGTTAGTGGAAATTGGTCTCATCTAACCTTGTTCTGGACACCCTTTATTTGAGGCCTTTGAAAGGATACTATAATGTTATTCTTGAGTTCTATAAAAAATCCCATTTCATCAATCTATATTTTCTGGGATAATCTTGTCATATTTCAAGAGATATGAACGCAATTTGCCAAAATTTCAGCGTTGGCCCCTTTCATTGGTCACTTAGTGGATCCAACTGAAGCCATGTATTTCAATGGTTATAAAACTTTTCTTGTACATATTTCAAGAAATTATATCATTTTTTATTATGGTGCTTTGGATAATCTTTCCAACGACCTATCATTTGTTGAATTCTGACATCGTATGACCACCTACCGATCTCCGGAAGTTCAAGACCAAATGGGTTAAATATGGAAAATGATTTGGGCACAAATTATAAAGTATACAATATGTATTTTGTAGTTATTGAAATTAGGGAGGTTTTGGTAAAATAAAAATTGGAGGTGGGGAGATTTGAACTTGAGACCTCCCACCCAACAAAGAACCTAAGCACGCTCCACTAACCGACATTAACAACCATCAAGTCATGATGGGAAGGGGAAGCAACTCGAATTTAATGGGTTGGCGTGCATATCAACTAAAGAGAAGAGTGCCACACACCCCCACTCCCATGAAATTTTGACTTGGGGCCTTTCCCCCTTCCCCGTTCACTACCAAGTCGTTCATTCACCCATAAATTTTGCATAGTGGAGATTCTGCAACAATGGAGGTCGAGATTTTGTAGCCATGGAGGTCATGGAGGTGGGGGATTTTCGTAGGGAAACATCTACAAGCACCAATACAGTAATTTTCCACCTCTATTTTATCTCTGAAATTGAATTATTTTCTTTGGTTTAGGATTTAGAGTTTGGGTTATGAACATAAAAATTTGCATGGTTCATTTTCTCGAATTTATGGTGAAGAGGTTGGGGTTTTTCAGTTGGATCAATGGTTTTGAGTATGTGATGGATTCTGTAGCTTGTTTGGAGGGTAAATTGAGGGTGAAGTTTCAGATATTCATCCTACAACATTTTTTTATGATTTTACTCCTTGCTTCAATTAGTGATTTGGGGTGCCAAAGATTTGCCAGATTGTATGTATGACTTAAAACGAAGTTATGGATTTGTTGTTTCAATGAATCAAGTGTTTGGGTACTTTTGAATCTGATTCAAACAAACATCAGGGGGTATCCATTCCGTTTGATATTGGAACCCCCATTTTGAATCTAAAAAACTTGTTTGTAGAACCAAAACCCGTGATCTGGGCATTTTTGTGAAAATGCAGGCTCCCCCCTAAGGGTCTTTTTGCTTGGGCTTGGGTCTGATTTCACCGATGAGAGTTATTGAAATATTCAAATACGTTCGTAGAGGATAGGGTTGTAGGTGGATGCACACTAAATGTTTGAAAAAATCCCTCAACCAAGGCTATCCACTAAGTGTTTGACAAAGACCTTTAACCAAGTAATTGTCCACCAAATGCTTGCCTGAGCCAAACTTTCTATATCTTGCTCATCTAGAGGTGGAATTCCACACATTAAAAATCAAAATGACCGATATGGAGAGAAATTCAATGCTACAATATACAAACTTAGAAATTAGGCCTATATTTTATGAATATGTTCTGGGAATGACCTCTTGAGGCCTTGGGGGTGCAGGGTATTTGCAAGGTGCTGGAAGGGATCCAAGGCTCCCATTAGAGGGTGAAAACCCATACTGAAAGGCTTCGAAAGACCCTACGTAAGGGAAGTTCTATCCCCAACCTGTTTGGTGTGGAATTCTCCCACGGATATTCGACCTCCGCTGGCACTCTATGAGTAGATGGGTTTGATCAATAGATCAAAATTCAATATGGAAAACTAAAAACTAATTCTGCTCTAACTTAACCTATTGAAGACAAAAGGATCTATTTTGAGTTAGATCTATGCTAAAGAAAGGCTTGTTTTTTGTGCAGATCAACCTTGATGTGAAAAAGAATAAGTGGGTTTATCAACTTCAACGAAAATGTTAAAAGGTGCATTCACTTACTCACTCAAATCATAATCCATTAATGAAAATTAAAAGAGGATAATTCAAGTAATTTAAACCTATCCAAGACCAACTTGTAATCATTGTGTTAATTGAAAAATTAACATTAATTGAGTAGCTGCGAATCATTTGCAGAAATCGATAAAGAAAGTATCTTAATTAAAGAATTTTAACAAGATATCCTTATACAAAGATCAGTCATAAGAGAAATCAATACAACAGATATGTGCATTATTTTATATGTGCAAAAGAAACACACCCTCTAGATGAAAATTTTGAAATTAGAAATTAGATACCGTCAAAGAAATTTGACAATAAGCAAGAGATGATTGAAAAGATTACGTTACTGTATTAAGAGGTCTGTAAACAAAATTACAAGGCTCTGGTAAAACAGAGTATCTCCATGTCGTCTCTTGTTGATTTCCAACCAAAAACTTATCAACCCCTTTCCCTCAGAAGTATTCTTCCTTAAATAAGGATTACAATGGAGTACAAAAAGGGAATCCCAAAAGATAGGGATTACATAGTTTAAATCTGGTGATTAATCCAGGGAATTTAGCCATAATAATCTAAACGATTTTAGTCAACATATTGCCTTCACTTCGAGGTGAAGTTTGAACAGGAGTCGTCTTGGAATTTCGGGAAAATCCCGTAGCAAAAGTGTAGGATTCGACAACAACTCAATAGCTGTCAACAACAGGGAAGAGTCCGTCCTCCAAACCTTCTTGTTGAATCACTGCAGAATATCTTGGCTGATCAATGATGCTTTCAAAAACAGAAAAATCGGACAATGGGTCTTGTTTCGCAGGAGCTGGTGACGTATCAGGTTCTTCATTAATTATGAAATCTTGGATAATAGAGTCATCTTGATCATGCAGCTATTCACTGCTTTCCTCTTCGTCGCTTTGAGGAGGCGGTAAACAAACTGGCAGAATTTCAGAAACTTCTTCTCCGCTACCACATTTGATATCAGGAACCCCTGCATCAAAAGGTGGCGACGTAAGTTTAGGAAACAACAAAGAGTGAAGCTCTTCGCACATAGAAGATTCATCGAATGTTTCACAACCCATTTGCATGTTTATTCACCAAATCATTAGAAAGAAAATTTTCCAAAACAGGAAACCTTTCAGAGAAATTCAAATGACGAACTAAGTGCTTCATACCTGCGGCCATATTTAAGATAAGTTAAAGAGGATCAAAATGATTGAATATGATGAGTTGAAATGATTAAGATCATGTGAATTTGGGGATTACAATCATTTGAATTAGAATGAAACGACGTCGCAGCATGTAAATCCGAAATGGATCATAACAAGTACAATTTCAACAGAATGAAGCATAATCCAATGTCACATCTGAAAACTGTCATTGCAGGTGAATCATATCAAGCAATCATCTCTTCAAGGATGATCATGCAGTGCGAAGTGAAGTGAGAATCCGAGCCGTGAGAACAACAAAAACAAGACATTGCAACGTAAATTCGAATGATTGAATTTCACCCACTGGATCAACTGAACGGATGGTGAGGATTTAGCAATGTAGGATGAGGGATAAGAACTTGAGGAATTATTGCTAAAATTATTCATGATTTCCCGAAAGCCGCAACCCAAAATTTTCAAGTTTCAGGATCGCAAACATAAATCAAAACAAAAAACATGTTACCGAAATCCACAACCCAAAAATTGCGGGTTGCGGGGTTCAAAATCATGCTACGCAACTACAAGAAAAAGCGCGAATTCGATAGCTGCAACTGCGGGTTTCGAGTTTCGAGATGACGATTCCCAAACTTATTAATAAAAGGTTCCTACAACCCACACCTTTTGGGTTGGGGGTTTCGGTATCACCAAACTGAAACAAATGAAAATTTCTTTCCCGCAACCCGCAACTGTCGGCTTCGGGATTTCGGGGTGTCAGAAAGTAGGGTTTCGGGTAGGCAGAAAACAACAATGAAAGACTTGAAAAATTCTAAGGAAAGTAGTACGATCAAGCCAAGCAAAGGCATATGTACAAGATTGCAAAAACCATGCTCAAATTCATGTTCACAAAAACACCTGGAGGAAAATCCTTGTGCTAATTTTTAAAAATCGGGGTTCTCATGCTTAACCGAAGCATGGGATCTGTTGTGGCCACAACAAATGGCGACTGGCTAGGAAGAACCAGTTATCGCCACAAACAAACTTTAGTCAGAACGGTGTACCTGTCAAATGCCCTTTCCAACCTGAAATTTTAGAAAAGATTGGTAAAGAGACAACTAATAAGCAGAAAACATAAGATTGATACGTTCCCATCAATGATCATGTTAAAAGTAATGCAAATCTGATAAGGAGGATTAAGAGACAGTAAGACTTCTTTATCATTATGCAATCATTGAATCAACAGCTTGTGATAAACCTGGGACAAACTTAAAACTGCTCGTGGATATCCAATTTACACATCACCTTGGTTTATTAATTGGTTTTATATACAACAGTCCTTCTTACTATATACACAATTTTTTTGTTTTTTGTTTTTAAAGATTATAAGAGCTTGCTAATACAATACTACCGCCTTGACTTGGTAATCAGATATTGACAGCGCCATTCATAGACCTAATCCAAAAACTGATCAAGCTGGCTCGGTAAGGAGACCCCTTGTCCTTAAGATGTGACACTAAAGGAAACTATCATGGCTTGGTGACCACATGCTGATAGATTCAGTCCAGATTAAACCCATGATCATGGGAGGGATGGATTTTGATAAGACCCCTTTGTCCTTGTACACAACAGGAATCTTATAAGAGGAAAATACAAGAATTATTCAAAGGATAAACTACAAGGCACTACTGGGGCTTGGTAACCTCATGATGATAGCGTTACTCACCAATGTGCTACAGATCATGAATGGACCGACCTATGATAGGATCTTCCACATCTCAGGAGAACTGAGAGTCATCTTCCAAGTGTGGTGGCTTGATGTGAAGATGTCATTCCACTAAACACCTATGAACCTAAAGGGATGGCTTGTGATAAGACCCCCATCCTTGCAGCCTATCATTATTCAAGAATATTATTAACATGGTGACTGTAACAAGATCCAGAGTAGATAAAGTTGACTAGGTTATTCTGATATGCTATGAAAATGAGACATAAGATAAAAACATTCCAACTATTTCCCGCATCTCAATTAAACAAATAAAACATTTAAAAGGTAATGACCACAATGGAAAGATATCAATATCGAGGTCCTGCATCATTTGGCTATGCATTCTTTACAAAACATATTCTGAAATCAGCTGAAAGAAGGTTGAGACCATCATACCATCCTGCAAGTTCAGTTAAACCAGCATAGATCCATCTCAAACCCGGATCTATCAAGCACTGAGAGGGATCCAATTTCTTGAGGTGTAATTTTTTTTGTTTTATCTTAAATTTTTTACACATTAAGAAAAAAATTACCCCTCAAGAAATTGGATCCCTCTCTTTTAATTTTTTAATTATTTTTGATAAGTCATGAGTGAACATGAAATTTTTAATTACTTTTGATTTTTTATAAGTTATGAGCTGACATGGAAATGTAACGTGACAAACGTTACAACATCTCCCCCATACCGGGTTGTAACGTAACGTGACAAATGTGACAAATGTGACAAACGTTACAACATCTCCCCCATACTGGGTTGTAACGTAACGTGACAAACGTGACAAATGTGACGTGTGACATCCGTTACAGGATCTCCCCCATACTACAAACATGACAAATGTGACATGTGACATGTGACATCCGTTACAGGATCTCCCCCAGACTATTACTTTTTACATTTTATTACTTTTGAAAACGTTACATGTGAAATCTGTTACAGAATCTCCCCCATACTGGGTTTGTAAGCACTCATTTACACTCGGTGCAAAAACATATTAAAACTGGATTCAAATCATTGCCAAATGTGTGGGGCTTATTATTCAAAAGAAAACAATCCAATCAATACAAAAGAAAACACACACCAAACCTATGTACAAAAGTATCAAATTTTTCAAACGAAGTACTTTTTGAGCAGTGCAACATTCACTGGATAAGTGTCTACGAATCCCTCCAGTGTTTGTAATCGAACAGTGCTCGGACCTATCTTTTCTGTAATAATGAAAGGTCCTAGCCAAAGGAACTAGAATTTGGTATACTGGTTTTTATCCTTATGTTGTTTATCCCACCTTAATACCAAATCCCCAACTAAGAATTCTCTGTCAGATGAATATTTTTCGTCAAACCATCTCTTCACCATCTGCTGATGATGATACAACTTATTCTTAGCCACTTCACTGTCTTCCTCCAGCTTGAGCAATGTGTCAATTCTATGCTGAAGGAAAGAAGAGTCATCTTCTTGGATAGATTGGGATAATTGCAACGAAGGGATGGTGAGGTTAGCAGGAAGAACAACTTCCTTTCCATACACCAGATAGTAGGGTGAGTTCCCGATTGCTTCCTTTGGGGTGATTCGGTTTGCCCAAAGAGCATTATAGAGATGTGTGTGCCAATCTTTATGATGAGAATCTATAGTCTTTTTGAGAATATTTATCAAATTATTATTTGAAGACTCAGCCAACCCATTACCCCGAGGATAATAATTGGCAGCAAACTTTAGCTTAATCCCTTTCTCAAGGGCATAATGTGTCAAATCGATCGAGGAAAAATAATATGCATTATCAAAAACAAGATATTCTGGGATGTCAAACATGGTAACTATCTAACTGTGAAGAAAAGCAATTACCTGGTTTGCATTACATTGTTTAAGTGGGATAGCTTCTGTCCACCTGGTGAAGTAATTGGTGGCTGTAAGAATATACCTATGTTGCAGGGAAGAAGTGGGGTTTATTGGTCCAATGAAATCCAGTCCCCACTGCTGAAATGGGAACTGAATTGTGACTGGCTGCAAAGGGAAAGCATATTTCTTAAACTTCCCTGTACATTTCTGGCAAGGTTCACACCTTCTTACATAAGCATATGCATCTTTAAACAATGTAGGCCAGTAATACCCTACTCTGAGAATTTTATGAGCTGTAGCTTCTCCTAAGAAATGGCCTCCAGTTGGTCCTGTATGAAATTGAAAGAGAATATCATTAGTCTCATGCTTTTATAAACACCTGAGGAAAACCCCATCATAATTATTTCTAAACAAGACTTCATCAATAAATTGATAAGGAGCATCTTTCAATCTTAATGCTCTACGTTTCTTAAAGTCAAGGGTTTCAGGAGCAAACCCATGGTTCAGAAAGAATTTGATATGGCCATACCATTCGGATGTAGAAGTATCAATAGCATTGACAAAACCTGTTGGGACATCTTCCTCCTGCTCTCATTCACTATGCTGCTCTGCAGGATGATTCGACTGAGCAGTGAGAAGGCAAAGACCTTGTCCTTTAACAATTTTGGCTGGTCTGATTTCTAGATCATACTCTTGTAGGTCGTCATCCAATGGGCCCTTTTCTCACCCAATTCCTTTTGGACTAACACATTTCTAATGGCAGAGTATGGGACAATAACCTTTGTTCGAGATTTTAACAAATATGGCCTGTAGTGTTTAATAGATTTGTAAACTGCATAGGCTTGTTTGTCAATTTGGGAATAATTAAGCTCTGCACCTTTGAATGTTGAGCTCATGAAGGATATCAGGATCTCAGCATCATTGTCATGCCTCTGTGTTAAGACAACTGTATAAGAGAAATCCGTGGCAAAAGTATAGAGAATAAAATCTTTATCAAAGTTAGGGGACATAAGAGCAGGAGCTTCAGCGATGGCTCTTCTGATTTCAACGAATGCATCTTTCTATTCCTGTGACCAAATGAACTGTACATCTTTATTGACTAATTGTTGTAAAGGATTAACTATATGTGAAAAATTAGGTACAAATCTATGAACAAAATTGATCTTACCTAAGAAAGACTGCATGGCCTTGCACGAACCGGGAAAGCCAATTTTCGAGATAGCATTAGTACGTTCTGGGTCAATAATCATACCTTCTTTGGACATGATAAAACCGAGAAGTTTTCCTTCTGTGACTGCAAAGATAGATTTCTTTGGATTGAGCTAAATCCCATACTTCTTGCAACGTTCAAAAACCTGTTTCAAGGAAAAAAGATGTTCATGTCACTTTTTAGAATATATAGTGATATCATCAAGATAAACTATGACAGAGTTATGCATTAAACCTATGAAAGCTATATCCATAGCTCTCTGAAACGTGGCTCCAGCATTTATCAATCCAAAGGGCTTTCGTCTGTAGGCAAACATGCCCCAGGGGGTTCTAAACGCGGTTTTCAACTGGTCATCGGGAGCAACCATAACTTGATTGTATCCCGAAAAACCACCAGGAGTGAGAACATTGCAGAACCTACCACCTTTTGCGGAATCTGCTCCATGAGTGGAACAGGATAATTGTCTTTTTCGGAAGCTCGATTTAGATTTTGGAAATTGACACACAATATGATTTCACCACTTTTCTTACACACGGGCACGAAATTAGCAATCCATTGGGTGTGTCTGACAGGAAAAATGATTCGGGCTGCCATCAATTTTTCTAATTCTTTTTTCACATAAGGTTCCAAGCTAGGGTGCATTTTGCGCAATTTTTGTTGATAGGGTTTCACCTTTGGCTTCATAGGTATATTGTGGTGCATGATGCTTGTATCAAAAGTTTTCAATTCGTCGTAAGTCCAGGCAAAACGTCCTTGTACTCTTTACATAACTTAATGATAGCTCTTCTTTCCTCAAGAGAACAATTAACTCCAATATTGATAAAGCGAGGTTCTTGCTCGGTACCTAAGTTGACTAGCTCATAACTTAGGGAGGAACTCTGAGTTTTGCAATTGGTCTTGTGTCTGAATTTATCCTGTAAATCATAGAATTTCTCTAGATTGATAACAGATTTCGGGATAACGTTTGAAGGATCAGAGAGTGATTTTTCATGTTCTTCCTCATCTATGGCCATATTTTGAAACGTATCCTGTGCAGTGAGGAAGTCAAGTCTATGTTGATCATCGTCAAACACTTTCCAATTGGTCACATTGTCAGGTATGGAAGGCCTATACATGAGTTCTATAGAAAACGTCTGGGGAGACAAGCATTCTAGTGGTATCAATCTAGATGTCGTGTTTGCTAACAGGTCGGCATCGAAATTCTGTGATCTAGGGACTGAATTAATGTTAAATGCAGAAAAGGAGTTCGTGAGATCCCTTACCAGTTTTTGATAATTCATCAGGCGAGGAGACAAGCAGTGTATCTTGTTCCTTACATGTTTGACAATGATCTTGGAATCACCAAAGCAATGAATGACATGTACACGCATATCAATAGCTTTTTTAAGTCCTTGAACAAGGGCTTCGTATTCATCCATGTTGTTAGTACAGTCAAATTCCAATCTGCATGCTATCATAGTTTTAATCCCTTTTGGGTTGATGAGGACACAACCCGCACCAGCTTCTTCCTTAGTCCTAAAGCCATCAAAAAATAAAGTCCAAGTAGTCGGATCTATTCTAAAATTTGTATTTACATTAAAAACATTGTGTACAACATCTCCAGTGAAAGGTATAGTGGTAAACTGAGTGATCTGAGATTGTTTCTGTAAATTTTCATCTGGAGAACAGTTAGCAGGAAAATCTCCAAAGAAAGTATCAAACGTAAAATGTTCAATGTGTGAATTGAGATAACCAGCAGGCTCACTAGAGTCATTCAGATCTGTGACTGTTTGTTTCATGAATGGTTCCCTACTAATTTTGATTTTTTGGGGTTGTCCATTATAGGGTAACCATAGATGAGACCAGTTAGTGGAAAAGTAGCCTTTAAGATTCTCTGACCAGTCCCTACTCAACCACATCCCATAAGCTTCATGAATGTAAGCCACAACTATGTCTATAGTTTAGTGAATGCATGGATCCACAGATAATGCAAGCAAGACATTTCTCAACCTTCCTACTACTCTGACTTTTGATCTGTCTAGTTGGATGATCTGAGTAGGGCAGGGTTACTATGTGGCGTTAAGTTTTCTACAGACAGACAATGGCATTACATTTGATGAGGCACCGGAGTCTATCATGCAGTTATGCACGTTCTTGTTGAAGATATTGAAAGTCAAAAGAAAAGGGGGTGTCCTTTTGCTTCTTGGTTTTTGATCATCTGATCTGGTAAGGGAGTTAAAGTTATTATTTTGAGATTCTCCTGGTTGTTTGACTACCATGATTTTGGGTAAGGTGTCTCTCATAGAAGGAATCTTCAATAGTTCAAACAGAGATATATTAGCCTTAACTCTTTTTTAGATCATCAACTAGGTTATATTCGATCTCCAGAATAATTGTATCCCTTTGAGGAACAGTTTTTCCTTTATTGCGAACTGTTGTTGAGGATGAAGGTTCTTGAGGGGATTGTGGTCTTGACCTTGTATTGTAAGGGTGTTGAACATTAAACACAGTCTCAGGTTCTTCTTCCTCTTCATTCATGGGGAGTTCGTAGAAATAGCTAATAGTGTTCACCTGTAGGTCCTCTTGTTCTTCGTTCTCTTCAGGTGATTGTGAATCGTGGTTGGTATGATCGTTGGAGGTTTCAGGAATAGTTTGGGTTTTTGTTGCCAAGGCTCTAAAAATGGAATAGATTTCTTCATTTGAAATTCCTTCAGTAGGGTCAGGAGGTGGTAGATTCTAAGGAGGCTGATAAGGTCTCCTAAAAGGGGGCCTTACAAAACCTCTGTTTTGGTTTTGATTCTCATTGTTATTTCTTTTCAGATCAACCATCTCATTTGACATATTCTGAAGAAATTTCTTTACAGCAGTCATGTCAAATGGATCCTTGTTTTGGGTAGAAGTCCTAGGCACAATGTTAGTTTCCTTCCTAGATGCGGAGGTAGAGGGTTGTTCTTCTACTGCATCAAGGCCATCCTTAAGACAATAAATATCCTTTTCAACTTGGATAGCTTCAACGTAGGCTTCGTATAAAGTGTTTTTGTGTGCCCTTTTTACCCACATTGCAATGGGGGCAGAAAGACCTTTTTCATAAAAGGAAACCAGAAGCTCTTTGGTTGGAAGAACAGGAGCAGGGATTCTATTCTTAGGTAAGAAAACATTTGATTATAATCTTTAATTCTTTCTTTACCTTTCATCTTTATGGAAGATAACTCCAAAACTAAGTCCTGTGGTGTTTTGTCATCTCTAAACTTTTGGATAAACAACTTTTCAAAATCATCCCAAGATGTAATAGATCTGGCTTCCAAGGCAAAATACCATGTAGATGCCTTGCCCTCAAATGTGTAAGGGAAGAGTCTGCAAACTATATACTTGTGAATAACATTCCTAAGCCTAATGGATTGCATGAAATTTTTAATATGATCAAGTGCAGGTGACTTGTCATATGTGTTATATTTAGGAAGCCATTTTTCTGGGTTCTTCAGTAACCTATGTTGATCACCAAGTATCCACATAGCATCTTGTTCAAGCCAAGGTTTGTTCTGGCCTTCCCCAGCCATAGGTGGTTCTTCTTCTTCTTCTGACGAAGAATCAGGGGAGTGTTCACTTTCAGATGAGGAGGATGAAGACAAAGGAGGAGACGATGGTGGTCCACTTGAAGGAATTACTTGTGAAGCTAGTGTGGTTTCAGCGAATAACAAATCAAGATTGAATTCAAGCGGTTGTTGCTGATTTGATGAACTATTTTGCTCTGTGTTTTGTTAAGTGTTTTGTTCAATGTTTTGTTCAGTGTTTTGTTCACTTGAATCTCGACTAACTTGATATGTTGCCTGTGGATTAGTGTTTCCTTGGTGAATTGCTGCTAATCCTTGACTTCTCTGTAAAGAGAGTCTTTGCTGCAATCTAGAAGCACTATCACTGGACCTCTTGAGTATCTCTTCAAGCAGTATAGGTCCTCTAGTGGGTGACATGATAATGATATATCTTGTTGTTGGATCTCAGTGAGCTATTGGAGTAGCAAGCATAGTAGCAGGTTGTTGTACCGATTGCTCAACAGAAGTAGATGCTTGAGTGTGACTACGGGTGACAATCAGTATTCTTGCTGGGGGAGGTTTCTGAGTATTCTACTTAGGCATATTTAACTACTCGCCCTCCTTCTAGTGCCATTTGTTGAGGCCTCGGGTGTGCAGGGTATTTGCAAGGTGCTGGAATGGGTCCAAGGATCCCAATAGAGGGTGAAAACCCAGACTGAAAGGCTTTGAAAGACCCTACGCAAGGGCAGTTCTATCCCCAGCCTGTTTGGTGCAGAATTCTCCCACAGATATTCGGCCTCTGCTGGCACTCTATGAGTAGATGGGTTTGATCAATAGATCAAAATTCAATACGGAAAACATAAGCTTAAAACTAAGTCTGCTCTAACTTAACCTATTGAAGACAAAAAGATATATTCTTAATTAGATCTATGCTAAAGAAAGGCTTGTTTTTTGTGCAGATAAACCTTGATGTGAAAAAGAATAAGTGGTTTTATCAACTTCAATGAAAATGTTAAAAGGTGCATTCACTTACTCACTCAAACCATAACCCATTAATGAAAATTAAAAGAGGATAATTCAAGTAATTTAAACCTGTCCAAGATCAACCTGTAATCACTGTGTTAACTGAAAAATTAATATTGATTGAGTAGCTATGAATCATTTGCAGAAATCGATAAAGAAAGTATCTCAATTAAAGAAATTTAACAAGATATCCTTATACAAAGATCAGTCATAAGAGAAATCAATACAACAGATATGTGCTTTATTTTATATGTGCAAAAGAAACACACCATGTAGATAAAATTTTGAAATTAGAAATCAGACACCGTCAAAGAAATTTGATAATAAGCAAGAGATGATTGAAAAGATTACTTTACTATATTAAGAGGTCGGTAAACAAAATTACAATGCTCTGGTAAAACAGAGTATCTCCACGTCTTCTCCAACTGATTTCTGACCCAAAAATTATCAACCCCTTTCCCTCAGAAGTATTCTTCCTTAAATAAGGATTACAATGGAGTACAAAAAGGGAATCCGAAAAGATAGGGATTATAGAGTTTAAATCCATCTATTAATCTAGGGAATTCAGTCATAATAATCTAAATAATTTTACTCAGCAGATTGCCTTCGCTTCGAGGTGAAGTTTGAACAGGAGTCGTCTTGGAATTTCAGGAAAATCCCGTAACAAAATTGTAGGATTCGACAACAGCTCAATAGCTATCGACAACAGGGAAGAGTCAGTCGTCCAAACCTTCCTGTTGAATCGCTGTGAAATCTTCTGGTTGATCGATGATGCTTTCAAAAACAGAAAAATCGGACAACGGTTCTTGTTTCGTGGGAGTTGGTGATGTATCGGGTTCTTCATTAATTATGAAATCTTGGATAATAGAGTCATCTTGATCATGCAGCTGTTCACTGCTTTCCTCTTCATCCCTTTGAGGAGGCGGTAAACAAACTGGCAGAATTTCAGAAAATTCTTCTCAGCTACCACAGTTGATATCAGGAACCCTTGCATCAAAAGGTGACGACGTAAGTTCAGGAAACAACAAAGATTGAAGCTCTTTGTGCATAGAAGATTCATCGAAATTTTCACAACCCGTCTGCATGTTTATTCATGAAATCGTCAGAAAGAAAATTTGCCAAAACATGAAACCTTTCAAACAAATTCAAATGATGAACTAAGTGCTTCATACCTGCGGCCATATTTAAGATAAGTTAAAGAGGATCAAAATGATTGAATATGATGAGCTGCAATGATTAAGATCATGCGAATTTAGGGATTACAATCATTTGAACTAGAATGAAACGACGTCGCAACATGTCAATCCGAAATGGATCATAACAAGTACAATTTCAACAGAATGAAGCATAATCCAATGTTGCATCTGAAAACTGTCATTGCAGATGAATCTTATCAAGCAAACATATCTTCAAGGATGATCATGTAGTACAAAGTGAAGTGAGAATCCCAGCCATGAGAGCAGCAAAAACAACACATTGCAACGTAAATTCGAATGATTGAATTTCACCCACTGGATCAACTGAACGAGCGGTGAGGATTTAGCAATGCAGGATGCGGGATAAGACCTTGAGGAATTATTGCTAAGATTATTCATGATTTCCTGAATGCCACAACCCGAAAGTTACGAGTTTCGGGATCACAAACATAAATCAAAACACAAAACGCGTTATTGAAAGCTGCAACCCAAAAATTGCAAGTTGTGGGTTCGGAATCATGCTACGCAACTACAAGAAAAAGCACGAATCCGAAATCCGAAAGCCGCAGCTGCGGGTTTCGGGTTTCGGGATCACGATTCCTAAACTTATTAATAAAAGGTTCCCGCAACCCACACCTTTTGGGTTGCAGGTTTCAGGATCACAAAACTGAAATAACTGAAAATTGCTTTCCTACAACTCGCAACTGTTGAGTTCGGGATTTTGAGGTGTCGGAAAGTAGGGTTTCGGGTAGGCAGAAAACAAACAATGAAAGACTTGAAATATGAATCTTTCTGTGACCAAAACACTTGAAAAATTCTAAGGAAATCAGTACAATCAATCCAAGCAATGGAATATGTACAAGATTGCAGAAACCATGCTCAAATTCATGTTCACAAAAACACCTGGAGGAAAATTCTTGTGCTAATTTTTAAAAATCAGGGTTCTCATGCTTAACCGAAGCATGGGATCTGTTGTGGCCACAACAAGACCGAAACCTCATTTTGGACAAAACATCTAGTGCTAGAAGAAAGCTTTTCCTCCACTCTTCATAGTATTAATCCTAGTTAATTTGACAGCCATTGATGGCCTCTTGACACCTCCAAATTTTAGCCATGCTCGCATCATCCTGCCTACAATAAGCCATCACAAGTGCCATGGGGGGCCACAAATCCCAAAGAAAATGATGACATGGCATTTAATTTTTGTCTTAAAAGTCTTTTCTTGAATATCTTATCATTTCTAAGAAATGTTGTAATATTTTATTTTTCATGCAAAGGACAAATATTTAATTTTGAAATTAATCTTTGGAAAGTCAAAAGTGATCCGACTTGTCACAGTTGTCACTTTTCCAAAAGTGACATGTGTCGTGTAAACCCTAACCCTAGCCTAAATTCTTATATAATGAGGAGGGTCTTTTGTAAATAGTTAGAATTTGAAGGAATATAACTAAGTGCTGCTAGTTTTCACTCGAGGGTTTTAGAATACACTTGTTTGTTCTCACTTGTAGATGTTGGGATTAGTTTATATTCATGATAAGGGTTGAGGGATAGTTATAGTTTCTTAATGCTAGTTATCGGTTATGGGATTGGTTAACTAGGTGCTATTTGTTGTTTCCTTGGGTTTATTTTCTATTTCTTAACACTTAACAATTATTGCCTTTGTTTACATGGATGTTCGTGCAGGTTTTCTGAATCAGGAGGAGAACTTGTCCATTTGATGTTGGAAGTTGAGTACACCCCTTAAGTCGCCCTATCCTTGCTGGTTTGAGTGGTCATCCTCTTTCCCTTTCACTTGTTTATTTGTATGTAAGAATTTATGTTATTTTTTCATGTTTTCATACTTAAAATCTAAAATTTGTTGCCCAGTTTAAGCCCCTTTACTTCGTTTCCCTGGATGATCTTCTTGAGCATTAAGGAACCACCCCAAGACCTGTTTGGGGCATTAGGACAAACATAAAAGCAAACAAAAAACATAGGATAGCCTTAGAATTCTCAGTAATTTTATCAATCTGCACATAACCCACGAGATGAAAAACTTTCACACACTACTTTGATTAATTTCCATCATTTTCATAAGTTTAAATTTACATTTTTCACTGACAAACCATCACACTAACCAAGGAACCAACTAGCTCTTTCCTTGCAAATGGCGGCTTTGCCTCCCGTGAGGGAAACCAATCCCATTCCTTGGGATGGATAAGTTAGTTTTGGTACATACTTGCTTTCTTTTTCATTGTTGTTTGATGCATTTTATTTACTGACATGTTCTCTTACAACTCGCACCCCAAGAGGGTTAATTCACAAAAGAAAAACTGCAAAACCAATAAATGCAAAAAAAAACAGAGGTCCTCCCCACCAAACAAAAAAGAAAAAACAAAAAAGAAACAAAACTGAAAACCAAGCAAGGGTCCACCCCATTCACAAAAAAAAATTACTATGTATATATATGTATGATCGGAGCCCATTATAGTGTGTATTATTATGTCTATTTAGTTTAGATTTCAATTTTGTAGTTTAGACCAAGAGACTCTCTTGTGAAAGCAAGTGGTGATGTCGCCTGTCACGTCCCCATTTTGACCCCCTTTTTGTAAATGATGTAAATACTGATATTTAATCATGGTAAGGAGCTCAAGGCCAAGGCCCCACCATTGATTTAGCATTTATATATTGGCAATTAAAATAGATGCCTATGGTTCTTGTGCGAGATGGGCACAATGTAAATAAGACATCATGTAATTACGAATTTTTAATGAAAAACCCACAACTGGCTATGCAATGCAACAAAAGAGATGGGGCATGACTCTACAAGGAAAAGGGAGGGAAACTATTCAAACCCTTGGGCCAAAGGTGTTAATCCATGTGTCAATGGGGAAACCCATAAACCACCAACTACCCATTTTGTCTCATGCACCCAATCATTTAATTCTTCCAAGAAATTGGTTAAGGTAGTTAATGCCTTGGAAATGAAGAAGTATGGGCAAGCCATTTTCGTGCATGGGCAAGTCATCAACCTGGAAATTCGTGTTTTTGCTTGTTGGGCAAGAAATCACCCACGAAATGGTGCCCAAAGCCATTCTGAATGGGCAGTCTTCACTCATTCACGCAGGAGGAGTTAGCTGGGGTCTTCCATTTACGTTTTTCATCTAAATACTGCATTTTTCCATGCCTGGGAATCGTTTTTGCAGTATATAACAGTTGGGAGAGGGAGGGCCACGTTTTGGGGGACTGTAGGGAGGTCGTTTTTGCCCCTGAATGTCCAATGACATTTTTCTAAAAACGGATTTGGCTTCCTGGGTGGTTCACCAACTTCCCATTTTCGATTTTGTGGGTTCCCACGTTTTTCTGGGTTAGTTGAAACCCCATCTCATGCATCCCACTGTGGAAAATGTTTTCCTCATGCCCAGCAAGTGGGGTTCTGCTGTTATGTGCATCCTTGCTCTTGGTTTGAGCCTGTGAGCTGAAGTGTTGGAGTGGTAGTGGATAGAAGGGGCTTGATAAACCTAGTGGGGGAGACAACCTCTCAAGAAGATCAAGAGGGCTTTGGTTACTCTTCTATGCATACCCTGAAAGCACTAGATAGGGAAGGGATGGCTTGAGGGACTGCACAGCAGTGAAAAGAATACTTCCTTGTGCTGGGTGTGTAGGTATTGTGGGTGCCAAGCTAGATAGATCTTGCAAGGTTATCCCTGGCTCTGTGCTGGAGCTCACTAGCTTAGCAACTCTTCCTTTCCATCTCCTAGTAGCCTGATAAACCCAATTGTAGATTGGCTTGGCTCATCTTGGTGTATGCTTGGCTATGTGTGAGTCTGTTGTTCCCTGGTTCCTTGTAGAGATCATGCCCAGCTCAGGGGTGGCAGTGGTGCTGAGAGATTGAGGAGCACACTGGCCTACGGTTGGGTGGAACGTTGCAGTTGCATAGCCAGTTGCGTGGGACTACTTCTGTATAAGATAAGTAATTCTCTTGTGTGTGTAAATTGGCAATACTTATTTGATAAATATCTTAAATGTATGATGGATGTGTAATTCTTAATATTCTGCTGTGATCTTCTTAAAAACCATACATTTCATCTATCTCTGTTATATTATGTTCATGCTTATGATTAAACGTTTCATAGGGCTAGACACCCAGTTTAATATCACATATGTTATGCATTTGTATATGTATATATTCTTTTTGATTTGAATGCTTGCTGAATGTGAATGGGGCTGGATGCCCGATTTAACCTCACGATCCTCTCCATCCAGCTAGAATGATGGGAGGGGACGTCACAGAATGGTATCAGAGCTACGTTGCAGCACTGGGCCGCTATGGACCAAAACTGATAGCAAAAAGAGAAGTTAAGTTTTTCTTAAGAGTTTGGGAAAAATTTTGTTTAAAGTCTGTTTTTGAAAATTTTGTTTAAAACTGTTTAAAGACTGTTTCGGAAAGAATTCCCGAATGCCTTCCGCAACTGCGGAAGCATTCGGCGAATCGTTCCGAAATTTCGGAAGCGTTCCGAGAATTTTTCCGAAAATTTGCGAAGGGAAGTTTTTCGGAAGGAAATCTCTTCCGAAATTGCGGAAGGATTTCTCTTCCGAAATTGCGGAAGGATTTCTCTCCCGAAATTGCGGAAGGAATTCTCTTCCGAAATTTCGGAAGGATTCCGCGAATCGTTCCGCAACGCGGAAGAGTTCGGCGAGCCATTCCGAAGTTGCGGAAGACTTCGGCGAATCGTTCCGCAACTGCGGAAGACTTCGCCGAATCGTTCCGCAATTGCGGAAGACTTCGGCGAATCGTTCCGAAGTTTCGGAAGCAATTCGCAAGATCGTTCCGCAAAAGCATTTCCGAAAAGTGCCCGAAATCGAGGAAGCATTCCGGCAGAAACATTCCGCGAATGGCTCCGGAGTTGCGGAAGCCTTCGCCGAATGGCTCCGCAATTGCGGGAGCATTCGCCGAATGGCTCCGCAACTGCGGAAGCCTTCGCCGAATGGCTCTGCTCGACAAATCGCCCCGCTATTGCGGAAGCGTTCGGCGAACTGCTCCGCAGTTGCGGAAGCCATCGCCGAACCACTCCGCAATTGCGGAAGCATTCCGCCAAGAGCCCCACATTGCGGAAACTCTCAGCCAATCGCCCCGCCAGTTGCAGAAGCTTTCAGCGTATCGCCCTGCCCATTGCGGAAAGCCAACCTCCCCGCGGTTGCGGCAGCATCCTGTGAATCGCCATTGCGACAGCATTCCATGAATCGCCCGTTGCGGCAAGATTCAACGAACCGCCCATTGAGGCGTGATTCGTAAAAAAAAAAAAAAAAAAAAAAAAAAAAAAAAAAAAAATGAGGGCACTGCCCTCGACCCGCCCTGCTGTGGCCACAAGGGGGCAAGCCCCCTTGACCCCCCTTTTCTTTTTCCCTCATATGTCGTGTTTGTGATTTAACTAATTGTCAACGTAATGTTTTCCCACGTGCATGAAGTAATTGTGAATTTTGAGAATATAATGCAGCTAACAATTGTGCTGATGAACACATTTCAGAGAGTCACAGTTATAGCAGGGTAACACTCTAGATAATACAGTCAGAGAGTTTTGAATCTTGGTTGGGCCAAGAAAATAAACATTATGGAGGATGCACAGGATCCCTATGAGCCTGAGACAGATGCCATGGGAGAAAACATACAGGTTGAGAATGCTGAGACAGAATCTAATGGGAGAAGAAATCAAGAGACCCCTCCAGATGTTGCAGCCACCATGAGAATCCTAAGGGTGGAGTTACAAAGCTGTAGGGAAGATAATGAAAGGATGATTAAAGCTCAGGAAGAACAAAATCAGCTGAATGCAGCCATGCTACAGAGTTTGACAGACATCCAAAGGCAAATAAACTCTGGGCATCAGATATCAAATCCAGAAAGGGGTGGGAGTAGCTCTAGAAGGAATTCCCGTAAGAGGGCCAGTAGCCCGAGAAGAGTCTCCACAGACAGCACATATACTCCAGGAATATCCTCTAATGAATCATCTGACTCTGAAGAGTCCAATGAGGGTTCAAGTTCTTCATCTCATAGGAGCAAGAGGAAGAAGCACTACAAGAACAGTTCACATGGGGAATTTAAGAAGGCAAAACCTCCTACATTTGACGGAGAGGTAAAATTTGGTCAAGAAGCTGAAGCTTGGCTTCTTGGGATGAGAAAATATTTCCAAGTCCAAGATTACTCGGGAAATATGAAGGCAAGGGTTGCCATCTTCAACTTGAATGGAAGAGCATCTATATGGTGGGAACACACCAGGCAAGTGAAGAAGATCAATGAAAGAAAGATTGTGTGGAAGCATTTCAAGAAATACTTCAAGCAGAAGTACCTCTCTGATAGGTACTATGATGATAAGATCAAAGAGTTCCATGAGCTGAGATTGGGACAATTGACCATGGAAGAATATGCAAACAAGTTCTTGGAGCTGCTGAGGTATGTTAAGTATATTCGAGATGATAAGGTAAAAATTCAGCGTTTCCTAAGTGGACTGCCCCAGTCGTATAAAGATAGAATTGAGTTTGATGAACCTCGAACTCTAGAGGAGGCCATAAGAAAGGCCAAGTATTGCTTTGATCAAAACAGAAGCAAACCAGAATTCCATAAGGCATGGAAGGATAAGAAAAATGAGAAGTTTGATCAAAGGAAGAAAGGGTTCAAGCCTCCTCAATTCCGGAATCAGCAAAGGCAGCCATCACAGGTTGTGACTAAGCCAACTAGGATGATGGGAGACAAGCCAAGAGATCCAAAGGAACCAAGGGAACCACTTCAATGTTGGGGTTGTGGAGGAGACCACATGCTTAGGAACTGTCCACATCGGAATGGGAATGCAAATCAAGTTCACAACATCCAGGGAGCTGGAACTGTGGGTCAGGTGGCGAGGACAATCCCTAGAATTTATGCAGCAGTAGAAGACCGCCAAGCAGATCATCAATCAACCGTGGTTGAAGTTGAAGGTAAGATTGCTAAGCAATCTGTTTCTATTTTGATTGATCCTGGATCTACTCACAGTTATGTCACTCCTAGAATTGTTGAGGTGTGTGCTTTCAAGAAATTAAAGCATAGTAAATCTTGGTTAGTTCAACGAGCCACTGGAACCAAGAGAAAAGTTAGCGAAATAGTAGAGAAATGTCCATTAGAGATGGATGGGCTATTCACTTATGCAGATCTGAATATTTTGCCACTTGGATCCTATGATATTCTCATTGGAATGGATTGGTTAGAAGCACACAGGGTTAAACTTGACTGCTACAATAAAACATTTGAATGCATGGACGAAGAAGGAAACCCGAGGGTTGTAAAAGGCATTCCAAAGGTGACTTCTGTTAGACAGGTTTCAGCCATGCAACTAAAGAAGTTCTGTAGGAAGGGATGTCAACTGTATGCAGCTCACGTTTTAGAGGCAGCAGAGAGTGAAACTCTTAGATTGGAGGACTATCCTGTATTGCAAGAATTCAGGGATGTTTTTCCTGATGAGATTCCAGGACTCCCTCCAAAGAGAGACATTGACTTTACAATTGAGCTTGTGCCAGGAGCAGCACCAGTGTCCAAGACACCCTACAGGATGAGCACACCGGAATTGCTAGAATTGAATATGCAATTGCATGAGTTGCTGGAAAAGAAATATATTAGGCCAAGTGTATCCCCGTGGGGAGCGCCCGTTCTATTTGTGAAAAAGAAAGATGGAACACTCAGGTTATGTATTGACTACAGGCAGTTGAACAAAGTCACTGTGAAGAACAAATACCCATTGCCTCGAATTGACGACCTTTTTGATCAAATGAGAGGAGCAAAGGTATTTTCAAATATTGACTTGAGGTCTGGTTACCATCAGGTAAGAATCAAAGAAGAAGACATTCATAAGACAGCCTTTAGAACAAGGTATGGACACTATGAGTTTGTAGTGGTACCATTCGGTCTCACAAACGCACCAGCTACATTCATGTGTCTCATGAATAATGTTTTTAGCAAGTATTTGGACAAGTTTGTTCTTGTATTCCTGGACGACATTCTCATCTATTCTAAGAATGAAGAAGAGCATGAAGAACATTTGAGAATGACAATGCAATTACTAAGGGAGCATAAGCTGTATGCAAAGTTGAGTAAATGTGACTTCTATAAAGATAGAATTCATTATTTGGGTCACATCATCTCCGACGAAGGTATATCTGTAGACCCTGAGAAGATTGAAGCCATTATGAATTGGCCAACTCCAAGGAATGTGACTGATGTGAGATCTTTTATGGGCCTTGCTGGTTACTACAGGAGGTTTATCGAAGGATTCTCCAAGGTTGCTAACCCGATCACTTCTTTGCAAAAGAAGGGGATAAAGTTTGAATGGTCACCAAGATGTGAGGAAAGTTTTCAACGGTTGAAGAATCTTCTTACAAGTGCACCTATTTTGAAGATTGCAGATCCGGAAAAAGACTTTGTGGTGTGTACCGATGCATGCAATCAAGGACTTGGAGGAGTTCTTATGCAAGACAACCACGTGATATGCTATGAGTCAAGAAAGTTGAAGGAGCGTGAGAAGAACTATGCTACTCATGATATAGAACTTGCAGCCATAGTACATGCCTTGAAGATGTGGAGGCATTACTTAATGGGAAGAAAATTTGAGTTAAGGACAGACCATTGTGGATTGAAATACTTGTTTGATCAGCCAACGTTAAATGCTAGGCAAGCTAGATGGTTGGAATTTTTGTGTGAATTTGATTTTGAGATCAAACACATAAAAGGGAAGGAAAACAGGGTGGTTGATGCACTCAGCAGGAAGGTACATGAAATGTATGTGGCAGCGCTTAGTACTTGCCAACCAGATTTGAAGCAGCAGATTGTTAACCATATGGTTGAGGATGAAGTGTATGAGCAGATAAAGGACAAATTGCAGCAGCAAGACCTTGGCAAGAAGAATGAAGGCTATCACTTGGAAGAAGGCGGACTTCTTACTTATAAGAATAGAGTCTATATTCCAAATGCGGCGGATTTAAGGAGAATGGTTATGGATGAGATCCATAAAGCTCCATACTCTGGTCACCCAGGATATCAGAAAACAATTGCTACAGCAAGAAAATATTATTTCTGGCCAGGCATGAAGAAGGATGTCGCAGAATACATCTCTAAGTGCATGGAATGTCAGCAGGTGAAGGTTGAACACCAACACCCAGCAGGTTTATTGCACCCAGTGCCGATCCCAGAATGGAAGTGGGAAATAATTTCCATGGATTTTATTACAGGATTTCCAATGACTAAGAGACAACATGATTCCATCATGGTTGTGGTGGACAAGTTAACCAAGGCAGCACATTTTATACCGGTTAAGTCCACACATAAAGCCGATGCCATTGCAGATATTTTCATGAAGGAAATTTTCAGATTACATGGGTTGCCTAAGGCAATAATTTCTGACAGGGATACCAAGTTCACTTCCAATTTTTGGAAAGCTCTCTTTGCAGATTTGGGTACATAGTTGAACTTTAGCACCGCGTACCATCGTCAAACAGACGGGCAAACAGAAAGAGTAAATCAGGTGCTCGAAGACATGCTCCGCATGTACGTAATGGACAAGCCATCCAAGTGGGAGGATTATCTACACCTGGTAGAGTTTGCATATAATAATGGGCATCAAGAATCATTGGGAATGAGTCTGTATGAGGCTTTGTATGGCAGAAGGTGCAGGACACCAGTGACTTGGGACAATCCAGTGAACCGAATTGTACTTGGGCCAGAATTGCTTAAGGAAATGGAACAAGAGGTTGCAAAGATCTGGCAAAATTTAAAAGCAGCCCAGGATAGACACAAAAGCTATGCAGATAAACACCGAATGCATAGGGAATTCAATATTGGGGATCATGTGTATCTTAGAGTAAGATCAAGGAAGAGTTCCTTGAAGCTTGGGAGTTGTGCCAAGCTATCACCTAGATATTGTGGGCCATTTGAAGTGCTTGAAAGAATAGGGCCAGTTGCATATAGACTTGCATTGCCTGCTAGCACTAAAGCTCATAATGTTTTTCATGTCTCCTTGCTTAAGAAATATGTACATGATCCTAACCATGTGATTAATTGGGATGTGATCCAGGTGGAACCCGAGGGAGAATTCCAAACCGATCCATTGCGCATCCTAGACAAGAAAGTAACATTGCTCCGGAACCGAGCCATCGGACAGGTAAAGGTGCAATGGAAGCACTACGGTCCCGATGAGGCTACATGGGAGCTGGAGGATGCCATGAGGATGGCATATCCATTTTTGTTCAATTTTTATGAGCACTGAGGACAGTGCTAATGTAAGGGGAGGGGTATGTCACGTCCCCATTTTGACCCCCTTTTTGTAAATGATGTAAATACTGATATTTAATCATGGTGAGGAGCTCAAGGCCAAGGCCCCACCATTGATTTAGCATTTATATATTGGCAATTAAAATAGATGCCTATGGTTCTTGTGCGAGATGGGCACAATGTAAATAAGACATCATGTAATTACGAATTTTTAATGAAAAACCCACAACTGGCTATGCAATGCAACAAAAGAGATGGGGCATGACTCTACAAGGAAAAGGGAGGGAAACTATTCAAACCCTTGGGCCAAAGGTGTTAATCCATGTGTTAATGGGGAAACACATAAACCACCAACTACCCATTTTGTCTCATGCACCCAATCATTTAATTCTTCCAAGAAATTTTTTAAGGTAGTTAATGCCTTGGAAATGAAGAAGTATGGGCAAGCCATTTTCGTGCATGGGCAAGTCATCAACCTGGAAATTCGTGTTTTTGCTTGTTGGGCAAGAAATCACCCACGAAATGGTGCCCAAAGCCATTCTGAATGGGCAGTCTTCACTCATTCACGCAGGAGGAGTTAGCTGGGGTCTTCCATTTACGTTTTTCATCTAAATACTGCATTTTTCCATGCCTGGGAATCGTTTTTGCAGTATATAACAGTTGGGAGAGGGAGGGCCACGTTTTGGGGGACTGTAGGGAGGTCGTTTTTTCCCCTGAATGTCCAATGACATTTTTCTAAAAACGGATTTGGCTTCCTGGGTGGTTCACCAACTTCCCATTTTCGATTTTGTGGGTTCCCACGTTTTTCTGGGTTAGTTGAAACCCCATCTCATGCATCCCACTGTGGAAAATGTTTTCCTCATGCCCAGCAAGTGGGGTTCTGCTGTTATGTGCATCCTTGCGCTTGGTTTGAGCCTGTGAGCTGAAGTGTTGGAGTGGTAGTGGATAGAAGGGGCTTGATAAACCTAGTGGGGGAGACAACCTCTCAAGAAGATCAAGAGGGCTTTGGTTACTCTTCTATGCATACCCTGAAAGCACTAGATAGGGAAGGGATGGCTTGAGGGACTGCACAGCAGTGAAAAGAATACTTCCTTGTGCTGGGTGTGTAGGTATTGTGGGTGCCAAGCTAGATAGATCTTGCAAGGTTATCCCTGGCTCTGTGCTGGAGCTCACTAGCTTAGCAACTCTTCCTTTCCATCTCCTAGTAGCCTGATAAACCCAATTGTAGATTGGCTTGGCTCATCTTGGTGTATGCTTGGCTATGTGTGAGTCTGTTGTTCCCTGGTTCCTTGTAGAGATCATGCCCAGCTCGGGGGTGGCAGTGGTGCTGAGAGATTGAGGAGCACACTGGCCTACGGTTGGGTGGAACGTTGCAGTTGCATAGCCAGTTGCGTGGGACTACTTCTGTATAAGATAAGTAATTCTCTTGTGTGTGTAAATTGGCAATACTTATTTGATAAATATCTTAAATGTATGATGGATGTGCAATTCTTAATATTCTGCTGTGATCTTCTTAAAAACCATACATTTCATCTATCTCTGTTATATTATGTTCATGCTTATGATTAAACGTTTCATAGGGCTAGACGCCCAGTTTAATATCACATATGTTATGCATTTGTATATGTATATATTCTTTTTGATTTGAATGCTTGCTGAATGTGAATGGAGCTGGATGCCCGATTTAACCTCACGATCCTCTCCATCCAGCTAGAATGATGGGAGGGGACGTGACATCGCCACGTGGATGGCCTGGTCCTTTCATGTTAATGATTTCAATTTTTCTAGAACTCTAAGTGTCAAAAGTAGGGAATCGTTACTCAAGGGCCCCTCATTTTTTGTCTCTTAAGTGTCGGTTAGTGAGTATTTTATATTTGCTTGAAACAAAAAATAATACGCTAGTGATGAGGAAGGGTCAACCCCTCTCCTTCTGAATTCATGAGGTATTTTGGGGATACTACTCTAGTGACAAGCAAGGGCCAACCCCTCTTCTGCTAAAATGCATGAGGCATTCCAATTTTATCCAACTAATTTTCCACTCACTCTCTTACACCTAAGGTGACCTTGGCGATAAAAAGGGTGTGAGCCTACTTAGGAGGATGTTCAGAATGGTATGCTCAACCTTTTGCATGCTTGATTAATAAACTAAAATCTTGATAAAATACATTAATCGAGTCATCCTTTTGTCAATCCTCACTTCCCCACACTTTCAACCATTTTAAATTGTTAAAGATGCCTGAATTTTCAGCAATTAACATGCAGAGCACAATGGCCATGCCAATGGTTTTATATAGATGAATTAATATTTTTTTCATGGTTGTAGAAACTTATTGTAAGTCTGAAAATTAAACTCTTGAAACAGATTTCATGACAAGCCTCATTGCCATTTTATTTGGCTCACTTCCTGGTAATTGTTAAACTTAAAATTTATTTCTGGTGAATGAGAGGCTTGAAACATAAATTTTGTGAACCTTAAAGCATAAAAATGGGAATGAGAGGCTTGAAACATAAATTTTGACAGGAAGTGAGCCAAATAAAATAAGTATGGGCTTGAAAGGAGCGTCAGCTCACCAAATCATTGTATATGGAGAGAGGCTTTGGTAAGTAACTTATTGACTTCCATTAAGCACTCAGATCGGCGTGATCTCTCTAGTAGACATATATTTTTGATGCATTGTTTTAAAGACATATGTTTTCATTCTAGTCTTTGCATAGAACAGAGTTACGACATCAATGTTTTGTTATACTCCTGGTTTAGTTTGAAACCTGAGAATGGAGTTAGCGCCCCAGATAACCAGTCTCTGTACAACATAGAGTTATGGTATCATTTTTTGTTAGCATAATGTATATACTGTTCTTATTAGTTTAACTCTGCGTGAATAAGTTCATCCCACTATGCACACATCGGTCTTTGCATTGTATGCGAACGCCACCCATACTGGTCGATCCCTTATTTATACTAGTTTATTTTTGTTATTTGATGAGATATCTTCTTGTATGCAATGAGAAAGTTCTAAGATTATAGTAACAATTACTGGATAAATCACTTTCAATTAAGCTCATGTTGCAGGATAGTGGTTAATACCTTAACCATCTCCTTTAATTTTAGTAGATCCTATCATTGTCGGCGTTAGCGCGGTGTATTTTTTTAAACACTAGTTAATACTTCTAGGTGAAGCAATTCACCCCAAACTTAGGACGGATTTAACCTGTAGCAGATCGATGTTAATTCGATCTTCCTTTGTGTTTGATTGTTGAACTTTATTTTTTAGCTCGGAGCTTATTTATATAAAGGTTGGTCCATACTTCCGCATGAAGTATTTCACCTCAAAACCAGGATGGAGTCAACCTGTAGCAGATCATTGTTAAGAGATCTTCCTTTAGGTCTGATTGATGAACTTTCAATTGGTTAACAGTGAAAACGCCAGTCCCCTTCTGTATAGAATTATCGCTGAATTCTTACACCGGTTTCGAGTTAACTTTGTTATTACTTATCTATTTTTCAACTTTACTACCAGAAGAGTCGACGACTTTCATGTGGAAAGATCGAAACATGCTTGTTTAACTTTCTCACCTTCGACTTTATTTCTCTCTATCTTTTTACTTTAAGTGATTTCTACTAATACGTGGTCCCGAGTTGGAAACTTGTATAACGAAAATTTGATAGTTATTTATATCTATAGGAGAGAGTCGCGTAGGAAAGTAAACTCCGTATACTTATGTTTTGGATTTGTTTGAGATTTTTGCTTAAGGTAATGGAACTCGGCATAGTTAAGTTTTTGATATCTGCATGAGAGTTTAGTATTTACAGTTAATTAAAATTTCAGAGACCAGATCTCCTTGCATGCATAAACGCAGTGGTTTTTGGAAATCTCTGCGAATCGATTGGTCATTGATAAATTGTGACCAGCATTTCCATAAGGGTGGCTACGAAAAATGCCACCCTTATGGAAATGCCAACTCTCACATCTTTTATTGTGGTTTAATTGGTTGATGTCAATTTTAAGTCATTATACATCTTTCATTGTGGTTTAATTGGTTCGTTTCAATTCTAAGTTATTATACAAGTTACTATACAGTTTATTGTGGTTTAATTGGTTCAGGTAGAATTATATAATTTATTGTGGTTTAATTGGTTCAGGATAATTCTAAGTTATTATAAAGATATAAAGTGGAGAATTTATAAGAGGGTGTAATCCAATTATATTAATATTGAATTATATAATTAAAAAATGGCTAGATGTCATAGAGTATACTGTTATTGTTTTCAACAATAAATCTCTTTTATATAATTCAATAATGGCTACATGTCATAGAGTATATTATTATTGTTTTCAACAATAATTCTCAATAAAATAAATATATTATTATTGTGTTCAACATTAATTTCCAATAGAAAAGTATTTTAGATAAACGTGAGGTTCCTAAATAAAAATCAAAATGCATATCCAAAAGTACATATTCAAATACTAGTTTCATAAAAATAATGTTTCTTTATGAGGTATTCTCTTTCTTCTAGGTCATTTGAAGTATGAAACCAACACTCTTGAACTCTTCCTACCTACATTGGAAGGGAAGAACATTCCCAAGACACTATGGCATAAAGAAAGAGAATACCTCATTCACGTTGTGAAGGAGAAGAGAGTGTGATGGCAGTCAATCGCTAAATCAGGGTCAAGAGTGCTAAGAAGTGAGCATATTAGCTATGCCATGAGTGTAATGAGTTCGACTAAGTGAGATTAAAGCTATGCCAAAGTTCCCTTCACCTTGTTGGTATCATGGTCTAGCTTGAGGGGTGGAATCCCTAGTTGATTCCTATGGCTAAGGGGAGAGTTTCTCCTCAACAACTAGTTTGGTGGACTTGCCTTCATTTATAGGCAAGTGTTCATGCTTTTCTATCTTTGAAATGCTTTATATTTGCAATGTGTTAATGAATGAATTCAAAATATGCATGTTAATATTCACTATCATTTTACATTTGTATATGAATTTTGTATATTTCTTTAGATGATAGAAGTTTGACTTTTTTATAGAATGCCTCGATGAGGAGGAGAGGTATTTGGGGATGTTACCCTTGTCATGCTTTGAATCTAAACGTGATTTAAACTATCTACATATAAATATAAGGAGCCATCTAATCTTCTAACCATCAAAGTTTTTGAACTCTAATTGAATTTTTAACCATATAAGTAGATTCAAAATTTGTCAAAATCACTAAGATAATTACTTTGTCGTGCCTAGATCATGAATTATAGTGTAACTTTGCTCATACTTGAAATTTATGTAATATTCTTATTATATTTGTGGTGAGAAAGAGGGTTTAGTTGCTACAAAATTAGCTACCCCACAACTTATTAGTACTATAATAGTATAAGTTTTAGTTCCACATTAATACTCTGGCAAGCTCAATCCTAAGGTTGACCAATAAGTTAGTCATCATTTTCTCTTTATTATGTCCAACTTTTGTTTTATTTCTTCTTAAAATATATATATATATATATATATATTAAATGTTTTAAATTAATGTTTTGAAACCCTAAGTGTTACCTTTCAATTCATTTGTAAAACACTTGTGAGGTGAGGCTAAACCTTCGAATAAATTATTCATTTAATTTGAAATGTTTACTTTTCTTTTCATTGGAAATTTAAGTTGTTGGAGCAAAGTGTTTTTAGTTTATGGATACAATGGTACATTTATTTCATCTAAAAATTCAAATTAATATATTAAAAAAAAAAGTCTTTTATTTACCATTATGATTACAATATTCTTTATATAATTATGTGATATATGAAAAATGTTTTATAAATAAAGGATGTAGATACTTTTGTTGTTGTAAAAAGCATTTTTTTTTAAATATAAATTTGTTATTAGAATTTTTTATAAACTTTATTTTAATAATATTAATAATTATATCATTTTTTATAATTTTTTTTAAATTATTCATGATTAAAGAAATATTAAATTTTAGTTATATTAATAATTATGTATTTGATAAATAAAAATAAACTTTAAATTTTAATTGCATTAAGCATGATCTAATTTTATAATAAACTTTTCTTAAATTATTTAAGTCCATTCACAAAAGTTAAATTTTCAATCCTTAAATTGTGACTAAAATTCTATAATTAAAAATATTATTAAATTATTGAAGGCCATTCACAAAAGGTTAAAGTTTCCATCGATAAATTGTGACCAGAATTTTCATAAGGGTGGCTATGAAAATGACAAAAATAAATTATACAGAGACTGAGAACGGAGGGTTCTTAGAATAAGAGCCACGACTACGATACTCAGTATCTGATAGAAACGAAAATGACAAAAATAAATTATACATATATTATTACAATGTCTATTTAACGATAAATCATAATCCCCCAGAACTAGAGTGCATAACCGGAGGAACTGGGTCATCCTCCTCCAGAAGTTTGACCAACAGATAAGAGAAGCACTGGGAAGTATCCCAGGGACCCTTCAAAATCCGAGGGAAGTAAGCAGGTTATGTGTCATAGATAAAATCCTAACTGATTGATCGTCTTCTAACTAGTAAAAGCAACCCAGAAGTCAACTGCTATCTCCCCTATTCTTATTTTATCCAATCAAGCACCTCTCCCTTTTATATATAATTGAGGGGTGTTCGGGTACACAGGGTACTACCAAAGGACCAAACACCAAGAGCAACCACTTCACACAAACAGATCACAGATCAACACACCGATGTTTTGACGTGGTTTAAACCCTCTTGAGGGAAACACTCCACGGCCCCGGCCAAATAGCTTCTACGGAAAAATTTATTATGCAAAGAAAGAAAGTTACAAATGAGCTTCTCATAATCGATCAACTAAACAATGACCCTCCATGCTCTTTAAATAGAGATCATGGACCAATCGGATGTTAAGCCACGGATCAAGGTTAGGTTTGATCTAAGAGAAGTTGAGCCGTCGGATCACTCTATGTCGGAAACATATCGTGACCGTCGGATTAAGTATTTACAAATGCATACTAATGCATACTAAAGAAACACACTATCCCTAACGGATATATTACACAAGTTGATCTTAACTAACTCCTAAGTGTCTAAATATCCTAACATCCCCCCTTAAGAACAACTTGGGATAGGATTGAAGGATTTACAAAGTGACACTATTAGGAGAAGGAAGGAGGCATTAGAGCCTATCCCCCCTTAATGACAAGTTCCTGAACTCCTAACATAGATCGAAGTTTAGAAAACTTCGCTTCTGTAAGAGACTTGGTGAAGATGTCTGCAACTTGATCATCTGTAGGGAAAAAGAGCACTTCAAGAACACGATCATGAACAAGATTTCTGATGAAGTGCATATGTAGCTCAATGTGTTTGTTGCGTTGATGTAGAACTGGATCTTTGGCAAGCTTGATGGCACTTTGATTGTCGCACCAAAGTGGAGTAGGCTACTGCTGCTCGAATCCAAACTCTAAAAGGATCTGTCAAAGCCACAAAGCTTCCTGACTGGCATTGACGGCTGCTCGATATTCTGCCTCTGCTGAAGAAAGAGCAAGAGCTTGTTGTTTCTTACAAGCCCAAGTAATAGGTCCAGATCCCAGACTGAAAACATAACCTGCAGTAGACTTTCAATCATCAGGATCACCGGCCCAATATGAATCAGTGAAACCAACCAACAAAGGTTTCCCCCCTGTACTATAATGAATCCCAAACTGAATTGTACCTCGAATATATCGAAGTATTCTTTTAGCTGCTTTCCAGTGACTTTCATGAGGTGTCTGCATATAACGGGAAACTCGACCAACGGCAAAGGAAAGGTCAGGACGGGAATGAGTCAAGTATAAAAGACTACCAACAAGCTGACGATACAAGGTGGCATCTACTTCAGGTGAAGTACAAGTGGAAGAAAGTTTGACTCCAGACTGGAAGGGAGAAGGGGCTGGTGTACAATCTTCCATGTGAAAGCGACGAAGAAGGTCACAAGCATACTTAGACTGAGAAAGAAAGATTCCTTCTTTGGTTTGCAGAACTTGGAGACCAAGAAAATAATGCAAATGTCCTAAGTCTGACATTTCAAAGGTTTGTTTAAGACTGTATTTCACATGGGTTATAAGCTTAGGGTCACTACTAGTAAGAATAAGGTCATCAACATATAGAACAAGTATGATGAGATGGTTTCCTACTTTCTTGGTATAGACATTGGGGTTAGAATGGCATCTAGAAAAACCAGTGTCAAGGAGAAAGTTATCCATTTTGGCATACCAAGCTCTAGGAGCTTGCTTAAGGCCATATAAGGATTTCTTAAGGCAGCAGACAAGGCTAGAGTTATTCTGAACATAGCCAGGAGGTTGTTCCATGTAAATTTCCTCCTGTAAATCACCATGTAAGAAGGCAGACTTGACATCCATTTGATGGACTTCCCAGTTGTGTAAGGCTGCGAGGGAAAGAACAAGGCGGATGGAGTTCATTTTTGCGACGGGAGCAAAGGTTTCATTGTAGTCAATCCCTTCAACTTGGGAAAAACCTTTGGCAACTAACCTTGCCTTAAGTCTTTCAACACTTCCATCTGATGCATACTTAGTTCTGTAGACCCATTTACATCTGACAAGTTTTCTTCCTTTTGGAAGAGGTACAAGATCCCAAGTATCGTTCGCCATTAAGGAACGATATTCTTCATCCATGGCTGCATCCCAATCTGGATTCCCTGAAGCTTCTGCAAAAGTTTCTGGATCATGATTCTCGGAAACTTGAGCCAAAAGAGAAGAGGCTCGCTGAAACTGAGAACGTGTCCGACGTGGATCTCTAGGATCACCGGCAAGATCACCAGCTGCTTCACATGTTGAATGGACCCATCAAGGAAGCACTTGTGCTGGTGCAACTGGAGGAACATGAGCAGGCGGAGGTGGATTTTCATCCTCACTGTCATCATCAGAAACTGGAGTTGGAAACCTGTCAAGGAAGTTGGAAGAAGAAGAAGAAGGCACAAACGTCGAATCAGGCTCGCAGGCCAAATATGGCACACTCACCGAGTTAGGCTCGTAGGTCAAGATATTTTCATCAAATTTAACATCTCTTCTAATGATTATAGCATGAGAAGGTGGTTGAAGAAGTCTATAACCTTTTACATCTTCAGAATATCCAACAAATAAGCACTTTTCACTTTTAGGCTGCAATGCTTTCCGTTTTTCATCCAAAATGTGAGCCCATGCTTCACTACCAAACACACGAAAGTGACTTACATCAGGTTTAATTTTACTCCATGCTTCTTCCGGTGTTATACCTTGTAATGCTTTTGTGGGGGTGCGATTAACTATGTAATTTGCACAATTTATGGCTTCAGCCCAAAATTGAATATTTAGTCTCTTAGATTGGATCATACAATTAGCCATTTCTTTTAAAGTGCGGTTCTTCCGCTCAGCTACACCATTTTGTTGTAGTGTATATGGAACAGTGTGTTGTTGTTGGATGCCTTGTTCAGTGCAGAAAGTAGTGAACTGTTTGTTAACATATTCTCCTCCATTGTCAGATCTTAACTTGATAATTTGATGACCAGATTTTTTTTCAACAAGGGCCTTGTAGGCCAAGAACATGTTAAATACTTCGCTCTTAAGTTTTAGGAAATAAACCCAAGTGCGTCTGGTGTAATCATCAATGAAAGTTAAGAAATATTTGAAACCAGAAAAGGAAGCAGATGGAAGAGGACCACACAAGTCACTATGCACAAGCTCCAAGGGAACCGAGGCGTGCCAAGATGCACGTTTGTCAAAACTGTCCCGATGATGTTTTTCGAGTACACAACCGGAGCAAACACCATCTCTGCAAGATACCATCGGAAGACCTGTCACCATATTTTCTTTACATAGTTGTTGCAATGAGCGATAATTTAAGTGACCAAATCACTCATGCCAAAGTTTGCTCAAGTTATCACTATGAACAACAAAAACTGAAGGGAAAGGTGATGACCCAAAGTTGTTAAACTTGTACAACCTGGTAATATCATCAACAATTCCAGTAGCTAGGACCTGTTGAGGATCTTTAAAATCCTTGATTACAACTTGGTGAGGTGTAAAGGTCACAGTTTTACCTTCACCAGAATGAGTGATCTGATAGACTGATAACAAATTACAGGAAATTCTTGGAACACATAGTACATCACTAAAATGACCATTATCTACTGAAATTGTTCCAGCTCCTACAACACTTAGAGATCTATCATCACCAACAAATATTTGTTTGGTGTTACATTCATGGATAGTAGAAAAGATGGCTTGATCCTTAGCCATATGATAAGATGCTCCAGAATCAATGAGCCATTCATTTGAAGTAGAAGAAGAAGATGCATTATAAGAATACCCAGAAGCACAAAGTGCATGTCCATGAGAGGCAGATTCTGAAGGCGAATCTAGGCTGATGTGGTGCTTCTTCATTGCTGCTTCCAAGGCTGCCATCTTCTTGAAACATTTAGATTCATCATGATTATCTTTCCCGCAATAGTTGCAATGACGATCAGTCTTCTTTCCTTTTGGCTTAGATCCTTTGTCATTTTTTAAAGAAGGAGCTGACTGAGAGGGTTTTGGACCCTTGTTTGACTTATTATTGCAAAAATTTTGTTTCTTGGGAGGCTTGGACTTTTCTTTCTGTTGGGACAATAAGGCTTTCCCAGATGTATCTGCATTGTTGATTATTCCAAGATGAATGAGTTTATCTTGTTCCATAATCAAGGAATCACAAAAGGATTCAAGACTAGGCTCTTGATAGCTAGCTGCATTCAATGATGCTTTCATAGAGTAAAATGTAGATACAAAAACAGAATATGCAGGTCCAAGTTTGGAAAGAATATGATAAATGCATTGTTTGTCTTCCCTCTCAATCTTACATTCTGCACATAAGAGCTTAAGAGTTTTGTACTTAGATAAATAATCTTGAATGCATGAAAAGTCACTTGGATTTAAAGAAATCAACTCATTTTCGAGTTGGTGACCTCGAATTTCATTGTGTTTACCAAACACAGTTTCCAACTTGTCCCAAGCAGTATTAGGTTCATCAATTCCAGATATGTGGAATCGCAAATCAGTAGAGATTGACATCCCAATCAATCCACGAGCTTCATCACATCTATTTGCCCATTTTATTTTCTTATCATCATCAGTGGGTTCTTTTTCTTTCCCTGTGGTAATTCTGAAAAGTCCCCTACTTCGTAGAACATCCTCCATACGAGATTTCCATGAGAAATAGTTGAAACTGTTAAGTAGAATATCATAATGGGCGGCCATATTTGTAAATTAATGGCTGTAAAAGCAGAAACCAATAGTCTGGATGTGAAGATCTCAAAAAAATAGGCGGTTTCAAAAAAAACGGCACTGAAAACTGACTCTGTATGATGAAGTTATGCTTGAACAAAGAAACTGTTGAAGATGTCCCCAATAGTGACGTGGCAGCTAGAGAATGTCGAGCAAAAAAAGAACCCCCCTCTTCCCAAGATGAACCTTTTGACAATCACTGTACAATAAAGTTGCTTTAAGTGAACCACTTTTGTAAAATAAGTGATTTCACTTTTACAATGATATTACTTTTAAATAGTGCAACAATAAAAAACTTAAATGACTCACTTATATTTTTATTTTTATTATTTAAGTGAGATGCACTTTTACAATAAAGTAACTTGAAAATAGAAATTGCATGCATTTTTCCTTTTAAAAGCAACTTCCTAAGACTTGAACTCAAGACCTATTAAAGAATAAAGCAACTTTGAACCAAGTGAGCTAGATTAAAAGGTATGTAAAATATGGGAATGAGGACGGGGGTTTTTTTTTTTTTTTTTAACTCTTCTTGTTCGGTTTGCGTGCTTTCCCTTTTTCCTGCAAAACAGACCACAAAACGAAACAAAAAAGCTTTTCCACACTTGTGGAGTTAGATCTTGTTAGCTTTCCCGGAAAGTACACGTTTTCTCTCTATTTCTGATTTGCCGAGATCGCGCAAGGTGCACGGCAAAGAGCATACGCAGCCGAGAAAAACCCTTTCCCTTTATGTTTCTGATTTGCCGAGATCGCTCAAGGTGCACGGCAAAGAGCATACGCAGACGGGAAAGCAACAATCCGAACCAAAAAAAATCTAACAGTAAAAAAAGATGAAATATGAGATTTTTTCTTTTAAAAAAACGAAATAAAAAAAATGCGTCACTGTAACATTATACCTTTAGATCTGATGAAATACGCGTTTCTGGAGCAACCGGGAACCGTTTTCAATCAAACGAAAACTATTTCCCAATGGAAACGATGCTCCGGACGCAATGGAACACCTCCCATAGCCCAGAAATGCACAGAAATACCAGAACTAGAAACCCTTTCGAGTTTTGACAACAACAGTTCAAGATCTAGATCATAACCGGAAGCGGCACTTCATAAAAGCTCTGATACCATGTTTGGGTACACAGGGTACTACCAAAGGACCAAACACCAAGAGAAACCACTTCACACAAACAGATCACAGATCAACACACCGATGTTTTGACGTGGTTTAAACCCTCTTGAGGGAAACACTCCACGGCCCCGGCCAAATAGCTTCTACGGGACAATTTATTATGCAAAGAAAGAAAGTTACAAATGAGCTTCTCATAATCGATCAACTAAACAATGACCCTCCATGCTCTTTAAATAGAGATCATGGAACAATCGGGTGTTAAGCCACGGATCAAGGTTAGGTTTGATCTAAGAGAAGTTGAGCCGTCGGATCACTCTATGTCGGAAACATATCGTGACCGTCGGATTAAGTATTTACAAATGCATACTAATGCATACTAAAGAAACACACTATCCCTAACGGATATATTACACAAGTTGATCTTAACTAACTCCTGAGTGTCTAAATATCCTAACAAGGGGACCTTAGTCTATACCTTCGTCTATATAAATAAATAAGTAGGCATCGACTCATTGATCGTCTTCTAACTAGTAAAAGAAACCCAGAACTAATTGATGGTCTTCTAACTAGTAAAAGCAACTCAAAAGTCGACGGTTCACTCCCTTATTATTATTTTAGTCAATCAAGCACCTCTCCCTTCTATATATAATATAGGGGACCTTCGTCTATACCTTCCCCAATATAAATAAATAACTAGACATCGACTCATTGATCGTCTTCTAACTACTAAAAGCAACCCAGAAGTAATTGATGGTCTTCTAACTTTAATGATCTTCTAACTAGTAAAAGCAACTCAGAAGTCGACGGCTTGCTCCCCTATTCTTATTTTATCCAATCAAGCACCTCTCCCTTCTATACATAATTAAGGGGACCTTCTTCTATATCTTCGTCTATATAAATAAATAACTAGACGTCGACGCATTGATCGTCTTCTAGCTAGTAAAAGCAACCCATAACTAATTGATGGTCTTCTAACTAGTTAAAGCAACTCAGAATTCGATGGCTCGCTCCCCTATTCTTATTTTAGCCAATCAAACACCTCTCCCTTCTATATATAATTGATGGGACCTTCGTCTATATAAATAAACAAGGGCCTATAATTGCATGTTCCAGTTCATATTAATAAGGCCCCATGCAGTTTATTAAGACACATGGATGCTCCCCAAAACCCATAGACATGGATCCTCCCCAAGATCCATATCAAAATTCGCGTCAGACTTGCGCCAAGTTTTGAAGACAATCTATGCTCATACTTGCGCTAGTTTTTCTCTCTTGTTTGTTTGGAGGTGCCTTCTTTACCACCCACTTGATCATAGGCATCCTATTACTTGTCCTATTAGTTGCAGTCTTATTAGTTGTCTTCTTGGTGCATAGATTAATTTTACTGTGGAATCAACAAAAAGAGCGTCATATCACCAAATCATTGTATATGGAGAGAGGCTTTGGTAAGTAATTTATTGACTTTTGTTAAGCACTCAGATCGGCATGATCTCTCTTGTACACAGATATTTTTTATGCATTTTTTAAAGGCATATGTTTTCATTCTAGTCTCTGTATAGAATAGAGTTATGGCATCAATGTTTTGTTATACTCCGGTTTAGTTTGAATCCTGAGAATGGAGTTAGCGCCTCAGCTAACTAGTCTCTGTACAACACAGAGTTACGGTATCAAATTTCATTAGCATAATGTATATATCCATTTTTATTAGTTTAACTATGCGTGAAATATGACATATATGACATGTCAGGGCTAAAAATAGACTCCAAGAGGGCACTCAAGGGTGTTAGGGTAGCTAAGATGCTTCCACATGTGATTTGGTGGAAGTGGGAGACTAGGAATTGTTGTACAAGTGGCGTTCTTTGCAATCTCTTCCCAACTTGAGTTGGCATGAGTCTCTTGGAAGGAATTCGACCCATGGAGGACATTAGAAGTTTATAAATGTCAATAACAAAGAAGGAAAGCAGCTTTTGATTATTTGTAGAATTTGCAATTGCATTTGTGAAGACGGAGAGCTAGTGGATGACTAGTTTCTTGCCTTAGCCAATTTCGAGGGTGAAAGATTCCCTTCCAAGTTGGTAATTGGAAAGGCCATTCAGAACTTTCATTTGGAGCTTTAATGGAGTCTTTATTTTCAGGTGTAAGCTACAGGGCAGCTCATGGTTTCTTCTATTGCAACTCACTCCTTCAACCATTTTCAGTTTTGATGGCATATTCTTGATCCTTGAGGGAGGGCGTTTTTGGTGAGCTATTGTACTCTTTGGGGAAGCTTTTAATGCCCCATTTCTTTTGTAATATGAATTAAATACTTTGTTCTTCATCTCCAAAAAGTTTCAGGTCGAAATTCCAAGTAGAAATGTATAAATCACATTTTTAATGGAAGAACAATGCCATTTTTCCACTACCTTGTTGTGAGCCAATATATTGATGATGATTTCAAATGAATGCATGATTCTCTGATATATTTGTGATCAATATACTGACATGGATGTCTTATACAAGTTTCATGTACTGTACTTGAGCATTTGAATCATTTTTACTCATTTTAGTTGTATTGGGAGGTGAAATAGTGCCATTTCCCCAAGGGTCGAATTGGGGATTTTTGCAGTTGAATGGGCGAGGGTGATAACAGTTGTAATAATCCATTAATGGTGCATATGAAACTTTAAGAAAACACTTAACAAATTACATACCTCTTTTCATAAATTTGAGTGGGTTTGGAGGCATTTGGGAAGCCATTTTCAGTACTTACCCGAGGGGGATTTGAACCCCAAATTACTAGTAAAATTGCATAATTGGTCCAGAATATTAAGAGAGTTTGCAGAGGTCTTTTGGTGGACATATTTCATCCATAAAAATCATATTCAAGTTCTAATATCATTCATACACCTTCCTTGAAGATTTGAAGGCATTTGGAGTCAATTTGAGACCTAGAGACCAATACTAGTCAAAGGAAAATCACTAGTAAAGTTACCTACATTGATCAGAATTGAAAGAGGATTTGCAAAAGTATTTTAAAGGTCCAAAGGCATCCCTGAAACACATATTTATGTTATAATATCATTCATACACCTTCTCAGAATATTTGGGATCATTTGGGGCAAATTTGGGACCTAGAGATCAAAACTAGTCAAAGGTCGAACTAGTGGAAAAAAGTGAAAAATTGCAATTTTAATAAAATTCCTAATAAGGGACATTACAGTCATCGATAAATTATGACCAGAATTTCCATAAGGGTGGCTACAAAAATGCCACCCTTATGGAAATTCCAACCCTCACATCTTTTATTTTGGTTTAATTGGTTGGTTCCAATTTTTAGTCATTATACATCTTTCATTGTGGTTTAATTGGTTCGTTTCAATTCTAAGTTATAATACAAGTTATTATACAGTTTATTGTGGTTTAATTTGTTCAGGTAGAATTACATAATTTATTGTGGTTTAATTGGTTCAAGCCAATTCTAAGTTATTATAAATAATATGAAGTGGAGACTTTATAAGAGGGTGTAATCCAATTATATTAATATTGAATTATATAATTAAAAAATGGCTAGATGTCATAGAGTATATTATTATTGTTTTCAACAATAATTCTCAATAGAAGAAATATACTATTATTGTGTTCAACATTAATTTCCAATAAAAAAAGTATTTTAGATAAACGTGAGGTTCCTAAATAAAATCAAAATGCATATCCAAAAGTACATATTCAAATACTAGTTTCATAAAAATCATGTTTCTTTATGAGGTATTCTCTTTCTTCTAGGTCATTTGAAGTATGAAGCCAACACTCTTGAACTCTTCCTACCTACATGGGAAGGGAAGAACATTCCCAAGGCACTATGGCATAAAGAAAGAGAATACCTCATTTGCGTTGTGAAGTAGAAGAGAGTGTGATGGCATTCAATCGCTAAATCGGGGTCGAGAGTGCTAAGAAGTGAGCATATTAGCTATGCCATGAGAGTAATGGGTTCAACTAGGTGATATTAAAGCTATGCCAAAGTTCCCTTCACCTTGTTGGTATCATTGTCTAGCTTGAGGGGTGGAATCCCTAGTTGATTCCTATGGCTAGGGGGAGAGTTTCTCCTCAACAACTAGTTTGGTGGACTTGCCTTCATTTGCAGGCAAGTGTTCATGCTTTTCTATCTTTGAAATGCTTTATATTTGCAATGTGTTAATGAATGAATTCAAAATAGGCATGTTTATTTTCACTATCATTTTACATTTGTATATGAATTTTGTATATTTCTTTAGATGATAGAAGTTTGAATTTTTTATAGAATGCCTCAATGACGAGGAGAGGTATTTGGGGATGTTACCCTTGTCAAGCTTTGAATCTAAAAGTGATATAAACTATCTACATATAAACATAAGGAGCCATCTAATCTTCTAACCATCAAAGGTTTTGAACACTAATTGAATTTTTAATCATATAAGTAGATTCAAAATTTGGCAAAATCACTAAGATAATTACTTCGCCATGCCTAGATCATGAATTATGGTGGAACTTTGCTCATACTTGAAATTTATGTAATATTTTTATTAGATTTGTGGTGGGAAAGAGGGTTTAGTTGCTACAAAATTAGCTACCCCAACAACTTATTAATACTATAATAGTATAAGTTTTAGTTCCACATTAATACTTTGGCAACCTCAATATTATATTGGTGTAAATGCGAAATTTATGTTAAATTTGAACATTTTGACTTTTTAATTTATTTTTTCACCATTGGCTTGGGAAGGAAACAATGAATCATAACATAAAAAAAATTCTCTAAACCATAAATCTTAAGGTTGGCCAACATGTTACTCATCATTTTCTCTTTATTATGTCTAGCTTTTTTTTTATTTCTTCTTAAACTAATATATATATATATATATAAAATTAATGTTTTGAAATCCTAAATGTTACCTTTCAATTCATTTGTAAAACACTTGTGAGGTGAGGCTAAACCTTCAAATAAATGATTCATTTAATTTGAAATGTTTACTTTTCTTTTCATTGGAAATTTAAGTTTGTGGAGCAAAGTGTTTTTAGTTTATGGATACAATGGTACATGTATTTCCTTTAAATAATTCAAATTAATATATTAAAAAGAAAAAATTATTTACTATTATGATTATAATATTCTTTATAGGATTATTTGACATATGAAAAATGTTTTATAAATAAAGGATGCAGATACTTTTGTTGCTTTAATATTAGTGAAGAAATCTTACTAAAAAAAGCATATTTTTTTTTTTTAATATAAATTTGTTATTAGAATTTTTTATAAACTTTATTTTAATAATATTAACAATTATATAATCTTGTTATAACTTTTTTTTAAATTATTGGTGATTAAAGAAACATTAAATTTTAATTATATTAATAATTATGTATTTGATAAATAAAAATAAACTTTAAATTTCAATTGCATTAAGCATGATCTAATTTTATAATAAACTTTTCTTAAATTATTTAAGTCCATTTACAAAAGTTAAATTTCAATCCCTAAATTGTGACTAGAATTCCATAATTAAAAATATTATTAAATTATTTAAGGCCATTCATAAAAGATTAAAGTTTCCATCGATAAATTGTGACCAGAATTTCCATAAAAGTGGCTACGAAAATGACTAAAATAAATTATACAGAGATTAAGAACAGAGGGTTCTTAGAATAAGAGCCACGACTACGATACTCAATATCTGATAGAAACGAAAATGACAAAAATAAATTATATAGAGATTATTACAACATCTTTTTAATGATAAATCATAATCCCCCAGAACTGGAGTGCATGATCGGAGGAACTAGGTCATCCTCCTCCAGAAGTTTGACCAACAGATGAGAGAAGGACCGAGAAGTATCCCAAGGACCCTTCAAAATCCCAGGGAAGTAAGCGGGTTATGTGTCACAGATAAAATCCCAACTGATTAATCGTCTTCTAACTAGTAAAAGCAACCCAGAAGTCGACCGCTATCTCCCCTATTCTTATTTTATCCAATCAAGCACCTCTCCCTTTTATATATAATTCAGGGGACCTTCGTCTATACCTTCGTCTATATAAATAAATAACTAGACATCGACTCATTGATCGTATTCTAACTAGTAAAAGCAACCCAGAACTAATTGATGGTCTTCTAACTAGTAAAAGCAAATCAAAAGTCGACGGCTCGCTCCCCTATTCTTATTTTAGCCAATCAAGCACCTCTCCCTTCTATAAATAATTGAGGGGACCTTCGTCTATATAAATAAATAACTAGACATCGACTCATTGATCATCTTCTAACTAGTAAAAGCAACCTAGAACTAATTGATGGTCTTCTAACTAGTAAAAGCAACTCATCGACGACTCACTCCCCTATTCTTATTTTATCCAATCAAACACCTCTCCCTTCTATATATAATTGAGGGGGCCTTCGTCTATACAAAAGGTTAAAGTTTCCATCGATAAATTGTGACCAGAATTTCCATAAGGGTTAAACTTTCAATCCATAAATTGTGACCAGAATTTTCATAATTCAAAATACTATGTACTTGTTATTTCTCCCAAACACGGTTGGCTGAAGCATCAAAGAAAATCCTTTTTCTACCGGAGTAACTTACTCTCCTACACGATGGGCTGAAACATCAAATTCGTGTCACGTGTGGATGTGGATGTCACGGTGGGGCCACCATGGCCTCCCCAAATTTAACCCTTCCAAGATCCACCCTATGTTTCACCCACCAGATGAAAATATGATTAAAATTCACTTACACGTCAGATATAATTTGGCCGCACGCGCATGCCCTTTGACGTCAGCCCCGAATTATTTGGACTCTATTTGGGATTTTATAATTTGGATCATGATTCAGGTTAACAACTATGGGTTCCGTAACGTTAGTGGCAGGGGAGTTAGTGAAATATATATATTCTGTGTATATAATCACAAATAGCTGAACGATTGATTTGTACATATTAGTAACCAGAGACACAAATATATTGGAGGAATATATTATTGTATTTATTTGTATTTTGTGCTACCGTTGCTGTTAGATATGTGGCTTGAAAGATTTTAAGGAATAGCAACTATAAATTTGGGTATGTGGGTGTTCTTCTCACCAGGTTTACTGCATTTGGTACACCTCCAGATTCAGCAAGATTCTTGTTGTATGAGTGTGTCTTCCCTTGCACAGAGGAGCAGGCAGCTGGTTGTCTGACATTCTAGGACAGGCGCCTAAGGTTAAAATAGAGCAAAAGTTGTGTCATGAATCAGAAATCTCAGAGAGAATTTTCTGCTTTAAAGAGTTTGTAGCATTGAATGAAGAATGAGATTTGTATCACTGGGGGAGATGTTTTAGACGTTTCAGGGTTTTCTTTTTGTTTTAGGGAGGAAAAATTAGAGGTTCTGGGCTAGTTTAGGAAGAGAGTGTGCAGAGCAAGTTTAAGAACAAGTGTTGAAGGAAGAGTCCTCAGTAGCACCAGGGAAAACCGGAGAGGAGAGAAGACACAATGCTTCATCTGTTGCTTGATTACCCATCAGATTCATCACCCAGCAGAGACTGGGCCGATGACAACCACAAGTTCTGCAAAACTTGTAGAATCTTCATAGGTTTCAATCAAAAGGGGTCCTCAGATTCAGAGGGGGCCAAAAGCCCAACTTCCCCACTGGATATCAAGCCATTTTCTCAAGTTGGGATTTCTCATTGGCATGAAAAGAGCTTAGATTCCCAGTTGAGGTCAACCAAACAGGAAAGTAAGACAATACCGATTGGTTCTCCTGCTCCTCATGGATTCTCAAATCCCAGCTCTGAGACTGGAATGGAGCATTCAGAGAGCTATACTTGTGTTACATCCCATGCTCCAAAATCGACCACAAAACACATATATACACATCAGGGTATGGAGTGTGAAATTGTGCAATACCCTGGTAAAAAACAACATGAACATGGTCTATGGGGTGTCGTATCGCCTCCTCGGAGCAATTCCAATGTTCCAGTTTTTCCTGTTGAACATTTTCTCAGTGCATGCTATCTCTGCAATCGCCAATTGAACCATGGGAAGGACATCTACATGTACAGGTCTGTTATAATCATCATACCATTGCTTTTAATCTTTGAGAATCACATTGAATTGATTATAATTTCCAATTCGCAAGAGCTAGTCTCATGAATCTCTGCTCGTTGATTATTGCAGAGGTGACAAAGCATTCTGCAGCGTGGAATGCCGTTACCAACAGATTTTGATGGATGAACAAATGGAAACATTTCCTGCTTCTCCACCATATTCTTGGAGTGCTACTTCTTACAGTAGAAATTTTTTCTTAACCAGTACGGCTGCTGCTTCATAAGATCAGGGGCATAGAACTCTGCATGATATAGAGCTCTGTTATAATATATATATTTTTTGCATCAGAGGAGCTGTAGGAAAATACACGGCCACAGATGATAGAAGAATATCTCTCTGTTGTTCTGAGAAAGATTGAAGGGATGGGATCGGGTGCGCTTTTCTGAGGGATGTAGATTTGGGATGAGCTCTGTTGTGTGCAAAATGCCACAAGTTTTTCAGTTCAATCCCCTGTACATGGATGGAGACCAAAAGCTTCCCAACGTACATGAGTTTCTTAATAAGATAGTTACCTGCAGTTAATGGCAGATAAATCTGGTAGGCCAAAAGAGCAGAAAATTTTGCAGGGAGGTAGGCAATGGGCATATGCTCTTCTTGTTATAAAAACTGAAAATACCGATTAAAATGAGAGACCAGTGCTCTTTTATTTCGTATGATGGCTGAGGATGGTCAGGATGATTGTGAACAGCTCAGCTCTAGTGATATTGCAGATTTCTAATGTGTTTTCTACAGATTGTGATTAGAACTTAGGACTAGTTCTAAGAACTTGAGCTCAATATGTGTTCTCTGAGTTTTGTTTGAGGATGAATAGTACAGTGAAGAATGATATTTTTTTTAGGCTGTTGCTCCACATTATATGGGAAAGATTATAATTTTGTTTTGAAGTTGGACAAAGAAGTTGACTATTGAGGCTTTACATATTCTCTTACTTTTGTTCCATTATGATTCAGATCCATTTCTCAAGAAATATTAAAAAAATACAAGGCTTGATTAAAATGCAAGATTTGCATCATACCTAAAAACTCCTCAAATTGACCTGACCTGAACTATGTTTGATAGACTCCTAAAATTGGCCTTATATATGATTGATAATTCACAGGATCGTTTTCTCCATCTGTTAGCTTTCCAGATTACTTATAAGGACAACTATTCTATTCTAAACAGATCCTCAGATTACTTCATCTGAATTTATCAAGCTATTTTCCTATGGAGTGGATGCTATGACTGTGAAATCTTTAACCAGTCATTGTTACCTCACAGGGCGACTATTATAACTCAGAGTGCAAATCCTTAGCGCATTTGACTGAAACGTGCACACAGATGGGAAATGAATCTGCAATCGAGTTCAAGCGTATTCTCAAAATAAGATACCACAATGTTAAAGCGTATTTTCAAAATAATGAGAGATGCATACATAGATGTAATGATATTGAAACACTAAGACAAATATTATACGAAGCATTTATATGTAAACCAAACATTTAAGCCTTTTGAAATTGGTGATGAAATTATGAAAGAAGTGTTATATCAACATATAATTAAATAAATTGAATAAAATATATTTTTGGTTATATGAAAAGAAGTTCAGAGAAAACATATAAATAGTAGAGTTGTATAAAGAATTTGGTGTTTAGAGAAAAAAATATTTAATGGTAAAATTGTATGAAGCATTTGGCATATGGTGTAAAGTTTTTGTAAAGTTTATTTGAATGTTATTTAATATGATGAAATGATTAAATAAATACAATGGATGATGAGCATAAAATGATATTAAAGAATATTAGAAATATAAAAAGAGGTTAGATGAAAATGTTGCAAAATGTTCAAATAATATGAGTTAAGTTGACAAATAGAATTTAGTTATGTTGATGAGCATAGACATATTAGAGGAAAAGTAAATGAGATTTTGAGGAATAGAAGTTTTTTTGAATTTCACTTAATGAAAGAAGATGATTAAAAAAATATAATGGTTGATTAGCATAAAATGATACCAAAGAAGATTAGATATATAAAAAGGTTCGATGAAAATGTTGCAAAATGTTCAAATAGTATTTAGTTAAGTTGAGGAACATAAACATACTATAGGAAAGTAATTGAGAATTTGAGGACAAAATTTTTTTGAAAGATGAAAACAAAGGTTAATGAAGAGTGGAACTTTACAGTAAAATCTTAATGCCTTTTATGATATAAATATTTTTACCAACACCTTGATTTGATGTTTTACTTAATTATCAATATCTAGGTATATACAATGTTGAGTTCTCTCTATTATTATTAATATCCACATATGGCCAAGAATGGTCCATGGGGTTGTAAAAGATACATTGAAGAGAAGACATTGTAGGTGCATATACAACTCAATAAAATAATATATATGAAGTTAGATATACAACCTAAAACTCCAAAAAGCAAGAAAACTACACTAAATAGGCACCAATTAGAACCTCAAGAGGAAAGATTCATGTTAAAGCAACCAAGTCACACTTACTTATGACATGTCTATCATTTGAGGTTGATGGATTTACCAAAGGATTTGATGTTGTCTAACATACCTACTAATTGTGCAAGTAAGTTAGTGACATGGTCTCTTCTTGGTCAACTTTGCTAAAAGAAAGATGTGAATCCTCGATATGTGTCACTCTGGAAGATTTGTTTCGAGCAATGAATGGCATAGGTCAAACATCTATTGCAAGATGAAGGCTAGGCATCTATAATCTTCATATGAGATAAATTCCTCGAGTGAGTCATCAAAGTCCCTAGAAAAGTTGAAGAACCATCCTATGATCTTATAGTATTGTCAGCATATGAAGACAAATTGGTCCTTGGTATTCATATCTAAAGAACATGTCCAACAAGTATGATGCTCCCGAGGATTATGGTGATATGTCTTATGCGACATTGATGGGAGGAACCTCTTATTTATGCAAGGGGAAATTCCAGATTGGAAGACATCTAGAATTAAATGTATCTAAGATTTTTAATGAACTTGTCATTTGAATGGAGATATGTCATTATAGTAGTAATGGAGCTTTAACAAGTGTGTCTCTATGGGTGCAATCCTTGTGGATCGAATATAAGATTTGAAGATCTCATCAAGCATAACTCATTTGTCTCTTGTTTGGGGAGTTCTAGTGTGTCTATTGGGAAGTTGTGTTGATATGAAGACTACCCAAAAGGAGCAATGAGGAGGCTCTAGCACAACAATGGGAGTGGATCTCATTATTTATCTATTGCATAGAAAATCCAAAATTAAGATATGGGTACCCGAGATGACCGACTTCCTAGGTGGTGTCCATCTACATAACATTGTAAATAATGATCACAACTTCGAAGACAATGAAAATAATGAGTAAGGAAGTGCCAAACATCGCAAAAAAACTAATACTATGTGAAAATAATCTCGTACCTTGAATGCATTTAGAAAGCATTGAAACAAAAATTCTCTATAAATCTCAAATATCTATAAATTAAAGATAAAATCTCCATATTTCACTCTCGAATGCATAGAAATGTACGGTGTAACTAAAAATACAATACACTCATGTGTTCAGATGAGAAAGAAAGTTGGACTTGCATCCTATTTGATTATAAAATTAATACATATTTTCATAAATTGAACTTCACTATTTACTTAAAAGTTAATATCGTACTCACAAAATTTTGAAAAGAATCGAACATAATGATGCACAAGGGAGTAGTAATATCATTGAGTAAAAATGCTTGCAAATTATTCATAAGGAATACAACAAATTACAATATGCTTATTTCTTGGTTTCTAAAACCTTCCATAGGCCATGTTATTATATTGTGTTTTTTTAATAATATTATAAAAATTGAGATACCATTAAAGATTATATGTTTAGTGTTTTTTATTTAATGCTATTAAATTATATATCTTTTTAATAATAGTATATTATATTTATATTAAAGTTTCGAAAAGAATCGAACGTAATGATGCACAAGGGAGTAGTAATATCATTGAGTAAAAATGCTTGCAAATTATTCATAAGGAATACAACAAATTACAATATGCTTATTTCTTGGTTTCCTAAAACCTTCCATAGGCCATGTTATTATATTGTGTTTTTTTAATAATATTATAAAAATTGGGATACCATTAAAGATTATATGTTTAGTGTTTTTTATTTAATGCTATTAAATTATATGTCTTTTTAATAATAGTATATTATATTTCTATTAAAGTTTCGAAAAGAATCGAACGTAATGATGCACAAGGGAGTAGTAATATCATTGAGTAAAAATGCTTACAAATTATTCATAAGGAATACAACAAATTACAATATGCTTATTTCTTGGTTTCCTAAAACCTTCCATAGGCCATGTTATTATATTGTGTTTTTTTAATAATATTATAAAAATTGATATACCATTAAAGATTATATGTTTAGTGTTTTTTATTTAATGCTATTAAATTATATATCTTTTTAATAATAGTATATTATATTTATATTAATGCTATCATTTTAGTAAGACTGTAGCTTCACATGCTTACCTATTTCTTCCATTCCATAGGTCATGTTATTATATTGTGTTTTTTTAATAATTATAAAAATTGAGATACCATTAAAGATTATATATTTAGTGTTTTTTATTTAATGCTATTAAATTATATATCTTTTTAATAATAGTATATTATATTTATATTAATGGTATCATTTTAGTAAGACTGTAGCTTAACAAAGTGAAGAGATCATAGAATTAGGATATAACAACTTCTTTTACTAATAACATATATATATGTGATCTGCCAACTTGCTTCACTAATTATATATAACTAATTGTAAAGCTCATTCCACATAGTTTAAATTAATACTAGCATACCCCCAAAGCGGGGGAAATGAAACGCCGAGAAAAACTTCAATATGTTGTAAAATGAGAGAAAGTTGTGTCTATGTAGACAAGGGGTAATTTTTGCAACATATGGCAAGTTTCTTGAGCAGTGATGTTTCGGTCAACAATTGCTTATGAGTTCAAACGGTGATAGGCATATGAGGTCGAGCCATGTGGAAATGATGTAACTATGATTCTAGCCACCATATGATGGTAGGTCTTTGCTTTGGAAGCATATTTGGATGTGTATTTCAAGACAACTATTTGGTGATGTACATTTGCTCACCATGTTTGAAGTATGCTCAGATTATGGTTGTTCAGACAAGGGTCAGTGCGTGTTGGGCGATATTTTTTTCCATAAATGTACAGAATGATGATTGATGTTGTACCTTCCAAGTGCATTTATATATGCATACAAGTGTATTCCCTTTTTGTGTAGATATGAATTTTCATTGCACTTTGTATCTCTTTGTACTCAAGAAGGATTATGAGGAGGTTGGGGTTGAGTCTGCAGAGGGAGAGGAAGGTGATAAAGGAGACGAGTACTAAGCATTTGTTTTATGTTTCCTGCATTCGGTGGGAAGGAGACGAGTGTTGAGCACCAACAATCCAAAATAAAGAAGTCTTGCATTCAATGTTACATGCAATCGACAATTCCCAGTCTCCATGAGGAAGAAGCAGCATAAGCGGCAAAGGCCAGTCTTGGATTTCAGGAATCTCGGCCTCTCCCTCCAGCATCTTCACGACTTCCATCATTCGAGGTCTGAATGTGACCATAATATTAGAGCACAAAATACCCACCAAAAAAAATATCTCCATCACACTTCCCGCCCCGATCTGTCGGATTCTCCCATCTATTATTTCACTAGTCCTTCCTTCTTTCACCAGCGCCCATGTCCAATTTGATCTCTACAGGAATGGCGTTGCATGTGGCAAATCGATGATGATTCTCCTTTGAAATGGGGTTAAGTAGATTCTCTGTGGAGAGTCTGGACCCTGGACTCATACCCCATAGTCAGCACCAAGTAGTGATATCCAACACGCACAGCACAGGCAGGGATTTACAACGACTCCTTTCTCAGCAGCTCTCTTCTCCTCAGTAATATGCACATCTTCCAGCAAATGATGGGTTCTTGCATGCAACAGTCATCTCTAATTACATGCAGTAGCTCCTCCAATCTTCATTGGATTGCAGCTCCTTTGTAGCATACCCTTCCACTACAGTTGCTCCTCTAGGCTCCAATATATAGCAAATGCTGTGAGAGAATTCTTGGCAGTTGGAGAGCATGTTAGTCCAAAGCACCGTGGGTTGGAACTAGCATCTTTACCACCTCCCTGGAATCAAGTGGAAATCTTTGTGAAACAATAATTTCTTGTGAAGGTAGGTACCAAACTCTGTCCTTCTCTGAACTTCCCTTATTGTCTCATTTACGCCATGGCAATTTGGTAAATGTACCATTTTATCTGCTTAAAGCCCTACAAACCATGGCTGGTTATGCAAAAACTTCCCAACACCCAGTTTCCTCTCTTACTAATCACGACCTAATCAAATTACTAGTCTTGAGAGCAATTGCAAATCGTAATTTAACCTGGGAACAATTCCTTGCTGGAGATGGGCCAATCAGAGAACCTATTTTAGAGATGGAGGGTGTTGACGAGGATAATGAGGACCGGTGTTCCTCAAATCCAGTTGGGGGGGAGGTTGGAACATTAGGGAAATAGAATAGTGATGAAGAGGAAGTAAATAAGGGAGAAGAAACATCAACATAAAACTCTGTTGCTAAGGAAATTGTGATGGAAACCATGGCGCAAGAGGCAGAAAAATCAGAAGCTGTAAATGCAGAAGCAGATACTCAAATGAAAGAAGTTGAAACTAGAGTAGTTGTTGAAGCTGCGATAGTAGAAGCTGCAATTGTAGAAGCAGGAATTCAGGAGGAAGGATATCAGACAGGAATAGTAGGAGAAGGGACTGTGGAAATTTTGGAGGTTGTGTCCTCCCCGGAGATAAGGGGGACCAGCCTTGAAGAAGAAAAGACCGAGGAAAAGACCCCTATGTCAAAGAAACAAAGAGTACGATCAAGGAACGGGGGTCAGACACCCGCTGCAGCAAAAAAAAGAAAAAATAGAGTTGTCAAAGCACTAGTAGCAGTAAGCAGTGAGGAACACCCAGTGGGAATGGTGAGGAAAAGAAGGACTCGATCGGCTGTAGCAGCAGAAGCAGCTGTGACAGCAGTAGCAGTAGAAGCAGCTATAATTGAAATAGTAGCAGAAGTAGCTGCAACAACAACAAAGGTAGCAGAGGCAGCAGAAGAAGCAGAGACAGTGGATGCAATTGATGGTAATATTGAAGCACCCTTAGCAGAGACAATAGGAGCAGTCAGAGAAAACAGTGAGTCACCTATGGTAGAGAAAGCACCTGTAACAAGGGTAGATATATAGATTCCCATTTTGAACCCCAAGTCATCTGCTGCTATGCAGGAACCTTCCATAGAAGAACCTCAAATCGAAAATATCCTGCATGAAAATTAATTATTAAAGGAGGATGTGCAGATATTGCGAAATGAGCTGGAAAGATTGAAGGGAGTAGTTGGAAAACAAGCAGAGAAGAATTTGAACATATTAGCAATGCTGCAAACTTATTAGAAAAATTATCTTTTGCATTTGAAAATGAGAAGCAAGGAGAGATTGTTTGTCCAGAGTGTGGAGATATATTTTTTGCAGCAGGACAAAGAGTTGTTGTGTTGGGAGTTGTATCACAAAGGCATGTACAGATAGAGGAGTTAGAAGAAGGAATGCCAGAAATCAAATTGATGGGGGAAAATGAACCAAGAATTGAAGAGATCCCTGATTCGAATTTAGGAGATGAAACAGTACACTGCCAACCATCAGGGGATACCGAGCTTCTTCAGGACCAGTCTCATTAGTCAAAGAAACTTGATATAACCCAGAAACAATCTCAGTAGTTCAAAGAAATTGAAGAACATGGACTGTTACACAAGAACCAATACCCATGAAAATATTTAGTGAGGTTGCAACTCAGACAACAACATTTGATATCAAGGACCAAGAAGAAAACACTGTTACACAAGAACCAGTGTTTTCAAAATCATCTGCTACAGTTACAACACAAAATGAGATGGCTAAGGTTGAAATGGAGAAGAAGGATGCTGTCACACAAGAACCAGCAGTCCTAAGAATATTTGCTAAGACTGTAACACAGACTGAGGGGGATGAGGTTGATATGGAAATAAAGGATGTTGTTACACAAGAACCAGCATCCCCAAAATCCATGGCTGAGACTGCATTGCAGGCACAGACCATTGCAACTCCAATGGAGGATGAAACTGTTACAGTGCCAAAGCAAAACAAGGAAGTCATTTATCTGGACTCTGATGATGAAAAGGATGTCGAGGATAGAATATTTCAACGGCTAGAGAAGAAGATTCTCTGGCTAAATCTCAAGTTGGATAAATGGCGCAAATGGATTGATCAGTTCAGTATAGGTATGATTTCTCTCCAAGAACATAGAACTGTCATTAGGGTGTTGAGAGAAAAGTGGGCTGAGGAGTTATTCTTCCAGAAACTCCGGTGGGAGAAACTTCAAGAAAAATTGGAAGGATTGAAGAAACTTAAGTCCCTGCAACAAGAAAAAGACAAAATGTATATTCTTTCCCTAGAATTATTGAGTTGCAGGGCTCCATCCCCCTCTTACCCTGTCTTTCTCCATGAGCAGACAACTTTATTTCAATTAAGGGCTCTAAAAGAAGGGAGACCATTTGATTTGGAAACAACTACTCAGTTTTTGGAAACTTTTCTGAAGAGTGATTTTGAGGATCAACATTTGTTATGTGAATTATATTTACATGATAGGGCTTGTTATATTAGCTCTCCATCTAATCCATTACCTTGTCTAGGGGATGTTCAACTGAGGGAATTTTCCTCTTTTTTCATTAACCATGTAAGATGGTGAGATGCTTTCCAAACCATCCTCGAGAATGAGGAGAATTCTACTCTCTTGATTAGGGAGGAACCTCAGGATCCAAAAGCACTCATATAAAATCATGCTAAATCTCTCAGGGTTCCTTCAATTGCCCAATACTTTGAAATCTTGCGAGACAAAATACTCACCACATGTGTCCCAATGATTCTCAATATGCAGCAGAGTGCTCTAGAAGGTAGTGAATACAGATGGTTGTATTCTTCTTCATCTCTGAAGGAAATGGATCCATACTTCTTTGAGAATTTCACTCAAGCTTTGACAAGGATGCCTAGATATGTGCAGTGCATGGAAAAGTGTGGATCTTGGTGGATTGGATAAAGATTCAAATTCCCTCTCATATGGTTTCCTGTGAGTCCGTACAGAAACAACTATGCTTTGAATGTAGAAGAAGAAGAGCTGTGTTGGGAGAAGTGGATAGCCTGCTATGGGTTTGTGCTCAAGGGGAGACACCAAAACTTGCCTACAATATTACAAATATTCACAGATTCAACTCAGACTCAGATTCGGACTAGGGGAGGTATTTTCCTGAGGACATGCAATCAGATAGTTGGGGAGATGTTGGGTTTAGGAAATGCCCCTTTTTGGCCATCCTTATTACATCATTTTGCCCTAATTACATCCTATTTTCATAAGCTATACCTATGCCTTTTCTCTAGATAAACCAATGATATTGACAGGTATGATTCGTTATTGCTTTATTTATTTTATGCCTCAAATTGTTAAGGTTCTAGATCCTAGTCCTTGGTTTATGCTAATATGTGTGATTTCATTTAGTCAGGGTCTAAAATGCAGGTGTATCAACCGAATGGCACCAGCTGTTACTCCTCAAATCCCGATTCCTCATAACTCCAAGGGACAACGCACTCCCCCACAAGAATCTGTAATAGGCCTCCACTGAAACAAAACGCAGTTGCAACAGACAGATCGCATTCAAGCTTGCTAAATCTGTTGGTTCATTGATTACTGGAGTAACAGCTCCTTCATGAGGAGTAGCCGTGTTTAATACGGTTGTAACAATTAGCTATAACTCCGTAGCTTGAAGATCGTAGATCTTCATTGCTGCACGATTTTAGTGGATCGTGATCTTTACTTTCAATGTATAAATATGCGAAGGCTCTCGTAGCCTGGGGTTGGCCAATTACCATTTTGCATAAGTTGTAACAGAGCACTGATACTGTCAATTTCCATTATAAATATGAGAGCATAGTTCTTCATTTCCATGTCTTAATTTGTTGTGATTCTCAGCATCTCTGTTAGAAGGCCAGGGTCCGTCTTCTCACAGAGATAGCCAACTTAAGTAGGTAGGGAAATTTAGCTTTCTTTCTGTTGTGTGGTGTGGAATCATTGAAAATGTTACTGTTAGCTACAACAGAGGTTAGCTTTCCTTTTGGTAGTTCACGATTGCATCTCAAATAGCTATAACAGATTGGTGTGACAGTCGACTATGTAGGATAATTTAGTTAATGCATGTGTGTTTGAATTAGCTGTAATAGCCAAGCTCAATTCCAATATCTTTCAGTTGTTTATGCTTTCTAGGATTTCCAGTAATTATCAGTTAGAGTTCAAGCTTATATTTAGATTCTGGTTGCTGTTGTATCTTCAATTGGTTTATTAAGGTAGGCAGATTATGATTGAGTAACAGTAGCTGCTGGATGGATAATTTTGGTAAAGATCAATTACTGTAGTTTGATAATTATAGGATTTAACTTCTTGCAAAAGCAAACTGGTTTATTTCTATTCTTAATTTTATAACTGCTGGGTGATTTCTATAGGAAGGTAGTTTCAATTGAATTCCTAGATGTGTGAATTAGATTAGTTTGCTTTCTGGAGTGAGTTTGGATGGATAGACTGGTAGGATCATTATCTACATTTAGTTAATCAACTTCTTGACATGTTTATGCACAAATTATGCTTATTACCATTGAAACAAAAAGACCTCCCTGGGTTTGACAATTTATATTGACCATCCTGTGTGTTAGCTTTAATTAATTGACATATAGGGTGACCAACAATCATCTTCTTCAATATGATCATTAATTTGTTCTCCATTATTCATAACTCCATGTTCCTCCGGTACTTGTTCTTGACGATATGTCGTAGGATGTCCTTCCTTTATAATTACATGAAACCATCATTAGATAAAATTTAATATAAGAAATTCAAACAGAAAATGTAAAAATTTCAAATGCAAAATGTAAAATTTTTTGTGATGCATTTAAAATGTAACAAATTTTGTATGGTTAATAGAGAATATTATATAATCAACAATGCAATCACTGTAATGTTGATGTTTTCTTTTTTCATTGAGAGAAGCGAGGTGCTCTGATTTTTCTTGGTAAACAAAACATGCAATCGATTAAATAGATCAATCAACTACTCTTTATTATTAACTTTGAGTGTAATACAAACAAGAAGAGAAAAATACAAGAAAAACTAAAAATAATAGGTTTAAAATGACTCTTTTCATGAGTGGTCTCTACAGTTACATAAAAAGGGGAAACAAGAAGGGTCTAGTCTCTACTTTAGGGATGAAAAGAACAATGACCAATTGTATTGTTGGTCAAATAGTTGCATCCAAACTATCCAAGAGACATAAAAATTGACCCAATTACTGAGCAAAGCTACTCAAATATAACTTGAAATTTCCCATACTATCCACTAAGGTAAGATAAATGATCCTATGGTTTCTATAGAGAAAATAGAAGAGAAACAACATGCCAATATAGTCGTTATTTCTATTATCATGGAAAGTGTCACAAATCTAGAGAGCTAAGTGCTTTCCCCGGTGAGTGGGTTAGTTTCACTAACGAACAAATAAATGAGTTATTCTACTATACCCTAGAATCAACATGCACACAAGAAAAAAATATTATAATAAATATTAAATATTAAAATAATATTTATTGTCCATGTTAGTCCCCATCTATTGAAACCATCAATAGATAAAAGTTAATATAAGAAATATTAAAATAATACATACATTGACAAAAGCAATCAAAATAAAAACATATATAATGCAAAACTTACAAATTGATGATATTCATGTTCCCCCTCAGCATGTCCATGTTCCCTACAATGTTTTCTGGCTGTTGTGATCAAAATTCTTCTCCTCTTAAAGCCCTTACATTGACTACATGGACCATATAATTTCCCATCACCCCTTCTTTTCACTCCTTCCCACAATCTAGCAAGCAATTGTCGATTTTGTTCGTCTGGATCAGGAATATTTCTAGTTGACATGTTCTCATAAAAGCTTGAATGAAGATTATCGATCTTAGAAAATAAAGCTCCACACTTCGCTCGCTTTAATCACAAAAACAATGGAAATAATGAAAAACAGTCCGCCGAATTAAAAAAATTCCGCAAACCATCGCTTGTATAGCTTGAACATGTCAGAATGTTTCAAAATTTATAGGTTTTAAAATAGAACCTGTTGTCGGATATCCGATGACTTGAACTTAGTTACCGTTTGAGAGCGGAGGTCAGATATCCAACATGCTAGGGCATGATCTGCTGTCAGAGATCCGACATTTTCGGGTATCACATGACATCGGATATCCGACGGCTAGGAACATAATATATCGTCAGATATCCGACATCCTCATGCTTAATATTAGGTCGGATATCATAAGCCACTGGTTACCATTCGTCGGATATCCAAGGTACGTCAGATATCCGACGGACCATTCTATCAATTTAGAAAAAATCATCAAGTTTTGTAATTTTGAAGGTGAAATCTGACAACACAGTCCTTTTTGTCGGATGTCGTTGGATTTTCTCGTCGGATTTTGGGTTCAAATTCTGTAGTGCCATGTTCCAGAATGAGCAAGAGAGCTCAAAATAAAGAACACCAAGGACAGTGTTAAAAATAAGGAGGGGAGAAATGTGATACCCCAAAACGTTATTATTTATTTTTGAATTGTTATTTGTAATAATTATTTATGTAAGAGTTATTTAAATGTCAAAAACACAAAGTGACACTTTGCACAACAAAGTATTTCTTTATTATTAAATAAAAGAAAAACAACACTTGGAGAGTTCAGCTAAATGAAAGGACACCACCATGGCACAAAGAACATGTGTAAGCAAGCAAGAGAGAACTTTACCAATGAAATCCAATCTAAAACTCAACAACCGGACAAGATCCTAAATCATAGGGATTGATGGATTGATTGGAGACTTGATTGGGATAGCACAAGGCCTGGGCAACACTGTATATAATAGTGCACTGAGATAGCATGGGACATCATGTGGTGCATGGAGTAACTTTGTTGAGTGTTCTCTCTTTTCATAAGTCCATCATTGCTTGTTACAGACTTTGAGAGAGAGGGCCACGAGGAAGTGATTGCTTGCGTTCTAGTGCATGCTGGTGATCCAACTCAAGGGTGGAGTTGGGAAAACAGTTGAGTTTCCCTCTTCTATGGTTGGGAGGAGCTGATTCTCCAAGCAACCAATTTCCTTTATTTCAAGCAAGTGTCTTATTGCTTGATCGTCTTAAATTTTGTTTAAAATTTAAGTAGCATAGTTTGTTGACATTAATTTTGGGTATGTCATAGTTATGGTGGTAAAACCTCTACGATATGTAAATGAAACATCCACTTTGAAAACATATCATAAATAGCTCCAAGATAGTACACACCTATTCCTCCAATATAATAATAGGAACCCTACATGAATTCATATTATGAAGCATATAGTGTGTGGTCTTCTACAATTCAAAACAAAATAATAATAAAATATTCATTAAATGTTAGTCCTTTTGTCATTTTAATCTTGGGACTCCATCTTAAATGGGTTCAATTCCCCTTTTGAATATTTACTTAATGTGCATCCCACCTCCAATATTGCAATTTAATATTTTTCTAAACACTTATAACTTATAAAAATAGTATAGAATATATTAAATAAACTTAGTAAAAAATGAAATTATATCAAGATGAGATTAATCCACTAGTGTCTTATAGAAAACACAAAAATGTGGACACACAATTTCTCTATTAAAATTAAATTTAATTGTTTAACTCAATGTATCTTCACATCACTTAGAAGACCAAGTTGAAAGATGAAAGTACATAGACCATTTGTCATATGCATGCATATTACATGAACAAAGTAAAGTTGAGAATAAAAAACATGTATGACATTATCTATACTATGTATGAAGAATCTCAAGATTTGCTTCTAAATAACCAACTTTCTAATAAGGATTTTTAGAAGATTTAATAAATAACAATGTAGATAACCTTGAGCATGATCTCAACATTTTAATATTGAAAAAGATCATGAATTTATTTTAAAAGTAAATTGTCATTTAACTTTGAAAAAATTCAATTCAAATACATTTATGTATTTTTCTGTTTTTCTTTTTTTTAATATTTCTACATTATAATTATTCAATACATTTGTTTAACAAAAAAATGTCATATTTCTTTTAAACCAAAAATATATTTACAAACTTTCTTGTTCCAATTAAATGAAAATCCAATATACTTATGATTCTCTTGTAATACCGAATATTTTATATCAATTTATACAATACAATTATTACGAGAGATAAAACACTAAAATGTTACATAGAAATCCGATGGAAAAAGCCTATGTTGAAATATATCAATAAAATAAGCTCTCTGCATTACGAGCTTTTCCATATCTCTCGAATCTCTAATTCAAATACGAACCTTTTGTATTCGTGGATGCGTCTTAGTTTATTGTTTTATCAACGCAAAAAATATCATTATAAAAGAATGTCTCATAGAATTACTCTAATAAAAATTACATTCGAAAGTGGATTCTCACCACTGCCAGAATTTAAATAAATGTGCAAGGTGTATTTTCATATGATCATATTCCCAAATTATTTGTTGCCACCATTCGCTTTGGGCCGTTAATGTCTTTAATTTAAGTAACTTGTCCATTCCAAAGTAGAAGATAGTGTGACGTGAGTGTGAGGTATTCACGTGGGCCTCCCCCACGCGGTTCTTCTCTTGCGTGAAGGTTTCAACTCGAGTGTATGGTGGGCGATGTTCCAAGTATGAGCGTTGGAACTATTGGGGTGGGATCCACCTCATTCTCCACCCACACCACCTACCAATTACGTGAAACCCCCCACCTATTGCCTCCATCACGCCCACCTCGCATGAAGTCTTCAATCAAACGGCTTGGCATTCGTTGGTTGGGTTGATGAAGTTAACGAGGGACGAGTGAGTGCGCCTTGCCTAGGTGGAGGCCACATCACTCAATCCCATCTACCAAAGCTCCAATTAACCATTCAATTAACACTCCGAGCTCATCATGGATTGGAATTCGATTTCTTTTGGCTCCTTCTATCATGCCAAGTTCGATCTACGTTTTATGTATTTAGTTTTTGTATAAATGAGATGCCTTTTGGCTCTCTTTTGTTGTATAGTTACTTTGAGAAAATTGTATTGCTTTGAATTTGTTAATAAAGTTATTCGACTTTGGAGGTTTATGGGCTCTTGTTTATTGTGGTGAATTCTTCATGGTTGGGGTGATCTCTTTCCAAGCACTTCTCTTTCAATACTTATATGTTGTGATCAAATGTTAGATTTAGAAGTATAATCTTTTAGAACATAAGATCTGTCATTTGCGGTTGTCAACTTGACTTATTATGCAATGTTTGTCAAAGTTATATGAATAGGATGTATTCAGTTGTACTAATATTGATAAAACTTTGATCTGCTTAGCATACTAGTTGATTTTGATCTCACTATTGTATTGAGTGTTTTGTGTCTTGTCAGGTTTCACCATTTGAAAAAGGGTGTGAGTTCAATTGCTTCTATCCCAAGCTTCAAAATACCATATTTTTGAGTTTAACACTTTGTGATTGTAGGATCTACAAAGCTTGTCATCTTTTACCATAAAAAGAAAGCCAAGAGTAGCTCTCTCTTGTGTTCCATCCACAAGCTATATTTCAAACTTGGTTACTTGGTCACCTTGGAAGCACTAAACCCCCTTCTTCCACTCGTTTTGGGTCTCCCTACCTTTCGTTTCCTTCTTTTTAAAGCCTCTTTCCTAGCCCTCTTTTTACTCCTCCTTGCCTTATTCCTACCCTAAAAACCTCTTCTCCTTTCATCCCTCTCGTCTCCCTCCTTTAGCCTTCCTTTTCCTTTCGTTTTTCCTCCAAAAACTCCCTCTCCTCCCTTTGTTTTTCCCTACCTTCTTGCATTCGTTTTTGGCCTTCTTCCCCTCATTCCAACCTTGCCCTAGCTATCTTCTACCTTCCTTACCTCCTCTTTTCTCTCCCTTACTTTTTCCCTTCCACTTCTTCTCCTCTTTCCCATTCGTTTTTCTCCTTTGCTTGCTTCCCTTTCCTCCTAAAAACTCTAAGACTTAAAAAAAACTTGTAGTCTTTAGGCTTAGTTAATTTTTTAGTTTGCATTTCATTTTGGATAGTTAGACCTTGCACTTAGTTCATTTTTAATTACACTTGCATCTTAGATCTCATTTAAAGGTTAGACTTGCATTATATTTCTCACTTTAGGCTTTGCATCTAGTCTACCTTGAATAGTTGCATCTATATCTCATTGAAAAAGTTGCATCTCATTTTAATACTTCGATCTAAGTGCATCTAGTTTCCTTTTGTTTCATTTGACTAATGCTAAAGGGTGCTTGTAGTTGATTTGTGTTGTTTTGTAGGTGTGATAATAAAAGCAAACTCAAGAAGAAGGTTTGGAGAAGAAGAAGAGGAACTAATCAAAGTGAAGAGGAGAACCATTGCAAAACCAAAGGAGATTTGAAACCAAAACCATGAAGATTTAACACTCTCCTTTTTTGTTGTAAAACTCTCAAGAGTTATTCAAAAGTTACTTCTATTTCTTCACTTTTCTCTAAGGTTGAAAATCCTAAAAATTTGTAAAGTTACTTCTATTTCTTCACTTTTCTCTAAGGTTCAAAATCCTAAAAATTTGTTATTGATTAATAAAATAAGGTGAAATGGGATAAATCCTCCCATAGTTGTGTTTCTTCCCCATTTGGAGAAGAGTGTCTTGTGTGTTCTTAGCTTAGATTTGCTTCAAGTACCTATATTAGTTTCATTTTTGCTTAGAATGCTAATTGCTAAATTAGTTCATTTTTCCTATTTTGTATTTTGTTTGTTAGATCATTGTTTCATTATTTATTGAGCTATCATTTGGTTTTTTCATTTACAATCTTCTTATCTTTTAAAAAGAACCAAGACTCTTGAGCTTGTCATAATACAAGTCAAGAGCACTCTCTGTCGGAGAGCATAAGTTTTGCATTTTTACTGCATCTTAGCATATAGATTAGTTAAAGACTCTTGAACTTTGTCATAAGACGAAGTCAATAGCACTCTCTGTTGGAGAGGTTTCATTGTGCTCTTAAAAAAATACTTCAAACTCACAACCCCCTTTAAAAAAAATTATTTTGTTGCTTTCCACCACCAAGTATGCTCTGCCAATCCTAAAAGGTTGGATTATTACTCAGAATGGTGACTGGATTTGATTAATCTCACAAGTGATAACCGTAATAAAATCTTCACCCTCATAACCAACGAACCGGCGTTTTTTTTCGATAAATAGTCAGGTAGTGGGAAAATTCTTGCTGGTGATGTCGGAATACACCATTGTCAGAGAGCTTTAGCTTGCTGGTTAAGTTCCTTGGACACCTAGCTTAGAGTACTGGACAGTCTGTCAGGTCATCGAGAGGAGCCACTGAAAGTATTTCTTCTGGTTGGACTTCAATACCTTGCTTTTCTTAGCCTTAATAATCAAGAACACTTAAAACATTCCAAAATTTACCAAGAAGCATTGCAAAACGATCTCATGAACAATTATTTTTGACTTACACATTTCAGCATCCCAAGCATCTTTTTTTAACTCCATAAAGGCACTGGTCTCTAAAATTTACATGTATCACCTTAATCTAGACCATATGTCATTATTTGCTTAAGTATATCTTGTGGATGCTTTCTTAAATTACAAGTCAATTTATATATTGTTGTTCATCTTGTAATTCGCAGCGTGGATTGCATGCTTATTCTATTCTTATCATAAAAAAACTCCTAAACAACACCCATCCGTATCCATACATCACCTAAAAACATTTAAAAAACAACAGCCATAGAAAACTCTTTGTTAGGGACAACCCCCCTTGGCTTCGTTAGGAGTTAGCCTAAATGGAGGAGCTGGGATTCAAGTGACAGTACCTGGCTCATTGCTTTCCACCAGGGCCACACCTTCCCCACTTGTAGTGAGGGAACAAATTTTGAAAGATTTCTGCTGCTGGTGTGCATCTCGGCGAACAACAAGAAATGAACACATAAATTTTCAAGAAAAAGTATGAAAGCATAGAGAACACATAAGAGGGAAAAAAATCTAATTTTGTTATTATATACTTCAACACACCAAAAACAATATGCAATCAAGATTTTACAATATTTTACAATGGAGCTTGCATCGATAGAAGGTGTCTAGATCCTCCGGATACAAACAACAGAACAAAAGGATTCATGTAGAAGCCACTGAGCATTTAATTTAGCAATTACATTCTTACCTACCATCCAAAATAGGAGACAAGCACTGGCAGGTGAGTTGGATTTCAATGGTTCAAATGTTCTAGAATTTAGGTTCACTAACTAACAATATATATAACACTATCCACTCTTCCCAAACGAGATAATTTCCATCTTAATCCATAGTTTCATAGATAGGCTATGTTGGACGATGGTTTCAATTTGCTCAATATGGTTAATGGCTAGAAATAACATGTAATTTGAACTTTTGGGAAGGTAAGGACAAGAATCAGTAAATTTTTGTAGGATAGATAATGGGCGGGAAAAGGCAAGAATGAGTGAATTTTTTTATTTAATATATATTTAATCATGGGTAAAGAAAAAGATATTGTAATTTGAATTATTTTAAGTTTAGTTAGATCTATTTTAAATTCATATTTATTAATTACTTCATAAATCTTACTTTTTGAAATGTATAACTTTTTATTGATGCGTAAAATATTTAAGATAAAAAAATTAGAATTTGTTAAGAATTGGTTTAAGATTTTATAAAAAAATATTGGGATATTCTCTCAACATCCCTATAAAAAAATATTGGGAAAATTGAGCGACAATGGGAGAATTCATTTTCAATCTTCTCAGCATAGTTTCATGCAGTAAACGATCTGTGCATGCATTTGATCTTTTCAGCATAGCTTTCTTCAATAAATGACTCGTGTATTATATGAGGAGGAGTTGGAGCATAGGTTTTTTAGTTTCTCATATTTGTAGATTTGTGTGCGGAATTTGTTGTGCATTATATTTTGTTTGTAAAATTAGTTACAGGTTGTTTTCAATAAGGTGAAGTTGATGTGACTCGTCTTGCTCTGAGTGCGTTAGTTACATGTTATTTATGCAATGTCAAGTTGGAGAGTTGACTGGTGAAGACATTTAGTATCCAGATTGTTATCCTAGATAATTGATAATTAGCACGAAGGGACATGTATTCACAGATGGTGGCAATTCCATAGAATGATTTAGTATTGAGATTGTCCTTCGGGAGGTCAAGAAGCATCAATTCTGCAAAGTATGTCAATGATGGTTAGAAGTGGTTATATTTGAAATGAATCAACCAAAGCTCCCATCTACCAAAGCTCCAATTAACCATTCAATTAACACTCCGAGCTCATCATGGATTGGAATTCGATTTCTGTTGGCTCCTTCTATCATGCCAAGTTCGATCTAGGTTTTATGTATTTAGTTTTTGTATAAATGAGATGCCTTTTGGCTCTCTTATGATGGATCTTTTGTTGTATAGTTACTCTGAGAAAATTGTATTGCCTTGGACTTTGGAGGTCTATGGGCTCTTGTTTATTGTGGTGAATTCTTCATGGTTGGGGTGATCTATTTCCAAGCACTTCTCTTTCAATACTTATATGTTGTGATCAAATGTTAGTTTTAGAAGTATAATCTTTTAGAACATGAGATCTGTCATTTACGGTTGGCAACTTGACTTATTATGCAATGTTTGTCAAAGTTATATGAATAGGATGTATTCAGTTGTACTAATATTGATAAAACTTGGATCTGCTTAGCATACTAGTTGATTTTGATCTCACTATTGTATTGAGTGTTTTGTGTCTTGTCTGGTTTCACCATTTGAAAAAGGGTGTGAGTTCAGTTGCTTCTATCCCAAGCTTCAAAAAACCATATTTTTGAGTTTAACACTTTGTGATTGCAGGATCTACAAAGCTTGTCATCTTTTGCCATAAAAAAAAATCCAAGAGTAGCTCTCTCTTGTGTTCCATCCACAAGCTATATTTCAAACTTGGTTACTTGGTCACCTTGGAAGCACTAAACCCCCTTCTTCCACTCGTTTTGGGTCTCCCTACCTTTCGTTTCCTTCTTTTCAAAGCCTCTTTCTTAGCCCTCTTTTTACTCCTCCTTGCCTTCGTCCTACCCTAAAAACCTCTTCTCCTTTCATCCCTCTCGTCTCCTTCCTTTAGCCTTCCTTTTCCTTTCGTTTTTCCTCCAAAAACTCCCTCTCCTTACCTTCATTTTTCCCTACCTTCTTGCATTCGTTTTCGGCCTTCTTCCCCTCATTCCAACCTTGCCCTAGCTATCTTCTACCTTCCTTACCTCCTCTTTTCTCTCCCTTTCATTTTTGCCCTTCCACTTCTTCTCCTCGTTCCCATTCGTTTTTCTCCTTTGCTTGCTTCCCTTTCCTCCTAAAAACTCTAAAACTTAAAAAAAACTTGTAGTCTTTAGGCTTAGTTCATTCTTTAGTTTGCATTTCATTTTGGATAGTTAGATCTTGCACTTAGTTCATTTTTAATTACACTTGCATCTTAGATCTCATGTAAAGGTTAGACTTGCATTATATTTCTCACTTTAGGCTTTGCATCTAGTCTACTTTGAATAGTTGCATCTAGATCTCATTGAAAAAGTTGCATCTCATTTTAATACTTGGATCTAAGTGCATCTAGTTTCCTTTTGTTTCATTTGACTAATGCTAAAGGGTGCTTGTAGTTGATTTGTGTTGTTTTGTAGGTGTGATAATAAAAGCAAACTCAAGAAGAAGGTTTGGAGAAGAAGAAGAGCAACTAATCAAAGTGAAGAGGAGAACCATTGCAAAACCAAAAGAGATTTGAAACCAAAACCATGAAGATTTAACACTCTCCTTTTTTGTTGTAAAACTCTGAAGAGTTCTTCAAAAGTTACTTCTATTTCTTCACTTTTCGCTAAGGTTGAAAATCCTAAAAATTTGTAAAGTTACTTCTATTTCTGCACTTTTCTCTAAGGTTGAAAATCCTAACAATTTGTAATTGATTAATAAAATAAGGCGAAGTGGGATAAATCCTCCCATAGTTGTGTTTCTTCCCCATTTGGGGAAGAGTGTCTTCTGTGTTCTTAGCTTAGATTTGCTTCAAGTACCTATATTAGTTTCATTTTTGCTTAGAACACTAATTGCTAGATTAGTTCATTTTTGCTATTTTGTATTTTGTTTGTTAGATCACTGTTTCATTATTTATTGAGCTATCATTTGGTTTTTTCATTTACAATCTTCTTATCTTTTAAAAAGAACCAAGACTTTTGAACTTGTCATAATACAAGTCAAGAGCACTTTCTGTCAGAGAGCATAAGTTTTGCATTTTTACTGCATCTTAGCATTTAGATTAGTTAAAGACTCTTGAACTTTGTCATAAGACGAAGTCAAGAGCACTCTCTGTCAGAGAGGTTTCATTGTGCTCTTAAAAAAATACTTCAAACTCACAACCCCCTTTTAAAAAAAAATTATTTCGTTGCTTTCCACCACCAAGTATGCTCTGCCAACCCTAAAAGGTTGGATTATTACTCATAATGGTGACTGGATTTGATTAATCTCACAAGTGATAACCGTAATAAAATATTCACCCTCATAACCAACGAACCGACATTGTTTTTCGATAAATAGTCAGGTAGTGGGCAAATTCTTGCTGGTGATGCTGGAATCTACCATTGTCAGATAGCTCTATCTTTCTGGTTAAGTTCCTTGGAAACCTAGCTTAGAGTACTAGACAGTCTGTCAGGTCATCGAGAGGAGCCACTGAAAGTATTTCTTCTGGTTGGACTTCAATACCTTGCTTTTCTTAGCCTTAATAATCAAGAACACTTAAAACATTCCAAAATTTACCAAGAAACATTGCAAAACGATCTCACGAACAATTATTTTTGACATACACATTTCAGCATCCCAAGCATCTTTTTTTTACTCCATAAAGGCACTGGTCTCTGAAATTTACATGTATCACCTTAATCTAGACCATATGTCCTTATTATTTGCTTAAGTATATATTGTGAATGCTTTCTTAAATTACAAGTCAATTTATATATTGTTGTTCATCTTGATATCTGCATCTTGTAATTCATAGCATGGATTGCATGTTTATTATATTCTTATCATAAAAAAACTCCTAAACAACACCCATCTGTATCCATACATCACCTAAAAACATTTAAAAAACAAGAGCCATAGAAAACTCTTTGTTAGGGACAACCCCCCTTGGCTTCGTTAGGAGTTAGCCTAAACGGAGGAGCTGGGATTCAAGTGACAGTACCTGGCTCATTGCTTTCCCCCAGGGCCACACCTTCCCCACTTGTAGTGAGGGAACAACTTTTGAAAGATTTCTGCTGCTGGTGTGCATCTCGGCGGACAACAGGAAATAAACACATAAATTTTCAAGAAAAAGCATGAAAGCATAGAGAACACATAGGAGGGAAAAAAATCTGATTTTGTTATTATATGCTTCAACACACCAAAAACAATATGCAATCAAGATTTTACAATATTTTACAATGGAGCTTGCATCGATACAAGGTGTTTAGATCCTCCGGATACAAACAACAGAACAAAAGGATTCACGTAGAAGCCACTGAGCATTTAATTTAGCAATTACATTCTTACCTACCATCCAAAATAGGAGACAAGCACTGGCAGGTGAGTTGGATTTCAACGGTTCAAATGTTCCAAAATTTAGGTTCAATAACTAACAATATATATAACACTATCCACTCTTCCCAAACGAGATAATTGCCATCTTAATTCATAGTTTCATAGATAGGCTATGTTGGATGATGGTTTCAATTTGCTCAATATGGTTAATGGCTAGAAATAACATGTAATTTGAACTTTTGGGAAGGTAAGGACATGAATCAGTAAATTTTTGTAGGATAGATAATGGGCGGGAAAAGGCAAGAATGAGTGAATTTTTGTATTTAATATATATTTAATCATGGGTAAAGAAGAAAATATTGTAATTTGAATTATTTTAAGTTTAATTAGATCTATTTTAAATTCATATTTATTAATTACTTCATAGATCTTACTTTTTGAAATGTATAACTTTTTATTGATGCGTAAAATATTTAAGATAAAAAAATTAGAATTTGTTAGGAATTGGTTTAAGATTTTATAAAAAATTATTGGGATATTCTCTCAACATCTCTATAAAAAATTATTGGGAAAATTGAGCGACAATGGGAGAATTCATTTTCAATCTTCTTAGCATAGTTTCATGCAGTAAACTATCTGTGCATGCATTTGATCTTTTTAGCATAGTTTTCTTCAATAAATGACCAGTGTATTATATGAGGAGGAGTTGCAGCATAGATTTTTTTAGTTTCTCATATTTGTAGATTTGTGTGCGGAATTTGTTGTGCATTATATTTTGTTTGTAAAATTAGTTACAAGTTGTTTTTAATAAGGTGAAGTTGATGTGACTCGTCTTGCTCTGAGCGCGTTAGCTATATGTTATTTATGCAATGTCAAGTTGGAGAGTTTACTGGTGAAGACATTTAGTATCCAGATTGCTATCCTAGATAATTGATAATTAGCACGAAGGGACATGTATTCACAGATGGTGGCAATTCCATAGAATGATTTAGTATTGAGATTGTCCTTCGGGAGGTCAAGAAGCATCAATTCTGCAAAGTATGTCAATGATGGTTAGAAGTGGTTATATTTTAAATGAATCAAGTAGGAATCTCAAAAGTGTGGTGAAGAAAAGAGCAAAACCGTGAGAGTTCATAGTGGGTTTAAGTACTAGTGAAGAGCATATTAGACAATTGTGAGATGAAACAAAGTTGTATGTGTTTTAATGGTTGTTATTTGTAATGTAAGCAATAAGGGAGGGTGTTAGAGATATTGCTTACAATAAAATTTGTTAGTCCAATTGGTCTAAGGTTTTGTAGGAAATTGTTGAGATATTCTCTCAACATCCCTATCCATATTTGGAATTAGTTGGATTCTATGCATCGTATTCAACATCTCTATCCATTGATGTATGCATTATATTCTATATATGTTATTGATGTATACATTGTATTCTATATATTATTGTATTCAATTTCTAAATTTAAGATAAATCTATATTGATTTTAATTTTTTGATTTAATAAATCTATAAATTATTTTGATACCTTATATAAAACAATCATGAATAGATGAGCATGTCCCAACTACACCTCGATTTTCTCTAATCGAGATAAGGATGTCCCAACCAGAGATGGATCATGAAAATACTTGTTAAGCAGTTATTTGAGACACCTACATGCGCATCATATAACAAAAGTTTAAAGAAATGAGTCATTATTGCTCCATGAAATTCGTTGTAAAATATCCATCCACTTAAAAGAGGAGACGATTCGATCATTTAGGGAATAGCATCCGAGGGTTGTGGAATATGAAAAAACGCTAACGCTAACTTGTGATTATTGAAAGGGTAAGCGTTAGCGTCCTGAAGAAGGCCAAAAGGCTCTCCATGGAACTACTTCATAAATTTATATATATTTGCGTGGTGAAGTCTGATTAAAGCCTGTGCATTCTCTCAACCTCTGCTCAAGGGATCGCTCATAGGTCTACGGCTCAAAGTGATCGCTCATAGGTCTGTAGTGATCCCTGGAGTTAGAAGCGGGGAAGAGCTCTCGAACCCTTACCAGAGGTGACGGCAAAAATCAACAACCACTCAAAACAGAAACAGAGCGGAGGACAAAAGTTCATCTGATGCACAGGTCGATGCTCTTCCTTTTCCTTCCCACAAAGAAATCCACTCGATAGATTTATTTTCACATTGTATTAAATTATAATCCAAGAATTATTTTCAATAAAAGAGATCGAAGAACATTTAGAGATGTTATCGTGATTTTTTGCAATGATATTTCACATTTATGTTTGAAAAATTTTTGAACATTTTTGTTTATAAGTAAGTGTAATTTGATTGGCTGTGATTTTGATTTTTGTTTGTAACTTTAATTTGCTTAGTTGTGAAAGAGAGTAGCGAATACACCAAATTTCCTACTTTATTAGGATTGTTTTCCTTCGTTGGAGATTTGAATCAAGATAGAAAGAGTACGAAACTTATTTCCTTACAGAATAAGGAACGTAAGGAACGAAACTTATCTCTTTATCAATGGAGCTGTTAATCTTCAACTGCAAATATAAGTTAAAACTTAATTAGTCAAGGGAGAGAGCACTCTCCAATATAATAACAATACAAGTTCTCTGGTTACATCTATAGATATTTATATTTAGATATTTCACACTCTGACTGGTTCATGAGCAATGCCAATTGGCCTTCTCCATTGGGCATTTCCACAGTGACACTTTTTAACAACATTGCCGAACACAAAAACATTGAAATGTGTCCAATCCATGCTCTGATGCACCATCGAGATTCTCCAACTTTGTTCCAAAATGAAGATTCACTTGCATACCTTAACATTCAATCACTATCACTCTCGCGCACTTGGGATATCGGACCTCTCTCTGGAAAATCCACTTGGTTACTGCACGATGCGTTCACTGATCTTCTACAATGCTCCAAACTGAACATAACACTCATAACAATAATCTGTTAATATGCCATCATGTGTTCGATCGGGACTCTTTCCTAACGGACCCCTTCTTGTAGCTTCGATGCTACACTCTGATCTTATGTAGCGCTCCAATCGTAAAAGATGGAAAAAAAAAATCCATTTGAGAATGTAATAAATAAGGGTTCTCCAATTCAATAAAATGCAATTGAGGATTCAAGTACTTTGATAGTGGTAACTCGTGCAAACCTCCTCATGCCTAGAATTCTATACTGTTCTGTCATATTCCTCTGTAAAGGTGTTTCTCCTCTCTTGTTCCCTCGTTAGTCTTTCTTTCTGCATTCCATTGATGACCGTTCTATTCATTTTTCATCTTCTTATCGTATCGCTACTGAAGGTTGCTCTCTATTCTCCATCATTGAGCGAAGACTTCTCTCTATTCTCCATCCTCGCGTTGGTGTTTAGAGTGTGACATGCACTTGTGAAGGGATAGCTTGAAAACCGTAATTTTCTGAAGTTGCGATGGGATGTATGGAGCTGCAACCTCATTGGTAGTTATTGCTGCATGAAGTTTTGACAAGAAGCCATTCCTTCCAGATACTTAAACCATAATTCTTATGGTAAATCCTATGCATGGATTCTTGTGGTGAAGCATTGTGTAGAACGAACGACAGTGACAAGGCATTACTTCTAACCTTCAAATCCCATTCTTGTGACAAACCTGCAACTGCTCACAGAAGAAGAGCCATGTGGAAGCTGCGACCCGACAGAACTATGTGAGAGATCATAGAATGCCCTTGTATCGTGATTGGTGTACTCGCAACCTCTCCTCCATGTAAGCTACGAAACTGTGCCTTAATCAATGCGGGTGCTACTTTTTAAAGAGGAATGGTTTACAATATTCAAGAGAGATTATTCAAGGTTTTTGAATTGAAAAAATACACCCTTTTATTTACAATACCGAAAGAAGGTGATGATTCATGTCGTGCAGATTTAAGATTTGGAAGCCCAGGAAACATGGAGTTGTTTGTGATGATGTACCACAAAAGCTTAGAGAGCGAAGAAGTTTTATTGAGGATTTATTCCAAACACACCGGACAACTACGCAAGCGAATTTCAATACCTGTAAACCTCAATATTAAATTGAGCACATGGAACTATGTGGCACTGATATCTAATTCTCTTGCAACAATCGCAATTGGGTATGCAGATCCTGGATATATCTGCTGAAACTTCCAAAGTAATAAAAACCATTACTGAGATGGTAGGTTGTCCTTATTATTTATGCAAAAGAAATTTGTTCATTTTCCACACCGAAAGGAGAGGCGTGACCGGCTTTCATGTTTTTAATTTTCAAGGTGAGATTGTGGTCACATTCCAATACCACCAGATATGTGACCCGAACCTTTTCAAGGTGAGAGCCTAAGAAAAATTCGGATAAATTTTTCTTATCCGAAGTTTTCTTAGGCTCTCACCTTGAAAAGGTTCAGAGATAAAGTTGGGCATTTGAGATCTTTGTTAACCTCACATCTATAACTTCTGGACTTCCCATCAGGTGGATTGTTTATGATTTTGTACATTTGATCATCTGATCCCTCGCCTCTTTCCTTCGGTCGCTTGATTCCCTCCTTCGTTGATGGCTCTAAAAGGTAGGTTCCTCCCTCATTACTATCACAGCAAACCGATACATTAAATCATTGAGGCTGCCCTAGATTTTCCAAATCTACCACATGAACGCTAATTTTCTTTCGACTGGAGAACTTCACGTATTCCAATTGTTCTAACTGGCATGCGGTGGAGAAGATATAATTCATCCTCTTTTGCGTGTAGACTTCCTGTAGGCATTGCAAAGGAAATTATATCTCCGATGCCTAGTTGATCAAATAAATTAGGCCCATATAAAATATGCTTTCCAAATCGAATCATCAATTTAATAGTCCGAGTCGTTTCTTCATCAGGTAAGCATAGGAATTGAAGTCATGGAAGCAACTTATTGCAATATGCTGAAAAGTCCCAATAAGAATGTAAGGTCGTTTCTTAAATAGAGACATTATTCAAGAACTAAGAAAACAAGATATTCACATCATATTTAGATTTAAACTATGCATTTGATCACATATAAACCTTACACAGATCGAACCGTCCTCACATATCGCTCCATACTTGAAACATAGACATGATTAGGGGTTTACTGAAGACATTTCTTTTGAAAACTTTTCAAACTGATTTTGTCCACGGAGAAGAGTGACTATCTGGTGGTATCTCTGAAGTTTATCCGAAGTTTTCTTAGGCTCTCACCTTGAAAAGGTTCGGCTCACATATTTGGTGGTCTTGTAATGTGACCACAATCTCACCTTGAAAATTGAAAACATGAAGGCCAGTCACGCCTCTCCTTTTGGTGTGGCAAATGAACAAATTTATTTTGCATAAATAATAAGGGCAACCTACCATCTCAGTAATGGTTTTTATTACTTTGGAAGATTCAGCAGATATATCCAGGATCTGCATACCCAATTTCGATTGTTGCAAGAGAATTCTATCAGTGCCACATAGTTCCATGTGCTCAATTGAATATTGGGGATTTACAGGTATTGAAATTCGCTTGCTTAGTTGTCTGGTGTGTTTGGAATAAATCCTCAATAAAACTTTTTCGCTCTCTAGGCTTTTGTGGTACATCATCACAAACAACTCCATGTTTCCTCGGCTTCCAAATCTTAAATCTGCACGACATGAATCATCACCTTCTTTCGGTATTGTAAATAAAAGGGTGTATTTTATCAATTCAAAAACCTTGAATAATCTCTCTTGAAAATTGTAGTTGTCTATCTGGATGACATGACTGTTTTCTCAAAGAAGAGAAGTGATCACTTTACTTACCTCAGACAAATCTTTGATCGCTGTGGGAGATAATTTATATTAATCCCCAAAAATAAATTTTTGCTGTTAATCAGGGTAAACTCTTAGGATTTTTTTTGTCCAGCTCTGGAATGACGATTGAGCCTAAAATAACAGAAAAAAGATTCCAGACTCTTACGCATTATAAAAAAATCCATGCAATCCTTTGTAAAAGAAATTTCGTGCGTAGATTTGTTCCACCTATACCACAAGTCGCTAATATAGAAGCATCATTAGCACCAGTGAAGAAGGAAGATCCATTTACGGGCACTACAGCAGATCAATGGCCCCCAGCTTCCCTTTGCGCAGTTCTTTATCCCATGGATCCAGTTGAATTTATGGTTCCGAAGCTATTTACATACAGATAAAGATCCAAATCCGATGCCCTTGGTTCAAGTAGCAAAGTAACATCCATCCCCGTGTTGGAATAGAGTTAATAAATTGGTTGGGGTGCTTGATGACAGGTATTGACGAAACAACTTTACTAGGGTAAACTCTAAATGTGCATGTAACTATGGTATTGTTATAACCTCATCTCTCAACGTTATCAAACATACATGTATGCATTCTGATCTCTACTCACACCTTGCTATCATACTTAGTACAAAAATTTAATATAAAAATAAGGCCAAGGTTCGTTACTTAACCAAGCAAGCTATCGGGATCCATATGTAAGTTCCAATTGAAGTTGCAGATTCTGCAGCTTACTAAACCTCAATCAGTGAAAGTACAGGCCCTGTCTTTTACTTAGCTTCTGTTTCTGTGGGATCAACTACTCGCTCATGGTCTTTTTCTGGAGCAATGGATTCTGGTTCATGAGTAATTGGTTCTTTGACAGGTGCTTCAACCCGCTGAGCAATAGGAACTTCAAGGGAGAGAGCACTCTCCAATATAATAACAATTCAAATTCTCTGGTTACATCTATAGATATTTATATTTAGAAATTTCACACTATGACTGGTTCATGAGCAATGCCAATTGGCCTTCTCCATTGGGCATTTCCACAGTGACACTTTTTAACAACATTGCCGAACACGACAACATTGAAATGTGTCCAATCCATGCTCTGATGCACCATCGAGATTCTCCAACTTTGTTCCAAAATGAAGATTCACTTGCATACCTTGATATTCAATCACTATCACTCTCACGCACTTGGGATATCGGACCTCCCTCTGGAAAATCCACTTGGTTACTGCGCGATGCGTTCACTGATCTTCTACAATGCTCCAAACTGAACATAACACTCATAACAATAATCTGTTAATATGCCATCATGTGTCCGATCGGGACTCTTTCCTAACGGACCCCTTCTTGTAGCTTCGATGCTACACTCTGATCTTATGTAGCGCTCCAATCGTAAAAGATGGAAAAAAAAAATCCATTTGAGAATGTAATAAATAAGGGTTCTCCAATTCGATAAAATGCAATTGAGGATTTAAGTACTTTGATAGTGGCAACTCGTGCAAACCTCCTCATGCCTAGAATTCTACACTGTTCTGTCATATTCCTCTGTAAAGGTGTTTCTCCTCTCGTGTTCCCTCGTTAGTCTTTCTTTCTGCATTCCATTGATGACCGTTCTATTCATTTTTCATCTTCTTATCGTATCACTACTGAAGGTTGCTCTCTATTCTCCATCATTGAGCGAAGACTTCTCTCTATTCTCCATCCTCGCGTTGGTGTTTAGAGTGTGACATGCACTTGTGAAGGGATAGCTTGAAAACCGTAATTTTCTGAAGTTGCGTTGGGATAGCTTGAAAACCGTAATTTTCTGCATGAAGTTTTGACAAGAAGCCATTCTTTCCAGATACTTAAACCATAATTCTTGTGGTAAATCCTATGCATGGATTTTTGTGGTGAAGCATTGTGTAGAACGAACGACAGTGACAAGGCATTACTTCTAACCTTCAAATCCCATTCTTGTGACAAACCTGCAACTGCTCACAGAAGAAGAGTCATGTGGAAGCTGCGACCCGACAGAACTAGGTGAGAGATCATAGAATGCCCTTGTATCATGATTGGTGTACTCGCAACCTCTCTGTTGGAATTAATTTCAACAGTGCCACGTCATTCATCGAGCCTAGTGTTCACGTGAAGATCAGATGGTGTAATTAATGTGATGTATCTTCCCAATGAAGCCATTTTTCGTGAGCGTTCTAGATGTCTCCACGGAGTTTGCATTGTAGATATCAATATTTCCTGTTAATGAAACTGAAGAGGTTGCTGGGCACTTAGGGCCTGTCGTGTATTGTATTGTGCTGCTGTTCTGTCTCTCCACAATTCGATAGCCCCTGCTCTGTTTAGCCACAGTCGCATACTCTGTTTTGGGTGATGCTCTGCCCCTGCACAGAATCTGTCATGGTATCAGAGCGACAGTGATGAATCCTCCTTCACCAGTCATGTGAAGGATCACAGTGTTGGTCAGCCAAGACAACCTGTTGCAGAGAAAGAAGGAGCAGCCGACTCCATTGATGTGAGAGAAACCCCAGCCATAGTCGCTGGAAGAGAAATTTCAGTCATTGTTCTGATTGTAGGGTTGAAGAGACCCGTCATTTTAATTTGAGAAAGCCATCGACGCGAGAGTTGCAGCCACCGGTCGAAATCTATTGTCGGTTGTGTGAAGAGAGCCACCAAGGAGCTGCAGTAGTAGTCGTGGCAGAGAATGGCAAGGGAAATGGCGCTGCAGCTGAGCTGCACAAGTTCTTGGTTCTAAAACCCCATCTGATTGTGGAGGCACCACACGCTGCCGACGCTATAAGCTTCTACAAGCGCGTGTTAGTGGCTGAAGAAACTGCAAAGTCTCACATTTTGTGGGATTGACGACATAAGCGTCAGAGGCGAGAGGCCCTCGATTTCGCCTGGTGTTATTGGACAAGGAGGCACGATTGCAGACTCTGGAACCGTCATAATTCGGCTTGTCCCGCAGCCATACTCTACCCTGAAAGCCTCGTTCCGAAGCAAGACCCGGGATATTCCGAGCACGCTTGGCCGGAGTAGGAATCCCTATTGAGCGGCCATCTCTAAAGTAGGCCTTCGCTTCTTTTCCTCTCAGGACCAGACCACCGAGGTTTGAGGGTCGATTCTCCTCCACTTGAACCTTGATGTCGTTGGAATTAAGGCCGGGCATGTCGACCATAAATACGAAGGCCATCGGTACCTGTCTACCAACTGATTCATCTGCCACGACACAATATGTAAATCCATCTTCGACGAGATAATTGAAGGTGTGGCGTTGACAGTCAAACGTGAATTTATTACTGGTGGCAGGGAGCTTCTGGAGGCACTGGTAAGCTACGGTGGTGAAGTTCCCAGTGAATTCCGTGTACTCGGCCAGTATGACCGTGCCCCTCGAAACAAAACTGTAAATGAGCGACTGCTCGCCCATTCTTTTGGCCCGAATTTGAACAAAGCGTTGCGTGTTTTGGCCCTCTGTAGATTTCTTACATAGATCCCTTTCCTCAATTATCATATCCATTTCCTTAATTGAATGCATGAAGCTTGTATTTGAGGGCGGCACTCTCATTTTCTAATGATTCAACAGAACTTTTGTCTTAGTATCAGCTTGTTTTTGTCTTCATGCATCTCCGTTAACTTTGAACCTTCCTGCCGAGAATCAGCCATTGTATTATGCTTTGCTTTTTCCTCAAGTAGCAACTGCTCCAATTCAACTTTTCTGGCATCAAGCTCAAACTACGTTTGTCCCATTCTATGGCCTGTTTCGCACAAGAGCTCCCTCTGAAATTGACCTGGTATCTGACAAAATAACAAACAGAGTGTTTTTGCATTAAGGGGGCGTTTTTGACTGGTCTTGCAGCCAGCAAGCAGTTGTATATTTTTTTTAGGGGGCGATAGGGAAGGAGAAGCAAGCAGGAGACTTGCAAGAAGAAGACAAGTGCTAGCACAGAACGCAATGGGTTACCAAAGCAGACTCAAGCAAATTAGAAGAAGAAATGCAAGGGCAGAGGCAAAGTATTTTGCACATAGATATGGAGAACTTCCCATTGCAGAGAAGCTGATTAACACAGTTGAAGTCCAAGAGGAGAACCAGGATAATTGGAGCAGCAGAGTTCTCCTCGTACCCCCCGCATTTTTCAGGTAAAAATTATGAATTTTGGGCTATTAAGATGAGAAGTTTTCTTAAAGCAGAGGATTTGTGGTGTTTAGTTCAAAATGAATGTGTGCATCCCCTAGATTTAGAGGCTTTTGAAGCCCTGACTGAAGACCAAAAATTGCAGCAGCATGAATTAGCCCTGCATCTCATCCAACAAGCTGTGGATGAAAGTATTTTCCACAAGATTGCAGCAGCAAAGACTTCCAAGGAAGCATGGAGAATCTTGGAAGAAGAGTTCAGCGAAAGGGGGAGTAACATGTGCAAGCAGTCAACAGTGTCACATCCTGTTGAAGAAGTAGCAGTTGAGAATCCTGCTGTTGAAGCAGAAGACAGCCAAGCTGTTAGTGAATCCCACGGTGTAGAGGCACTTGTGGATGAATATGAAGATGGAACTGCCATTGCAGCAGTAGAAACTCCAGCCATAGAAGCTGTTGAGAAGTTCGGTGAACCACACACAGTTGTGGATAATGAAGTTGAAGAACCTGCTATACTAGCAGAAGCACTTTCCCTAAACACAGATGAAGTAGAAGTTGAATGTTTGCATGAAATGGTTGAGGACTCTGTCAGCCAAGCAGAGCCTGCTGAGTTTGAGAACAGTGAAGCCCACTGTGCAGAGCCACAAGTGGATGAAGATAATGTTGAAGAGGAAGCTGCCATAGCAGCAATAGAAAATGGTGAATTAGCAACTCAAGCAGTTGCAGGACAGCCAGTAGAGGCGGAATGTGAAGAAGAAAATGAGCTCATGAAGAGCATGCCCATGATGGCAGAAATTTTTCCTAACAGGTTAGATGTTTGTGCATGTGCAGGTGCATATAGGAATCAGCCTGCAATTGAGCAAAATGTAGATGAATATGATGATGAAATCATTCAAGATTTTTTAAAGAATGTGGACAATGTGATGTCCTTCTTTGAAGCAGAAAATGGAAAAGAGGGCAGCATTGGAGCTGATAAGCATAATGAAGATCATGAAGATTGTAATTTTATTGAAGAGTTTGAAAAAATTATTGAAAGCTGCATGGGATGTGAAGCATTTGAATTCAATGATGATGGGCATTGTGACATGCCAAGAGTGCTTAGCAGCACCATGGACGAAGAAATCTGCATTGAAGATGCAGAGGAAGAAGATAAACCAGCTGAAAACATTTTTGTGAAGTGGAGTCTTGAAGAAATCAGACACTATTATCAGTTGATGTCATGGCAGCATGCCAATGAAGAGGATGAAAACAAAATGAAGGATGTGAACAGCATGTGGGATCTTGAAATTCCCACAACATATGAGCTAACCATGCTGAAATCAGGATTTGTGGATGAATATACATGGCAGCAGTTCATTGAAGAACTTGCAGACATTGATGGAAGAATCAAGCCCAAGGAGCTTGAAGAAAACATGAAGAAGAAGGTGAGAATGAAGAAGAAGGTGAAGAAGAACGCTGAGTTCAAAGTCTGGAGCAAACGCAAGAAAAAGAAGCCGCTGCATCAGCATGTAGCAGACAAGAATGGTAAGATAATTTTGAGTTTTGACATAAACTAATGTAAGCCTAGCTGAGACTTAGACCAGCAGGCCATGTTTTTGTAAATTGTATGTTGTAATGTGGCTGTTGAAATTAAGGGGGAGTGTTGGAATTAATTTCAACAGTGCCACGTCATTCATCGAGCCCAGTGTTCACGTGAAGATCAGCTGGTGTAATTAATGTGATGTATCTTCCCAATGAAGCCATTTTTCGTGAGCCTTCTAGATGTCTCCACGGAGTTTGCATTGTAGATATCAATATTTCCTGTTAATGAAACTGAAGAGGTTGCTGGGAACTTAGGGCCTGTCGTGTATTGTATTGTGTTGCTGTTCTGTCTCTCCACAATTCGATAGCCCCTGCTCTGTTTAGCCACAGTCGCATACTCTGTTTTGGGTGATGCTCTGCCCCTGCACAGAATCTGTCACTCTCCTCCATGTAAGCTACGAAACTGTGCCTTAATCAATGTGGGTGCTACATTTTAAAGAGGCATGGTTTACAATATTCAAGAGAGATTATTCAAGGTTTTTGAATTGAAAAAATACACCCTTTTATTTACAATACCGAAAGAATGTGATGATTCATGTTGTGTAGATTTAAGATTTGGAAGCCCACGAAACATGGAGTTGTTTGTGATGATCTACCACAAAAGCTTAGAGAGCGAACAAGTTTTATTGAGGATTTATTCCAAACACACTGGACAACTACGCAAGCGAATTTCAATACCTGTAAATCCTCAATATTCAATTGAGCACATGGAACTATGTGGTGTTCGGATATCCATCATCTATTTCGGGATACATATCTATTTCAGGATCATCTATTTCGGGATACATATCTACTTCAGGATCTTGCATGATCTATTTCAGGATATGCAGTCCAGTCACCAGTTTGATGCCTCCAGCACCTTATCCACCTTCTTCTAGCACCCGGGAGCCACTTTCCACAGAGTTTTAGCCCTCCTAAGCTGAAAGGCGCCCTCTTCTCACCTACTGACTGAGAAGGGCGCACTTGCTCACCTACCACTGCAGATTCACTCCAGTTACATTCAGTTAGCTCCGATTCTGATTGATTTCACTCCGATTTCACTCCTGACTGACTGTTTCACCTCCGATTGACCTCCAGTTCGATTAGGTGACTTGCTCTGACTCCAGTTAGCCTCCCATGCGCCCCCACTGAGCCTCCAGATCCTATATCAGTGCTACACACTTCAGTTACATTTATTATGATCAGTTAGACTCAGCTTGACACCTGGATGACTGTTTGTTGTGATTGATGAGCAACACCGATGATTGATGAGGACTCCTAGATTGAGTCAAGCTACTCCATTCAGTGATTCGAATGGCCTACTTAGTCAATTCGAATTGCCATTGACAGATATTGGATTGTATTGTAATCTATTGTAATTCATTCACCCTTTCTGGGATAGAGAGGACTGCTTCATGTTTTTGCACAGTTTTGCACCATATCTTCTTATTCATCTGTTGTGACTGATTTATTTGTTCATTAGATCTGCTGTGACTAACTTTACATGGTATCAGAGCCATTGCAGGGACAAGATCTCTTTTCTACAGGTGTTTATACAAGAAGATTTGACTAAATTGCTAAAAATTGCAAGAAGTTTGGCATGAGATATCTCAAGGGCATTCGCTCCTGTGCATGCAAAGCTTGAAAAATATTCCAATACCACTCCAGAAGCTTGAGTTACCACATAATTCCTGGATCTGATACATTGGACCTATTCAACATTGCTTGAAATCCAATCCCAGGTGTGATGCAACTCTCAAAGGGTGGATTGTTCGACCTTATTGTGGTTGTTTTGATGTGATTTGCAGGTTTCTTACTTCCTCCATGTGCATTCGCTAATGCAAAGATGGAGACTTCTTCTTCACAAAATATTCTTACTCCATTCAACTATGATGAATGGAAACCAAAGATGATTGCATTCTTGAAGAGACAATGTCTTTTTGATATGTGCATTGGTAATACAAGAGATTTTGATTCCGATGAAGAGGAGAATGATTGGCTCAATGATTGTGATAGAGCTTTTGGAGCAATATGTCTTGCTATGTCTCCTTGTATGCGCTACCTCATTAAGACTGCTGAAAATCCAAGTGATCTATGGGTCCAACTTGACAGAGAATTTGGAAAGCAGGAAGAAGAGGATCATGCTAGCCTTTTGGAGAACAAGCCCAGTGAGATCTCCTTATGTGTTCCTTCCGATCATGTGTTGGCCTCAACAATTGTTCAAGATGAAGAAGAAACTGTAGATTCAACACTCATTCTCTCAAATTCTTATATTTCGAATTCTGAGCAAGATAAACAAGCTCATACTCTAGATTCCGAAGAGGTTCTTGAATCCTCTCTTTCACATGAGTTTGTCGGCATGCAGAATAATGATCTACTTGATGTTTCGGAGGTAAAATCTGATTTTGGAGGTGAAGCATTCGCCCTCCTTGATTGCATGCCTTCTATAAACTTATGTTCTATCATTTGCAAAGTTTCTCAGAGTTTTAATGAAGATAAAGAGCACTACCATTCGCTTGAGTTCAATTCTCATGCACTTTTTGCTGATTTTGGTTTTGATCTCACCCTGGTTGGTTCAAAGGAGATCTCAAGAAACCATTCATCTATTTTTGGAGCTGATTTAACTTCTATTGATAAGAAGTTCAAGTTTCAAGATCTATTTGATCCGATTGGAGCTATTCCTACCTCACTTGGTTCGAATCACAGGTTCCAGGATCATCCTCATATTTTCATATTTGTTCTCACCTTTTTTCGGTATGAAGAGCAAGTTCTTAAAGTCTCCACATTCGCTTGCATCCACTGATGGAGAATTCAAGCACATGTTTTTGGAGCATGATCCATTTACTCCCAAGAGTAAGATACCTCCAGACATATCTACTTGATTTTGGAGCAGTTAAATCTTTTGGTGTACTACAGTCTATTTTGAGGGGGGGTATTTTTCCCATGAGGTTTTCCCCATTTCCTCGGTTTATTGACTGTTATTAGTTTTTGGATTATTGTATTGGGGTGACCTTTGGTCTTAGTTACCAGGGCCCCACATTATTTTAGTTGGCACATCATAGTCTAGCTTGAGGGGGGGTGTTCGGATATCCATCATCTATTTCGGGATACATATCTATTTCAGGATCATCTATTTCGGGATACATATCTACTTCAGGATCTTGCATGATCTATTTCAGGATATGCAGTCCAGTCACCAGTTTGATGCCTCCAGCACCTTATCCACCTTCTTCTAGCACCCGGGAGCCACTTTCCACAGAGTTTTAGCCCTCCTAAGCTGAAAGGCGCCCTCTTCTCACCTACTGACTGAGAAGGGCGCACTTGCTCACCTACCACTGCAGATTCACTCCAGTTACATTCAGTTAGCTCCGATTCTGATTGATTTCACTCCGATTTCACTCCTGACTGACTGTTTCACCTCCGATTGACCTCCAGTTCGATTAGGTGACTTGCTCTGACTCCAGTTAGCCTCCCATGCGCCCCCACTGAGCCTCCAGATCCTATATCAGTGCTACACACTTCAGTTACATTTATTATGATCAGTTAGACTCAGCTTGACACCTGGATGACTGTTTGTTGTGATTGATGAGCAACACCGATGATTGATGAGGACTCCTAGATTGAGTCAAGCTACTCCATTCAGTGATTCGAATGGCCTACTTAGTCAATTCGAATTGCCATTGACAGATATTGGATTGTATTGTAATCTATTGTAATTCATTCACCCTTTCTGGGATAGAGAGGACTGCTGCATGTTTTTGCACAGTTTTGCACCATATCTTCTTATTCATCTGTTGTGACTGATTTATTTGTTCATTAGATCTGCTGTGACTAACTTTACATGTGGCACTGATAGAATTCTCTTGTAACAATCGCAATTGGGTATGCAGATCCTGGATATATCTGCTGAAACTTCCAAAGTAATAAAAACCATTACTGAGATGGTAGGTTGCCCTTATTATTTATGCAAAAGAAATTTGTTCATTTTCCACACCGAAAGGAGAAGCGTGATCGGCTTTCATGTTTTTAATTTTCAAGGTGAGATTGTGGTCACATTCCAATACCCCCAGATATGTGACCTGAACCTTTTCAAGGTGAGAGCCTAAGAAAAATTCGGATAAATTTTTCTTATCCGAAGTTTTCTTAGGCTCTCACCTTGAAAAGGTTCAGAGATAAAGTTGGTCATTTGAAATCTTTGTCGACCTCACATCTATAACTTTTGGACTTACCATCAGGTGGATTGTTTATGATTTTGTACATTTGATCATCTGATCCCTTGCCTCTTTCCTTCGGTCGCTTGATTCCATCCTTCGTTGATGGCTCTAAAAGGTAGGTTCCTCCCTCATTACTATCACAGCAAACCGATACATTAAATCATTGAGGCTGCCCTAGATTTTCCAAATCTACCACATGAATGCTAATTTTCTTTCGACTGGAGAACTTCACGTATTCCAATTGTTCTAACTGGCATGCGGTGGAGAAGATATAATTCATCCTCTTTTGCATGTAGACTTCCTGTAGGCATTGCAAAGGAAATTATATCTCCGATGCCTAGTTGATCAAATAAATTAGGCCCATATAAAATATGCTTTCCAAATCGAATCATCAATTTAACAGTCCGAGTCGTTTCTTCATCATGTAAGCATAGGAATTGAAGTCATGAAAGCAACTTATTGCAATATGCTGAAAAGTCCCAATAAGAATGTAAGGTCGTTTCTGAAATAGAGACATTATTCAAGAACTAAGAAAACAAGATATTCACATCATATTTAGATTTAAATTGTGCATTTGATCACATATAAACCTCACACAGATCGAACCATCCTCACATATCGCTCCATACTTGAAACATAGACATGATTAGGGGATTACCGAAGACATTTCTTCTGAAAACTTTTCAAACTGATTTTGTCCACGGAGAAGAGTGACTATCTGGTGGTATCTCTGAAGTTTAACCGAAGTTTCTTAGGCTCTCACCTTGAAAAGGTTCGGCTCACATATCTGGTGGTCTTGTAATGTGACCACAATCTCACCTTGAAAATTGAAAACATGAAGGCCAGTCACGCCTCTCCTTTCGGTGTGGCAAATGAACAAATTTCTTTTGCATAAATAATAAGGGCAACCTACCATCTCAGTAATGGTTTTTATTACTTTGGAAGTTTCAGCAGATATATCCAGGATCTGCATACCCAATTTCGATTGTTGCAAGAGAATTCTATCAGTGCCACATAGTTCCACATGCTCAATTGAATACTGGGGATTTACAGGTATTGAAATTCGCTTGCTTAGTTGTCTGGTGTGTTTGGAATAAATCCTCAATAAAACTTTTTCCCTCTCTAAGCTTTTGTGGTACATCATCACAAACAACTCCATGTTTCCTGGGCTTCCATATCTTAAATCTGCACGACATGAATCATCACCTTCTTTCGGTATTGTAAATAAAAGGGTGTATTTTTTCAATTCAAAAACCTTGAATAATCTCTCTTGAAAATTGTAGTTGTCTATCTGGATGACATGACTTTTTTTCTCAAAGAAGAGAAGTGATCACCTTGCTTACCTCAGACAAATCTTTGATCGCTGTGGGAGATAATTTATATTAATCCCCCAAAATAAATTTTTGCAGTTAATCAGGGTAAACTCTTAGGATTTTTTTTGTCCAGCTCTGGAATGATGATTGAGCCTGAAATAACAGAAAAAAAATTCCAGACTCTTACGCACTAAAAAAAAGCCATGCAATCCTTTGTAAAAGAAATTTCGTGCGTAGATTTGTTCCACCTACACCACAAGTCACTAAGATAGAAGCATCATTAGCATTAGTGAAGAAGGAAGATCCATTTACGGGCACTACAGCAGAACAATGGCCCCCAGCTTCCCTTTGCGCAGTTCTTTATCCCATGGATCCAGTTGAATTTATGGTTCTGAAGCTATTTACATACAGATTAAGATCCAAATCCAATGCCCCTGGTTCAAGTAGCAAAGAATCATCCATCCCTGCGTTGGAATAGAGTAAATAAATTGGTTGGGGTACTTGATGAGAGGTATTGATGAAGCAACTTTACTAGGGTAAACTTTAAATGTGCATGTAACTATGGTATTGTTATAACCACATCTCTCAATGTTATCAAACATATGTGTATGCATTCTGATCTCTACTCACACCTTGCTATCATACTTAGTACAAAAATTTAATATAAAAATAAGGCCAAGGTTCGTTACTTAACCAAGCAAGCTATCGGGATCCATATGTAAGTTCCAATTGAAGTTGCAGATTCTGCAGCTTACTAAACCTCAATCAGTGAAAGTACAGGCCCTGTCTTTTACTTAGCTTCTGTTTCTGTGGGATCAACTACTCGCTCATGGTCTTTTTTTTGGATCAATGGGTTCTTTGACAGGTGCTTCAACCCGCTGAGCAATAGGAACTTCAATTGGATCAAGATCAACCGCCTTAGCAGATGGTGGTGAAGCTTGAACAAAAAGGGGCATGTTGAATAAAATGCTTGTACGATATAATCAATTGTTGTCGAATTCTGTGTCATATTTATTTTTGTATTTGACATATTGTTGAATTATCATTAAATGAAGTCGATAATGTTAATGATAGTTGAAGGCATATTCTTGGTCCTAGTTTTCATACAAACCAGAAAGGAATACGAGGCAATCCTTGATTGATGTATGAAATTAAATCATCAATAAAAGTTCGTTTTTAAAATTCTATGTATTTGGCCGTATGGTTTGGTTTACAATGAATTCATGTTTTTTTTCCTTATTTATTTAAATTTTTGCTACATCTGGTTATAATTTGCTTCTTCATTACTTCATTTACATTTTAACTTATGTTTAGTTAATTCATTTTCCTTCATACATATAGCTCACAAATAAAAATATAAAAAAACATAAAATAATAAAGATTTACATTAAAAATATAAAAGAACATAAAATAATAAAGATTTACATTTGTGCAGATCATAAATATATTTATAAGAAATTAATTTAAAAAATAATCTAGTTAATATTTCAGGCTTAAAAACCCACAGGGCATAGAATTGGCTGTGAATGGGTGTCCTAATATTGCACTCCTTGTCTAAGGTCACCGATTTGAAACTCCATGAGTATGAGCCTTAAAAAAAACAATTAAGGCTTAATAATTCTGGGTACCATTCCCATTTATTACTATAAAGCTAACATCAAGTTAAGTTTGCTAGTTGCAAAATTTCCATTTTTGAAATCAACATTTTTTGGAAACCATACTCAGATCTAAGTTATTAATCTCTTAGTTGCTCTGAAAGGCATGAAGGACAACATTCCATTTCTTTTTCTTTTATCTCTTGGTTTTCCTTTACCTAATTTTTGTTATTTCTTTTTCTCTTTTTGTCTATTCTAGATCTACTAAAAATTTGTCAATTTTTTATTAATCACTCTTCCTGTCAAACAATAGCTCCAGAATATAAGAGATGCATTTCCTAACGAAACTAGTATTTCCTCTTGCCTTTTCCACATAATCCTTGACATAGTGCACACACATGAACAATTAGATGCATCTCGAGAATCCATTAAGCAAGATGTCATTAGGGAAGAATAATCAGAATTCATTGCAAGGCATGTTAAAAAATTCCAACACCCTTGTTAGAAATTGTACATGTTTGAAACCCCTCGGTAGTCTTGTTGCATTAGAGGACAATCACCATAATTTGATTCTTTGTCTTAGGTTTGGAGAAGAAGAAAATGACTCCAAAGATTGTATCAATTTCTTTCCCACTCTTTTTTAGATTCAGAACTTGAATCATCTACTCCCCATATTCAAAAATCATAGGCACCACTATATTTTTGATGACTTCAATGAGAACCTCTTCTCATACACTAGGAAGTAATACACAAAGGCAATATTTTCCAATCTGAAAAGGTCGTGAATACCACTCCTTGTCATGTTCAGTCTCCTTTGAATTTAGCCACTACAACAACTCCCTTACCCAAATTTAAAGATCATTTTCCCAAATTGTTAGGCAATGAAACTTGAACTATAAATGAACATTTGAATTCTTTTTCGAATGCTTTCCATAACATAAACACAAATAGAAACAATAAATGTATGAGTTTATTTGTCAATTCTCTAGAAGGGAATGTTAGAACAAAATTTTCTAATCTTCCGCCAAAATCATTTTCAAATTGGACTGAACTCTATTATAACTTCAAAGCCACTTATGGGTATCCTCAGCGCCCAATAGATTGATTGAAAGATTACAACAATTTAGTCTTCATTTCTAGAGAAATGATTAAATATTTGAACCTTCAATTTACAAAGCTTTATAATAGGATTTTGAAACTTATAATACCACATAGAGAGGAAGTCCTAATCACTACTATAACACTTTTCCTTCCCCATTTTGAAATCAATTAGAAGAGAAAGGTTATAATTATTTAGGTTTGGCCTTGCAAACATGTCTAGAATATGAAGTGTAGGAAAAATGAACAAGACATCCGCTACAAGATCCAAATAATGGTCTTTAGATGAATGAAATGCTTCAACACATGTAAGACATGATTTATCTCATGATTAATTTTGAGAGAATAAATACTTCTTCAAATTTGCAAGCTGATTTCACATTACCTACCGTAGGGCCCCTCTTAGCAAATTAAAACAAAGCATAACCTGTCAATCGATTCATCTTGTCAACTGTTGTCCGCGTCTTCCGTAGGATCCCTCCAACAAAGCTCGTTTGAATCATAGGCGAAGAAACCGTTAGCTTTTCCACCCAACCATAGGCCCATGCTTTCAGTCGCATGGCCACCCCGAGCTTTGGGTCGTAGAGCTCACACAAAACAATTCGAGAAACTCAGCTTGGGTTCCCCCCCCACCAAAGTTTCCAACCAAACCCTCAATAGCAGCAAGTCATGAGGCAATTCAAAATTACGATAATCATCCCGGATCTGGGTCCTTTACCCATTCCCAAATCCTTCATTTTAAAGGAACATTCCATGCGACACATGTCACTTCATGCATAAATACATATTTTATTAAATTTCCAATTTAATAATACTCACCCAATGATCCATGTGTCAGTTTTTCTAGGAGTTGCACCAACATTCCTAAGTTTGCTCATGTTTGTCCCCTAGATATTTCACTTAACTCCTAGATTTGTAGTGTAGGTGGAGTTGACTAGGTGTCCATGCCTAGGATTCCATTTTGCTCCTAAATAAATATTTTTAATATTTTTAAATACTCAAAAAATATTCTTTCATGTGCAAATGCATAAATAACCATTTCTAATATAAATTAAATGCCAAAATATTCTTTTATGTGCAAATGCATAAATAACAATTTCTAATGTTAAAAGTACTAAAAATGCATTTTCCTAAGTAAATTCTCCAGGTGCAATTTATACGTTTTTAGGCCATTAAGTTAACAATCATTTTTACTAGGATCCTGGTGCCACGCCGTTGGGCCTCCCCATTCCTTAATTCATTTCCCCGACATGGCACCAGTCCATTGGGTCCAATCATCAATCGTTTTCGTTTCTCGGAAAGGTACCACATCGTGGGGTCCTTGCGTCCACTCTTTCCGTTCTCGGCAGGGTACCGCATCGTCGGGCCCTTCTGCCAGCATCCTTTCATTTTGACTTGTGGGAACTTCATGTAGGGATTTTAGGAGCCGTTACCTTCTATCCTCCGTCTACATTCTATTAGGGACTAATGGCATTGAGGAGTGAGTCTGTTCTCACTGCGTGCCCCCCAACTCGTACGTGACCAGCTCCGTTGTGGCCCACCTCGTATGCCTTCACGCTTTCCTCTTGAGCAAGCAGATCAGTGCTTATCTTCTCATGCGTGGTATTCCATCGGAAGTCGACATTGTCATCGCTCTCCCTGTGTGTGATTTATCCATACTCTACGACCTTTCATATTCCTTTGTGTGTCCATTGGTGAACCGTTTCACCTGTTACTACACACATTTCTCACAAACATATATTAGTAGTACTGTCCTCAATAATCTTCATTTGATTCATTAATCTGCTACTTCGTTAAGCATTTATAATTTACTCAAACATTACTCATTCATCTAATCAAACATGCATTTCGTCATTAATTACTTTCTTCGTCCTCATAACATGATCAATGGTATAGCTAGTCGTTAAGCATCATTCCTAAGCATATTTTCCATAATCATAGTTAATTGTTAAACACATGTAATCATTCATTTACATCAACTTTCCAGATACACATACTCAAAATAAAATCAAAGAGTTATTTTATAAATGTTTTAATCAGTCTGGTCACTCAACAGGTGCCCTCAATGTCTACAGTAGTCTAGGGGCACTACACCTACACCTCCTCCATAGCCAAAGCAACTAAAATTAGACTCGATTAACCTATTAATGGTGCATATCTTGTGATGAACATCATGACCCTAGTACTTTTGAAGTCATGAAAACTACTAAAGAACGTATCTTTGGTAAAAAACCTACTCAAGTGATTAACATTTTAGATTGGATAGATGATGATGATGTAGTGGTTGTCATAATGGTTGGGATTTTAATAATTGAAACAAGGTTGTTGATTTTAACGGAAATAACATTTTTTTTTACCCCAAAAACGTCTATTGTTACTCTTGATAATCCAATAAAGAATTGTTCTCAGTTTATACAACATCCATCAGCTTAATCTTCATCTGTCTTATTAGAACTATATAACATTATTGATGAGCTCGGCAAAGTAAAATTGAGTGTGACATTGTTAGGTTTGGCTTGCACATCAAAACAAAAAGAAAATTAAGGTAAATTTTTACCTGAGGCATCTTCAAGCAAAACCAATCCCCCTCCTCACACTCCAGTAATTAATTTAATATTAACAAATGAACAAGTTCCTATTCAAAATCGAGTGTAAGGATTATACACATAGCTCTCTGCGAGGAATCCTCCATTTTACATTTCAATGAAAATTATGGAGAAAGTAGCTCATTGTTGTCTTATTGATGGCATATATGTACCTAATGTTATGTCTAAAACTATTATGGAAGAACTTGCATTGTCTTATACTAATGAAAATCCAATAAATATGTTAGCATTTAATATCTAGCAACAAGATAAGATTGGAGAGGTAAAATATGTTACTTTGGTAGTATGCGCTCACCCATAAATCCAAACAGCTTGTAATATTCAAGTGATCGACATGGGAGTGAGTAATTACTCCATTAATGATAGAGATTGGCAAGCATTGATCAGTGGGTATTATTCAATGGATAACACTCATATTACTATTCCTAAGGGCCCCAAAAACATATTATTGCATTGTGAGGAAAAGTGTTACTCCTTATAAGTTGTATATTTGAGTTGGAATTTCCATGATATTTTACTTTGAATGCTTTGACTTTTATGACTAGTTGGAAATTACTCAATGATAGTGTACTTTGAGTTTCTTGATTATATATCATATATATATGAGCTTGTTCATGTATGTATATGTTTTTCTTTGATTTATGTTTTAATTCAAGTTTAGTACAGATACATTGTTAAATTTCATAGTGCATCGTGAGGAAAAGTGTCATTCCTTATAAATTGTGTATTTGAGTTGGAATCTCCATGATATTTTACTTCGATAGCTTTGACTTTTATGACTAGTTGGAAATTACTCGACGATAATGTACTTTGAATTTCTTGATTATATATTATATATTATATATATGAACTTGTTTATGTATGTATATGTTTTTATTTGATTTTATGTTGTAATTCATGTTTAGTACATATACAATGTTAAGTATTTTTCATTGATAGAGGATGAACATCAATATTATTGTACAGTAACTACATTACACAATTTCATGGTATTTAATAAATTATCCATACCATATAAGTGAATGTGAAACTACTGAACTGGTAATAAATATAATGATTATGCAACTAATAAATTATATATCAATATACTATCAATTGATGGTAATTAATGATTAAAAACTATTAAATATAGTACAAGTTGATGGAAATTAATTATTAAAATGATTCAGTATACTATCGATTGATGGAAATTAGTGAATACAAATTATTAAATATACTACGAGTTGATGACAATTAATGATTAAAATGACTAAATATACTACCAATTGATGGGAGTTCGTGAATAAAAATGATTAAATGTATTACAAGTTAATGGCAATTAATGATTAATATGACTAAATATACTACCATTTGATGGAAAACAATGACTACAATGACTACATAAACTACCAATTAATGACAATTAATGTCTAATTAAATTACTAAATGTACTACAAGTTGACAAATTAGAACAACTAATAAATGACTAGTTTTTTAGTCATATATTTATTCGACTTATAAGTGATTGCAATATAAAACTATTATTGCCAAAAAATAGTGAATTATATGCAAATTTTATTTATTTTTCGTCATAAATTTGTCTTTTTGTAATAGTGATACGCACTAGCAGTATAATTATGTATGTGATCTTGATGGATATATATGAATAACACACAATTAATAATATTGATAATGGAACAAGGGGAAAGAATGATGATTACCCCATGGTTTCCATAATGTTTAGGGAGGGACACAAATATATCTCTTGAGGGAGGCTAAGATGGGCCATGATGCGCCATACCAAATATTGTAGAGATATCAATTGGGAAGCCATTTCCAACTACTAAGTTCCCCCAATTAATTCGTATTAAATTCATTTATATCTTGCTCCTATGCCATTAAACTTGGAACATGGTTCAGAGTCATTATTAGGCATCAATCCCATACTCTATTACTTTCCAAAGTATTCTTGTTGAATTTCATCTAGTCCACTAAGGGTCAAATAAGTCACGTTGTAATGTGGTTGTATAACATCACTTTCACATCACTTTAGCCTTCTCTACAAACCTTTTATATCACAATGAACATATCAATTATCACAACAATTGTAATGCACAATTGTTTCCCTCAATCTTGGTGATAAGGACCAATAGATGTTGGAATCCCTAATTGTAATGGAAGGAGAGAGGAAAATAACTAGCAGAGATCCTCCTACATTCTATACCTTCTTTCCAAGATCTAAGGCTAAATTTATAGATGACCATCAACAAACCACATGATGCCCAAGAAATCCCACACATAGGAGATATTTCTATTATCGTACACCTGAGCACTTGTTAGAGTATCAAAGTACTATTTAAATTTACTTTCCCTTTGCAACTTCTTGATGATTGAAGTATTATAGGATGACCTTATCATCATAAATTCCTTACACATAATGGGAGTCAGAGAGTAGAAATATTATTAGTCAACCCCTCCTTTATCTTAATAATCACTTCTTGCAAACAAACCCCCAAAATGACATTTCTGTATATGCTTCCATGTTGAGGATTTGGAGGATGTGGAAGAACTTGAGATGCTTGAATTTACTTATCAGTAGGATTTGTCTCTATTAGAAGCTAGGCCTTGAAGATTGATATCTAAACTTTGGCTTCATTGTTTGTAGCATGTCTCAAACCTTAAGTGTACTTCATGTCCTTTTGTTTATTGATGTCGTCATCGTCGTCGTCGTCATCATCATCGTCATCGATCATCATCGATCATCATCATCATCATCATCATCATCATTACTAGAACCTACAGACTCAATATAATATCACTAAGTCTTTAGCATATGCACTTTTTTTTCAGTAGTAAATACATTGTTTTATACATTGTGTTAGATGTTATATTGGATGTTGTCATAAATATTCTATAAAACATTTCTTACAAACTCTATAATATTACTACTAGAACCTACAGACTCAATATAATATCACTAGGTCTTTAGCATTTATGCACTTTTTTCAGTAGTAAATACATTATTTTATACATTGTGTTAGATGTTATATTGGATGTTGTCATAAATATTCTATAAAACATTTCTTACAAACTCTATAATATAAAACATTGATACCATTTTTCGCAAAATCAACCATTTTGATGAGGTTTTAGGATAGAGAGATTACTGATTCATTTTTTAAGTAGTTCATTCCCCAAAATATTGTAGTACAACAATCAATCAATCGATAATGTTGAAGAGATTCCAACGAAGAACCAATGTTCAAATAGATAGACATGAAAAAGCCTTTAGTCATAGTTTTAATGCTTTTTATGTACTAGGCTCTCTTAACTCTTTCACCTAGGCACTAATCGAGTTCTTAAAGGTCACCCTAAGAGGAAGATTACTGTGACAAGATGTTGAAATAGATTGAAACAACTATAATTACAGTTAGGATCATATTCAGCTTTAAAAGGCTTTTATAATCATAGTTTTAATGCTTTTATGTGCCAACTATAAGGCTCTCATACGCTCTCACGTAAGCACTAATCAAGTTTTTAAAGGGCACTCTAAGTAGAAGATTACTTGGAACAAATAAAATTACAGTTATAAAATAGATTGGAACAAATAAAATTACAGTTAGGATCATATTCAAGTCTATATATATATATAGGTTCATAGTAAATTTTGGCTATGGAGTTTTGTGGCTTGTTTGGAGAGGTATTCTGTTTAACAACTTTACACTATCTAGTTTTTAAAAATGCTAAAATGATGAGAAAATATGACCTTAAATGCATAGAGAGATCATATTGGATTGTTACCAACTTCTTCCTTCGTCTCCAGAGCTGTATTTGTGATTGGATCATATTGGTTAACCGGCCACACAATTTTCCCACAGGGTTTGCAGGGAGAGATCATTTTTCTTTTATCAATTCGACCACGATGGAGAGGAGAAGTCACATTTGTGGAATCTGTGAGGAAGCAAATCGTCCTTCAGTTTGCGCAGCTTGTGTGAATCGCGAGCTAAACGAGAAGTATAATCTGATCAATGCCTTGCAACAAAATCGCGATGCCATATATAAAAGGTTGGATGAGAAGCTTCAAGCTACCCGTCGTGTATCGGAGCAACAGCAATGGATACTGACTCATACTAAAAAGATTGCTCAGCTAAAAGAGACACTTCGTCTGAGGCAAAATCAACTTTGTGAAGAAAGATCCGAAGTAGAGAAGAAAAAAATGAATTGAATACCAGAAAGTGCTTACTAGCTGAAGCCTATGCTGTCTTAAAGGAGTACAAAACGAAACAGTTGAAGTTGCATTCAGATCTAATTTGCAACCTAAACTCGGCCCTCAAAGCAGTCCAGGCAGAGATTCCGCAAAATCAATCAGTTTTCCCACCTGGGCACCTAGATAAGATTAATGATGATGGGAAAAACAAAGAAGAAGGATCCACTGGGGAATATTCCTATGACGAAATTTGTAATGTTCCATTGCCTCAAGGTCTGAATCCAAATTCTGTTACACCACAAGAGCTTGCAGTATCATTGGGACATATGGTGCAGCTTTTGAATCTTGTAGTCCGTTACATATATGCTCCATTGCTTCTTGATTCTAACTTTGCAGGTTCTTGTTCACGTGTACGGGGAAAAGCTTCATACACGGACTCTCAAAGAAAGCAGGCGCATCATCTTTTCTTTCCACGGCAAAATAACTCTACGCCGGATCTTGCCAGTATTTTTGATGCTGAATCTATCTTGGACATCGACCTCCAGGAAGCCATGGTGAAGAACGTGCAGAAAGGGACACATATTTTAAAGAAATCTGTGGCAGGCATGTGTCAGAGCTTATTGTTTCAATTCATTTTCGATTCCTTTGCCTACTGAGATCTCAATATTCGAAGCATTTGAAAAGATTTTTGAATTGATCTCTCCAGGGGATACAGATGTTGCTTCTTTTCTAGAAGAAGCTAAGCTTGATTCGTCAGATTCTGGAATATCATCAAGCAGCTTACAGGAAAGCGAACATTCTGAAGCTCAAATGTTGACAAGTACTTTGCTTCATAGCAATGAAATACCAGACATGAGAAGAGCAGAGGATCATGGACTGGACGTTCTGGAAGATCTTTCTTTGCCAATACCACCTTCAGAAGAGGATGTTCAGAGGATTAGGGAACTGCTCCAGGATATACAAAGGAAATTGCAACTTACAGAAAGTGAAACCCTTAGGTTCTCGTCGCAGTATGTGCCTTATGGGGAGCAAGATGACAGGCGTAGAGAAAGAAATCTCCAAGATCTTCATGGAAGGGAAGAAAACCCTCAAAAGCCAGAACTCCAAGATCTTCATGGAAGGGAAGAAAACCCTCAAAATTCAGAACTCCAAGATCCTGATGGAAGGGAAGAAAACCCTCCAAATCCAGAAGACATGTGAGTAATCACTGCTTGCAATTCCTCTGACTCACTGCTTGGACTTGATATTACTCGGTGAACGTTGCACCAGAGGTTTTGTTGTTGATTGGGTAGAAGCAAAACTATTATTTTGGTGTATGAAAATTATTACGAGACAGAATACGTATTTTGATTTAATGGATGAAAAGAAAAACATTTGTTGGCAGTGGTGTATTTTTTTTACGATATATTTTTAATCGGTATTGTGAAAGTTCTTATTAACTATAAAAATCATATATCTTAATGCCAAGGTTAATATTATTTTTTAAGTACAAGAGTATAATTTAAATGAGCATAAAAATATTTTAAATTTGAATTTTATTAAATATTTACAGATAGAACGAAATGCACCATTTGTTTCTTAATCATCATGTAAAATCACTCTGTAACGCACTATGTGCCTTCGTTATGACCACATGACTTCATAAAGGACCATACCGGAATGAACAAAGCAATGGTTACAAGAATAATTTTTATTTTCTAAATTAGGTAGCGGTCTCAACGGGGGTAAACTCATTACTGAGGATAACAATTGGCCTAGTGTGAAGCACCTGGGAGCAATAATGTCTGCAAAGTGGTTTTAAGGGTCATTGGACATGATAATGATGTTTTGGGATGGTGGTACAAGGATGAACGAAAGTCCATCTTGCTTTGAGTCAACCTCTCACATTTAGTGTAAGAAATCTCTTGTTGATCTTCTTACATAGGATTTTTTGGGTTCATCTCTCACTTTTGGTGTAGTTTGTTTATCAATTTTCAAAGCATTTATGGGATTGTTTGTGCTTAGACGTTACTTTTAGTTTTCATTGGAGAAACTTTGAAATCTTTCTCCCCTCTCATGGGATAGCATGCTTGGCGATGGTTGAGGGAAGTGTGGTCATTAGATTAGTAGGGAAATCTCTTGTGCCCGGGTTAGGTAGGAGGCAAAGGAAGTGGTTGAAGCCTACTAGAAAGAAATCCCAATACACATTCAAGAGGAAATCTCGTGAGCAAAGGAAGAGGTGAAATTGGAAAGGGATCATTTACAAAGAATAAGTTATAAGGAGGTTATCAACCCTATTATAAGGAAGCAATCAACCCTAATCTAGAAGATAAAAATTATATATATGTTTTAACTAGAGTAAATAAGAAAATCCTTATTACTAGAATAAGAACAAACTCTCATGAGCTCCATAGTGAAATAAGGCATTGGACAATCCTTAAATTCTCATGGGATGAAAGATATTTTCATCTTTGGGGTGCTAAGAGGGTAGAATATGAAAATCACTTTCTCATTAAATGTTTGGCATACACCCATGTTACAAGCAATTTCAAAATATTTGCTACAATAATGGCCTTCTTAACTCTTTAGCTCAACACAACTATGGTGATTTAGGAATGTTTCTCTTAAAGATTTTCAAACATAGAAATATAATTCTAAAGGAAACCAAGTCACTCCCTACATTTTAAAGGTAGCACAACAAAAGTTGGTCTCAATGGAAACTAATAATTATCATCATCATCCATTTTTCTTTTTTTATTCTCTTTTCACTTTATTTTTTCTAAATTATACACACACACACACCATCATAAATGCATCTTAACTTTGGTTCATAAAGTTGTGAGGGATCAAATCCCTTGAGATGCCTATCATTCTTAATATTTAGGACTCTAAAAAGAATTTTCACTTCAAAGGATTTGATCCCTTTCAACACATGATTAGAGTGAGAATTAAAATGAATCTATGTTGGTATTATTAATTATATATATAATTAATTATGCAAAATGTGACTATAACTACATATGTAGAGAAACCTATTCCAATAAAATTGTTTTTGATATAAAAACCGATAACCAATAGTGAATTCAATTTTGAAAACTATAAAAAAACCAAACTCTAAATAATAATAAAAATATATATTATATTTTTTGTCTTGTAAATTCAACATATTTCAAAAAAATGGTTTTTCATATAAAATAAATAACCAATAGTGAATCCAATTTTAAAAAGACATACGAAAGCCAAACTCTAAAAGAAAAAAGAAAAAGAAAAAAGAAAAAGAAAAAGAAAAAGAAAAAGGAAAAAAAAATGGATATTCAAACTCTTTGATTATTTTTTGTACTTATATCTATATACACCTATCGATTATGTACATGTTGTTTTATGTGTGTGGTGATCTATTTCATAGTGTATGATACAAATTCCAGTGGAGTATGTAGTTTACGTATGTATCAACTATTTTGTTTTGGTTCCATGAAATGTGATGATATAAAATGTGATCAAACTGCCTTTCAAGTAATTTAACTTCCATAAAATGACGTAAAAAAAAGAATCCCTAACCCAGTACTCACTAGTAAGCTAGAGTACAATTCGAGCCTAACTTCCACACATGAAATTTCGTGGTGTAAAGCATCTCAGAGTAGGTCAATAAAAGCACTATACTCGACCATATTGTTTGTTGCAAGTCCTAGAAAAGCACCTCCTGACGAAACAAGATCACCCGTAGGTGAATAGATCACCCAAGTAGATGAGGCAAAATTACGAGTGTGATGACTAGCACCATTGGAGAATCCTACAAACCACTCGGTTTCCATTTGAAATACAACCAGGGGAACATAAGCAACACAAAAAGACTAACTCTACAATATTGTACAGCTATTTTCAAAAAACATTATATGTATTAAGCATAATACTTCTTCGGGTAGAGCCCATTTCTAGTCTCCAGCAGCTTAAATCCATCATAATGATACAATTCATATGACCCTTTTTCCAAAATTCTAGAGGCGATATATGGAGCGAGCCATGTAGACTTAAAATTCCATGCTCCCGGGAGCTCTTTCTCATGGTCATAAACTAGAACAAGGTCTCCTTTGGAAAAAAACCATAGGCTTGACAGACTTATCATATTGACTCTTGACTTTATTTTTATGTGCTTCATTCTCGATAAGCGCATCCCTGCGTTGTTCATCTAGATTTTCAAGATGATGCAATAATTCTTCTAAAGTAGAAGTATCGAGTAAAATTTGGATGGCCAACTTTAACAATGGTATTTCGCATTCAATAGGTGTGACTGCCTCCAATGCATGGAAAAGTTGAAAAGGTGAAAAGCGTGTAACAGTCTTAAGATTGGTACGATACACCCAAAGGACTGGATATAACATAAGGTGCTAGTTTGATCTACCAGCATTAATGGTACGCTAGAGAATGGTTTTTAAATTCTTATTAACCTCTTTGACTTGTCCATTCGCCTATGGATAGAAGGGAGACGAATGCTCCTGTCTAAACCTTAGCATAGTAGTCAACTTTGACATCATATGATTCTGAAAGTGTCTACTGTGATCGGTAACAATATCCTTAGGAATGTTGAACCTAGCAATGATCTGATTGAACACAAAATAAGCTACGGTTTCGTTGTCTTCCTTCATAGTAGGAATCACCTATGCCCACTTATTAAAGTAGTCTACAACAACGATTATATATTGATGCCCCCTGGAACAAACTAGGTTGTAAGTCATGTAATCTACCCCCCACTTGGTGAAGGGAACTACTGTGATGACAGGGTGTGCTTGCATTTTCTAGGTGAATAGATAACAAGGATGACATCGTTTCATGGCTTTGACAATATTTGAAGATGGTGGGCCAAAAATAACTGGCACGAAGTATTTTATGGGTTGTTTCCAATCCAGAAAGATGATCCCCACATGCTCCACTGTGGGCATCATTCAATACTAACTCAACTTCTTCCAAAGTCAAACAACGAGTAAAATGGAGTCTACTCCTCGTCTATACAATGTATCAACAATTATAGGGTATTTTTTAGCGTGATGTCATAGTTTTTGTCATTCTTCCCTAGAAAAAGCTGGTGGACATATCAAGGTCTGGAGATAAATCAAAATATCTCCATACCATGGATCAAAGGTTGAAATGAGAAAGATATGCTCATCAGGGAATGAAATATCTTCCATGTTAAACTATTCACCACTAGGAAACTTGGATATGAGTTCTGCAAATACTAAATAATTTTTCTACTTAGTGGATTGAAAAGTGAGATCGAACTCTTGAAGAATAACAATCCATTTATTAAATTTACCCCTGATTATGCATCGCATTAAAACATATTGAAATGGATTGACATATGCAATCACTATAGTGATTCACAATAAAATGTAGTGGTATAGCCTCTGAATAACATACGCAGCAGAAAGTTCCAACTTCTCAGCGTGTGAATACATTAGTTCAAGTTTTATTAAAGCGCAAGAAGGTATTAGATGACATGCTCCTGGATCTTATCATCTTCCTGAACCAAAACTATACCAACCATGGAATCAGATGTGGCCAGATATAAAATAAAATCGTGAGTGTAATCTAGGGGACTGATAATAGTTCTTTTTTCAAAGCCTTGAAGGATTTTTGTGCAACCTCATCCCAAAACAATAGGGTGTCTTGTTTAAGTAAATGCATGAAACCTTTGGTTATTTTCGCATAGTTGATAATGAATCATTTGAGGAAGTTGGACATACCCTACAAAATTTGAAGTTGTCTAATACTACGAGGATGAGGCAATTTGATGATCGCCTCTACTTTTAATGGATCGACCATAATCCACCTACTGGACATAATGAAACCCAACAATCGTCCAGACTCAACACAAAACACACATTTATGGGGATTCAAACGAATTTTGTAGTGTCTGCATCACTGAAATACAAGTCATAAATGTTCTGGATGATCTTTTCTCTTTGGAGATCATGTGGGTAGAGCATCCAAGTAAGGTTTGACTATATGTTTTATATCGTGAAAGGAAAATTCCATTGCTCACTGGAAGGTGGCTCCATCATTTTTCAAGCCGAACGACATATTCCTATATGCAAAGCTACCCCAGGCACATATAAAAGTTGTTTTGTGCTGATATTCAAGTTTGGTTTGAATCTGATTGTACCCAGAAAATCTGTCCATAAAGGAAAATATTTTGTTACCATCACACACATCTATGATCTGATCAATAAATGGCGTGGGGTAATTATATTTAGGACAAAATTTATTAAGAACCCCGAAATCAGTACAAACACATATGGTACCTTGTTTCTTATCAACTGGGATTGGATTGGATTGGAACCCCATTCTGTAATGTCAATAGGATAGATAAATCTGGCTTTGACGAGCTTTCTAACCTCATCCTTAACAACTGCAACCTTTCGATTGACTGGATGAAGTTTCTACCTAACTGGTTTCACATTTGGATACATTTTGATCTCATGTTCAACTATGGATGGGTTGATTCCTAGCATCTCCTCATATGACCAAGCGAATACGTCACAAAATTATTTGAACAAGTCGGTATACAAGCAGATCTCTTCAGGAGAACAACTTGCACCGATGCAAATGTTTTCCACGATATCTGGTTTGATGGAGATGTTAATCGGGATGGTTGTCGATATGTTATCCATATTACCATCAGAAAAAATACCCTATTTTGCTAAATGTTTAATGGATAGATTAAAAACCCCACCAAGTCTCACCACAAGGTCACCATTTTGAATCTTGTTTAGGTATGGAAGAAAATAGGATCTATGATGCATGTGTTCCCAAGGTTGATCAAGACCTCTCATTACTTCCAGAATAAATTCATCCAATGTTAAACCAGTGTCTAAACAATCAAAAGAATTACCAGAGTCTTCTGTCCATGCATGCGCATAATCCACATCTAACTCTGCAGAGACTGGAGGAGTCAAGATGAAATCTATCACATAATCTCGTGAAGCTTGATAAGTTCGTTCTGCAATAGATAAGGGAACAGTTGATTTATTATGAGTGGGAAATATCCAAGGATCAGTTTCTTTAATAACTGTAAAAACATCCTTAGATGTTGAGACAGTGTCTTGAACACTTGTTGAACCAATATAATTCATCGGTGCAAGCATATCGAAAGTTCCCATAAGCGATGAGTACAATCCTACTCCCAAACTATCGCTAAGAGGATGGTCTTGATCAATCACTGGAATATTAGATTCTGAAGAGGTCATGCTATTTTTAATTCGGGTGAATGAGAGATGGTCGACTATGATGGTCTTTCCTTCATGAGGGAACATCAATACCCGAAAAATGGACAAAGGGATAGCTTGCATCATATATGTCCAACTCCTTCCTAACAACAAATTATAATCAAGAGAAGCATCTACAACCTCAACATCCACTGACACTACTTTTCCTGTTAACTGGATCTCAAAAGAGGGTTAGATCCCATGTGGACGAAAAAATATTCCATCAAAAGAGGTAAGCAATGTAATCGAAGGGACTAACTCAGGAGAGCCTGCAGCTCGCCAACAAGAAATGGAAATTACGCACGTAGATGCGCCTTCATCCACCATTGTTCATCCAATGGTTTTAGAACCATGGATTACTTTAATCTAAACGGACATGTGATACGAAAACCGGGGTTTGATGTCATACATATCAAACCTTGCCAACATACTCGATGAATCCACACTTCTTGTTGCTTCTAGAAGCATATTCCACTGTGAATGGAAACTTTGCAAGACTTCTAGAGTAGACATGGCACATGGATTTTGGGATAAGTCTTCCACAACAAAGTAGTTGGGAGAAGCCCGTTGCTGACCCAAACGACTCTTTGGGCTCAAAATGTTGTTTCATCGCTAAAGATCTTCTTTAGGAGGTTGCTTTAAGCAACCCTGTATACTTCATTTCAGTCAAAGAAGTTGTAGGAGTTGGTTCATTCGAATTTTTACCCATCTAAATATTATGAGTGGTTCAAAATTAGTGAGTAAAGGAAGGTTCATAATGACATGTTGGGACAATAAGGAGTATTAGTGAGTAGTTGTTGAGTCACTAAGTCAGGGTTAAAGACAATTAAAGTGGTTGGATTTCATATTGGTCAGGTCCCTTACATTGAATTTATGGTGGTAAATCTAAATGCTTGTCATATTTAAGTATTCTTGAGCATACTATCACTTTTTGGGGCATATTCAAATCAACCATCAGAAACACAGTGTTTGACTAAGCCTCATTGGTATTCAGTTAAGTGGAAATTGGTCTCATCTAACTTGTTCTGGACACCCTTTATTTGAGGCCTTTGAAAGGATACTATAACGTTATTCTTGAGTTCTATAAAAATCCCATTTCATCAATCTATATTTCTGGGATAATCTTGTCATATTTCAAGAGATATGAACACAGTTTGCCAAAATTTCAATGTTGGCCCCTTTCATTGGTCACTTAGCGGATCCAACTGAAGCCATGTATTTCAATGGTTATAAAACTTTTCTTGTACACATTTCAAGAAATTATATCATTTTGTATTATGGTGCTCTGGATAATCTTTCCAACGATCCATCATTTGTTGAATTCTGACATCGTATGACCACCTACCGATCTACGGAAGTTCAAGACCAAATGGGTTAAATATGGAAAATGATTGGGCACAAATTATAAAGTATACAATATGTATTTTGTAGTTATTGAAATTAGGGAGGTTTTGGTAAAATAAAAATTGGAGGTGGGGAGATTTGAACTTGATACCTCCCACCCAACAAATACCCTAAGCACGCTCCACTAACCAACATTAACAACCATCAAGTCATGATGGGAAGGGGAAGCAACTCGAATTTAATGGGTTGGCGTGCATATCAACTAAAGAGAAGAGTGCCACACACCCCCACTCCCATGAAATTTCGACTTGGAGCCTTTCCCCCTTCCCCATTCACTCCCAAGTCGTTCATTCACCCATAAATTTTGCATAGTGGAGATTCTGCAACAATGGAGGTCGAGATTTTGTAGCCATGGAGGTCATGTAGGTGGGGGATTTTCATAGGGAAACATCTACAAGCACCAATACAGTAATTTTCCACCTCTATTTTATCTCTGAAATTGAATTATTTTCTTTGGTTTAGGATTTAGAGTTTGGGTTATGAACATAAAAATTTGCATGGTTCATTTTCTCGAATTTATGGTGAAGAGGTTGGGGTTTTTCAGTTGGATCAATGGTTTTGAGTGTGTGATGGATTCTGTAGCTTGTTTGGAGGGTAAATTGAGGGTGAAGTTTCAGATATTCATCCTACAACATTTTTTTTTTCTGACTTTACTCCTTGCTTCAATTAGTGATTTGGGGTGCCAAAGATTTGCCAGATTGTATGTATGACTTAAAACGGAGTTATGGATTTGTTGTTTCAATGAATCAAGTGTTTGGGTACTTTTGAATCCGATTCAAATAAACATCAGGGGGTATCCATTCCATTTGATATTGGAACCCCCATTTTGATTCTAAAAAACTTGTTTGTAGAACCAAAACCCGTGATCTGGACATTTTTGTGAAAACGCAGGCTCCCCCTAAGGGTCTTTTTGCTTGGGCTTGGGTCTGATTTCACCGATGGGAGTTATTGAAATATTCAAAGACGTTCGCAGAGGATAGGGTTGTAGGTGGATGCACACTAAGTGTTTGAAAAAATCCCTCAACCAAGGCTATCCACTAAGTGTTTGACAAAGACCTTCAACCAAGTAATTGTCCACCAAATGCTTGCCTGAGCCAAACTTTCTATATCTCGCTCATCTGGAGGTGGAATTCCACACATTAAAAATCAAAATGACCGATATGGAGAGAAATTCAATGCTACAATATACAAACTTAGAAATTAGGCCTATATTTTCTGAATATGTTCTGGGAATGACCTCTTGAGGCCTTGGGGGTGCAGGGTATTTGCAAGGTGTTGGAATGGATCCAAGGCTCCCAATAGAGGGGGAAAACCCAGACTGAAAGGCTTCAAAAGACCCTACGCAAGGACATTTCTATCCCTAGCCTGTTTGGTGTGGAATTCTCCCACGGATATTCGACCTCCACTGGCACTCTATGAGTAGATGGGTTTGATCAATAGATCAAAATTCAATATGGAAAACAGAAGCTTAAAACTAAGTCTGCTCTAACTTAACCTATTGAAGACAAAAGGATCTATTCTGAGTTAGATCTATGCTAAAGAAAGGCTTGTTTTTTGTGCAGATCAACCTTGATGTGAAAAAGAATAAGTGGGTTTATCAACTTCAACGAAAATGTTAAAAGGTGCATTCACTTACTCACTCAAATCATAATCCATTAATGAAAATTAAAAGAGGATAATTCAAGTAATTTAAACCTATCCAAGATCAACCTGTAATCATTGTGTTAATTGAAAAATTAACATTAATTGAGTAGCTACGAATCATTTGCAGAAATCGATAAAGAAAGTATCTTAATTAAAGCAATTTAACAAGATATCCTTATACAAAGATCAATCATAAGAGAAATCAATACAACAGATCTGTGCATTATTTTATATGTGCAAAAGAAACACACCCTGTAGATGAAAATTTTGACATTAGAAATCAAATACCGTCAAAGAAATTTGACAATAAGCAAGAGATGATATAAAAGATTACTTTACTGTATTAAGAGGTCTGTAAACAAAATTACAAGGCTCTGGTAAAACAGAGTATCTCCATGTCATCTCTTGTTGATTTCCGACCAAAAAATTATCAACCCCTTTCCCTCAGAAGTATTCTTCCTTAAATAAGGATTACAACGGAGTACAAAAAGGGAATCCCAAAAGATAGGGATTACATAGTTTAAATCCGACGATTAATCCAGGGAATTTAGCCATAATAATCTAAACAATTTTAGTCAATAGATTGCCTTCTCTTCGAGGTGAAGTATGAACAAGAGTCGTCTTGGAATTTCGGGAAAATACCGTAACAAAATTGTAGGATTCGACAACAACTCAATAGCTTTCAACAACAGGGAAGAGTCGGTCCTCCAAACCTTCCTGTTGAATCACTGCGGAATATCCTGGTTGATCAATGATGCTTTCAAAAACAGAAAAATCGGACAATGGGTCTTGTTTCGCAGGAGCTGGTGACGTATCGGGTTCTTCATTAATTATGAAATCTTGGATAATAGAGTCATCTTGATCATGTAGCTATTCACTGCTTTCCTCTTCGTCCCTTTGAGGATGCGGTAAACAAACTAGCAGAATTTCAGAAACTTCTTCTCTGCTACCACATTTGATATTAGGAACCCCTACATCAAAAGGTGGCGACGTAAGTTCAGGAAACAACAAAGAGTGAAGCTCTTCGTGCATAGAAGATTCATCGAAATTTTCACAACCCGTCTGCATGTTTATTCACCAAATCGTTAGAAAGAAAATTTGCCAAAACAGGAAACCTTTCAAACAAATTCAAATGATGTACTAAGTGCTTCATACCTGCGGCCATATTTAAGATAAGTTAAAGAGGATCAAAATGATTGAATATGATGAGTTGCAATGATTAAGTCATGTGAATTTGGGGATTACAATCATCTGAATTGGAATGAAACGACGTCACAGCATGTCAATCCGAAATGGATCATAACAAGTACAATTTCAACAGAATGAAGCATAATCCAATGTCACATCTGAAAACTGTCATTGCAGGTGAATCTTATCAAGCCATCATCTCTTCAAGGATGATCATGCAGTGCGAAGTGAAGTGAGAATTCGAGCCATGAGAACAGTAAAAACAAGACATTGCAATGTAAATTCGAATGATTGAATTTCACCCACTGGATCAACTGAACGGACGGTGAGGATTTAGCAATGTAGGATGAGGGATAAGAACTTGAGGAATTATTGCTAAAATTATTCATGATTTCCCGAAATCCGTAACCCAAAATTTGCAGGTTTCAGGATCGCAAACATAAATCAAAACAAAAAACATGTTACCGAAATCCGCAACCCGAAAATTGCGGGTTGCGGGGTTCAAAATCATGCTACGCAACTACAAGAAAAAGCGCGAATTCGATAGCCGCAACTGTGGGTTTCTGGTTTCGAGATGACGATTCCCAAACTTATTAATAAAACGTTCCTGCAACCCACACCTTTCGGTTTGGGGGTTTCGGTATCACCAAACTGAAACAAATGAAAATTGCTTTCCCGCAACCCGCAACTGTCGGCGTCAGGATTTCGAGGTGTCAGAAAGTAGGGTTTCGGGTAGGCAGAAAACAAACAATGAAAGACTTGAAAATTGAATCTTTCTGTGACCAAAACACTTGAAAATTTCTAAGGAAAGCAGTACGATCAAGCCAAGCAAAGGCATATGTACAAGATTGCAAAAACCATGCTCAAATTCATGTTCACAAAAACACCTGGAGGAAAATCCTTGTGCTAATTTTTAAAAATCGGGGTTCTCATGCTTAACCGAAGCATGGGATCTGTTGTGGCCACAACAAATGGCGACTGGCTAGGAAGAACTAGTTATCGCCACAAACAAACTTTAGTCTGAATGGTGTACCAGTCAAATGCCCTTTCCAACCTGAAATTTTAGAAAAGATTGGTAAGATTGATACGTTCCCATCAATGATCATGTTAAAAGTAATGCAAATCTGTTAAGGAGGATTAAGAGACAATAAGACTTCTTTATCATTATGCAATCATTGAATCAATAGCTTGTGATAAACCTGGGACAAACTTAAAATTGCTCGTGGATATCCAATTTACACATCACCTTGGTTTATTAATTGGTTTTATATACAACAGTCCTTCTTACTATATACACAATTTTTTATTTTTTTTTTAAAGATTATAAGAGCTTGCTAATACAATACTACTGCCTTGACTTGGTAATCAGATATTGACAGCGCCATTCATAGACCTAATCCAAAAACTGATCAAGCTGGCTCGGTAAGGAGACCCCTTGTCCTTAGGCTGTGACACTAAAGGAAACTATCATGGCTTGGTGACCACATGCTGATAGCTTCAGTCCAGATTAAACCCATGATCATGGGAGGGATGGCTTTTGATAAGACCCCTTTCTCCTTGTACACAACAGGAATCTTATAAGAGGAAAATACAAGAATTATTCAAAGGATAAACTACAAGGCACTACTGGGGCTTGGTAACCTCATGATGACAACGTTACTCACCGGTGTGCTACAGATCATGAATGGACCGAACTATGATAGGATCTTCCACATCTCAGGAGAACCGAGAGTCATCTTCCAAGTGTGGTGGCTTGATGTGAAGATGTCATTCCACTAAACACCTATGAACCTAAAGGGATGGCTTGTGATAAGACCCCCCTCCTTGCAGCCTATCATTATTCAAGAATATTATTAACATGGTGACTGAAACAGGATCCAGAGCAGATAAAGCTGACTAGGTTATTGTGATATGCTGTGACAATGAGACATAAGATAAAAACATTCCAACTATTTCCCGCATCTCAATTAAACAAATAAAACATTTAAAAGGTAATGACCACAATGGAAAGATATCAATATCGAGGTCCAGCATCATTTGGCTATGCATTCTTTACAAAACATATTCTGAAATCAGCTAAAAGAAGGTTGAGACCATCATACCATCTTGCAAGTTCAGTTAAACTAGCGTAGATCCATCTCAAACCCGGATCTATCAAGCACTGAGAGGGATCCAATTTCTTGAGGTGTAATTTTTTTTGTTTTATCTTAAATTTTTTACACATTAAGAAAAAAATTACCCCTCAAGAAATTGGATCCCTCTCTTTTAATTTTTTAATTATTTTTGATAAGTTATGAGCAAACATGAAATTTTTAATTACTTTTGATTTTTTATAAGTTATGAGCTGACATGGAAATGTAACGTGACAAACGTGACAAATGTGACAAACGTTACAACATCTCCCCCATACTGGGTTGTAACGTAACGTGACAAATGTGACAAACGTGACAAATGTGACAAACGTTACAACATCTCCCCCATACTGGGTTGTAACATAACGTGACAAACATGACAAATGTGACATGTGACATCTGATACAGGATCTCCCCCATACTACAAACATGGCAAATGTGACATGTGACATGTGACATCCGTTACAGGATCTCCCCTAGACTATTACTTTTTACATTTTATTACTTTTGAAAACGTTACATGTGAAATCTGTTACAGAATCTCCCCCATACTGGGTTTGTAAGCACCTCATTTACACTCGGTGCAAAAACATATTAAAACTGGATTCAAATCATTGCCAAATGTGTGGGGCTTATTATTCAAAAGAAAACAATCCAATCAATACAAAAGAAAACACACACCAAACCTATGTACAAAAGTATCAAAATTTTCAAACGAAGTACTTTTTGAGCAGTGCAACATTCACTGGATAAGTGTCTACGAATCCCTCCAGTGTTTGTAATCGAACAGTGCTCGGACCTATCTTTTCTGTAATAATGAAAGGTCCTAGCCAAAGGCACTAGAATTTGGTATACTGGTTTTTATCCTTATGTTGTTTATCCCACCTTAATACCAAATCCCCAACTGAGAATTCTATGTCGGATGAATATTTTTCGTCAAACCATCTCTTCACCATTTGCTGATGATGATACAACTTATTCTTAGCCACTTCACTGTCTTCCTCCAGCTTGAGCAGTGTGTCAATTCTATCCTGAAGGGAAGAAGAGTCATCTTCTTGTATAGATTGGGATAATTGCAACGAAGGGATGGTGAGGTTAGCAGGAAGAACAACTTCCTTTCCATACACCAGACAGTAGTGTGAGTTCCCGATTGCTTCCTTTGGGGTGATTTGGTTTGCCCAAAGAGCATTATAGAGCCATGTGTGCCAATCTTTATGATGAGAAGCTACAGTCTTTTTGAGAATATTTATCAAATTATTATTTGAAGACTCAGCCAACCCATTACCCCGAGGATAATAATTGGCAGCAAACTTTAGCTTAATCCCTTTCTCAAGGGTATAATGTGTCAAATCGATCGAGGAAAAATAAGATGCATTATCAAAAACAAGATATTCTGGGATGTCAAACCTGGTAACTATCTAACTGTCAAGAAAAGCAATTACCTGGTTTGCATTACATTGTTTAAGTGGGATAGCTTCTGTCCACCTGGTGAAGTAATCGATGGCTGTAAGAATATACCTATGTTGCAGGGAAGAAGTGGGGTTTATTGGTCCAATGAAATCCAGTCCCCACTGCTGAAATGGGAACTGAATTGTGACTGGCTGCAAAGGGAAAGCATATTTCTTAAACTTCCCTGTACATTTCTGGCAAGGTTCACACCTTCTTACATAAGCATATGCATCTTTAAACAATGTAGGCCAGTAATACCCTACTCTGAGAATTTTATGAGCTATAGCTTCTCCTAAGAAATGGCCTCCAGCTGGTCCTATATGAAATTGAAAGAGAATATCATTAGTCTCATGCTTTTATAAACACCTGAGGAAAACCCCATCATTATTATTTCTAAACAAGACTTCATCAATAAATTGATAAGGAGCATCTTTCAATCTTAATGCTCTACGTTTCTTAAAGTCAAGGGTTTCAGGAGCAAACCCATGGTTCAGAAAGAATTTGATATGGCCATACCATTCGGATGTAGAAGTATCAATAGCATTGACAAAACCTGTTGGGACATCTTCCTCCTGCTCCCATTCACTATGCTGCTGTGCAGGATGATTCGACTGAGCAGGGAGAAGGAAAAGACCTTGTCCTTTTCCAATTTTGGCCGGTCTAATTTCTAGATCATACTCTTGTAGGACGTCATCCAATGGGCCCTTTTCTCACCCAATTCCTTTTGGACTAACACATTTCTAATGGCAGAGTATGGGACAATAACCTTTGTTCGAGATTTTAACAAATATGGCCTGTAGTGTTTAACAGATTTGTAAACTGCATAGGCTTGTTTGTCAATTTGGGAATAATTAAGCTCTACACCTTTGAATGTTGAGCTCATGAAGGATATCGGGATCTCAGCATCATTGTCGTGCCTCTGTGTTAAGACAACTACATAAGAGAAATCCGTGGCAAAAGTATAGAGAATAAAATCTTTATCAAAGTTAGGGGACATAAGAGCAGGAGCTTCAGCGATGGCTCTTCTGATTTCAACGAACGCATCTTTCTATTCCTATGACCAAGTGAACTGTACATCTTTCTTGACTAATTGTTGTAAAGGTTTAACTATCTGTGAAAAATTAGGTACAAATCTACGAACAAAATTGATCTTACCTAAGAAAGACTGCATGGCCTTGCGCGAACCGGGAAAGCCAATTTTCGAGATAGCATCAGTACGTTCCGGGTCAATAATCATACCTTCTTTGGACATGATAAAACCGAGAAGTTTTCCTTCTATGACTGCAAAGATAGATTTTTTTGGATTGAGCGAAATCCCATACTTCTTGCAACGTTCAAAAACCTGTTTCAAGGCAAAAAGATGTTCATGTCACTTTTTAGAATATATAGTGATATCATCAAGATAAACTATGATAGAGTTATGCATTAAACCTCTGAAAGCTATATCCATAGCTCTCTAAAACATGGCTCCGGCATTTATCAATCCAAAGGGCATTCGTCTGTAGGAAAAAGTGCCCCAGGGGGTCCTAAACGCGGTTTTCAACTGGTCATCGGGAGCAACCATAACTTGATTGTATCCTGAAAAACCATCCAGGAGTGAGAACATTGCAGAACCTACCACCTTTTGCGGAATCTGCTCCATGGGTGGAACAGGATAATTGTCTTTTTCGGAAGCTCGATTTAGATTTTGGAAATTGACACACAGTCTGATTTCACCACTTTTCTTATACGCGGGCACCAAATTAGCAATCCATTGGGTTTGTCTGACAGGAAAAATGATTCGGGCTGCCAACAATTTTTCTAATTCTTTTTTCACATAAGGTTCCAAGCTAGGGTGCATTTTGCGCAATTTCTGTTGATAGGGTTTCACCTTTGGATTCATAGGTATATTGTGGTGCATGATGCTTGTATCAAAAGTTTTCAGTTCGTCGTAAGTCCAGGCAAAACGTCCTTGTACTCTTTACATAACTTAATGATAGCTCTTCTTTCCTCAGGAGAACAATTAACCCCAATATTGATAAAGCGAGGTTCTTGCTCAGTACCTAAGTTGACTAGCTCATAACTTAGGGAGGAACTCTGAGTTTTGCAATTGGTCTTGTGTCTGAATTTATCCTGTAAATCATAGAATTTCTCTAGATTGATAACAGATTTCGGGATAACGTTTGAAGGATCAGAGAGTGATTTTTCATGCTCTTCCTCATCTATGGCCATATTTTAAAACGTATCCTGTGTAGTGAGGAAGTCAAGTATCTATTGATCATCGTCAAACACTTTCCAATTGGTCACATTGTCAGGTATGGAAGGCCTATACATGAGTTCTATAGAAAAAGTCTGGGGAGACAAGCATTCTGGTGGTATCAATCTAGATGACGTGTTTGCTAACAGGCCGGCATCAAAATTCTGTGACCTAGGGACTGAATTAATGTTAAATGCAGAAAAGGAGTTGGTGAGATCCCTTACCAGTTTCTGATAATTCAGCAGGCGAGGAGACAAGCAGTGTATCTTGTTCCTTACCTGTTTGACAATGATCTTGGAATCACCAAAGCAATGAATGACCTATACATGCATATCAATAGCTTTTTTAAGTCCTTGAACAAGGGCTTCGTATTCATCCACGTTGTTAGTACAGTCAAATTCCAATCTGCATGCTATCATAGTTTTAATCCCTTTTGGGTTGATGAGGACACAACCCGCACCAGCTCCTTCCTTAGACCTAGAGCCATCAAAAAATAAAGTCCAAGCAGTCGGATCTATTCTAAAATTTGTATTTACATTAAAAACATTGTGTTCAACATCTCCAGTGAAAGGTATAGTGGTAAACTGAGTGATCTAAGATTGTTTCTGTGAATTTTCATTTGGAGAACAGTCAGCAGGAAAATATCCAAAGAAAGTGTCAAACGTAAAATGTTCATTGTGTGAATTGAGATAACCAGCAGGCTCACTAGAGTCATTCAGATCTGTGACTGTTTGTTTCATGAATGGTTCCCTACTAATTTTGATTTTGTTGGGTTGTCCATTATAGGGTAACCATAGATGAGACTAGTTAGTGGAAAAGTAGACTTTAAGCTTCTCTGACCAGTCCCTACTTAACCACATCGCATAAGCTTCATGAATGTCAGCCACAACTATGTCTATAGTTTAGTGAATGCGTGGATCCACAGATAATGCAAGCAAGACATTTCTCAACCTTCCTACTACTCTAACTTTTGATCTGTTTAGTTGGACGATCTGAGTAGGGCAAGGTTACCATGTGGTGTTAAGTTTTCTACAGACAGACAATGGCATTACATTTGATGAGGCACCGGAGTCTATCATGCAGTTATGCACGTTCTTATTGAAGATATTGAAAGTCAGAAGAAAAGGGGGTGTCCTTTTGCTTCTTGGTTTTTGATCATCTGATCTGGTAAGGGAGTCAAAGTTATTATTTTGAGATTCTCTGGGTTTTTTGACTACCATGATTTTGGGTAAGTTGTCTCTCACAGAAGGAATCTTCAATAGTTCAAACAGAGATATATTAGCCTTAACTCTTATTCAGATCATCAACTAGGTTATATTCGATCTCCAGAATAATTGTATCCCTTTGAGGAACAGTTTTTCCTTTGTTGGGAACTGTTGTTGAGGATGGAGGTTCTTGAGGGGGTTGTGGTCTTGACCTTGTATTGTAAGGGTGTTGAACATTAAACACAGTCTTAGGTTCTTCTTCCTCTTCATTTATGGGGAGTTCGGAGAAATAGCTAATAGTGTTCACCTGTAGGTCCTCTTGTTCTTCGTTCTCTTCAGGTGATTGTGAATTGTGGTTGGTATGATCGTTGGAGGTTTCAGGAATAGTTTGGGTTTTTGTTTCCAAGGCTCTAAAAATGGAATAGATTTCTTCATTTGAAATTCCTTCAGTAGGGTCAGGAGGTGGTGGATTCTGAGGAGGCTGATAAGGTCTCCTAAAAGGGGGCCTTACAAAACCTATGTTTTGGTTTTGATCCACGTTGTTATTTCTTTTCAGATCAACCATCTCATTTGACATTTTCTGAAGAAATTTCTTTACAGCAGTCATGTCAAATGGATCCTTGTTTTGGGTAGAAGTCCTGGGCACAATGTTAGTTTTTTTCCTAGATGTGGAGGTAGAGGGTTGTTCTTCTACTGCATCAAGGCCATCCTTAAGACAATAAATATCCTTTTCAACTTGGATAGCTTCAACGTAGGCTTCGTTTAAAGTGCCTTTGTGTGCCCTTTTTACCCACATTGCAATGGGGGCAGAAAGACCTTTTTCATAAAAGGAAACCAGAAGCTCTTTGGTTGGAAGAATAGGAGCAGGGATTCTATTCTTAGGTAAGAAACCTTTGATTATAATCTTTAATTCTTTCTTTACCTTTCATCTTTATGGAAGATAACTCCAAAACTAAGTCCGGTGGTGTTTTGTCATCTCTAAACTTTTGGATAAACAACTTTTCAAAATCATCCCAAGATGTAATAGATCTGGCTTCCAAGGCAAAATACCATGTAGATGCCTTGCCCTCAAATGTGTAAGGGAAGAGTCTGCAAACTATATCCTCGTGAATAACATTCCTAAGCCTAATGGATTGCATGAAAGTTTTAATATGATCAAGTGCAGGTGACTTGTCATATGGGTTATATTTAGGAAACCATTTTTCTGGGTTCTTCAGTAACCTATGTTGATCACCAAGTATCCACACAGCATCTTGTTCAAGCCAAGGTTTGTTCTGGCCTTCCCCAGCCATAGGTGGTTCTTCTTCTTCTTCTGACGAAGAATCAGGGGAGTGTTCACTTTCAGATGAGGAGGATGAAGATGAAGGAGGAGACGATGGTGGTCCACTTGAAGGAATTACTTGTGAAGCTGGTGCGGTTTCAGCGAATAACAAATCAAGATTGAATTCAAGCAGTTGTTGTTGATTTGATGAACTATTTTGCTCTGTGTTTTGTTCAGTGTTTTGTTCAGTGTTTTGTTCAATGTTTTGTTCAGTGTTTTGTTCACTTGAATCTCGACTAACTTGATATGTTGACTGTGGATTAATGTTTTCTTGGCAAATTGCTGCTAATCCTTGACTTCTCTGTAAAGAGAGTCTTTGCTGCAATCTAGAAGCACTATCACTGGACCTCTTGAGTATCTCTTCAAGCAGTATAGGTCCTCTAGTGGGTGACATGATAATGATATATCTTGTTGTTGGATCTCAGTGAGCTATTGGATTAACAAGCATAGTAGCAGGTTGTTGTACCGATTGCTCAACAGAAGTAGATGCTTGAGTGTGACTACGGGTGACAATCAGTATTCTTGCTGGGGGAGGTTTCTAAGCATTCTACTTAGGCATATTTAACTATTGGCCCTCCTTCTAGTGCCATTTGTTGAGGCCTCGGGTGTGCAGGGTATTTGCAAGGTGCTGGAATGGGTCCAAGGATCCCAATAGAGGGTGAAAACCCAGACTGAAAGGCTTCGAAAGACCCTACGTAAGGGTAGTTCTATCCCCAGCCTGTTTGGTGTGGAATTCTCCCATGGATATTTGGCCTCTGCTGGCACTCTATGAGTAGATGGGTTTGATCAATAGATCAAAATTCAATACGGAAAATAGAAGCTTAAAACTAAGTCTGCTCTAACTTAACCTATTGAAGACAAAAAGATTTATTCTGAGTTAGATCTATGCTAAAGAAAGGCTTTTTTTGTGCAGATCAACCTTGATGTGAAAAAAAATAAGTGGGTTTATCAACTTCAACGAAAATGTTAAAAGATGCATTCACTTACTCACTCAAACCATAATCCATTAATGAAAATTAAAAGAGGATAATTCAAGTAATTTAAACCTGTCCAAGATCAACCTGTAATCACTATGTTAACTTAAAAATTAATATTGATTGAGTAGCTACAAATCATTTGCAGAAATCAATAAAGAAAGTATCTCAATTAAAGAAATTTAACAAGATATCCTTATACAAAGATCAGTCATAAGAGAAATCAATACAATAGATATGTGCATTATTTTATATGTGCAAAAGAAACACGCCATGTAGATAAAATTTTGAAATTAGAAATCAGACACCGTCAAAGAAATTTGACAATAAGCAAGAGATGATTGAAAATATTACTTTACTGTATTAAGAGGTCTGTAAACAAAATTACAATGCTCTGGTAAAACAGAGTATCTCCATGTCTTCTCTAACTGATTTCTGACCCAAAAATTATCAACCCCTTTCCCTCAGAAGTATTCTTCCTTAAATAAGGATTACAATGGAGTACAAAAAGGGAATCCCAAAAGATAGGATTATAGAGTTTAAATCCAGCTATTAATCTAGGGAATTCAGCCATAATAATCTAAATAATTTTACTCAGCAGATTGTCGTCGCTTCGAGGTGAAGTTTTAACAGGAGTCGTCTTGGAATTTCGGGAAAATCCCGTAACAAAATTGTAGGATTCGACAACAGCTCAATAGCTATCGACAACAGGGAAGAGTCAGTCGTCCAAACCTTCCTGTTGAATCGCCGCGAAATCTCCTGGTTGATCGATGATGCTTTCAAAAATAGAAAAAATCGGACAACGGTTCTTGTTCCGTGGGAGCTGGTGATGTATTGGGTTCTTCATTAATTATGAAATCTTGGATAATAGAGTCATCTTGATCATGCAGTTGTTCACTGCTTTCCTCTTCATCCCTTTGAGGAGGCGGTAAACAAACTGGCAGAATTTTAGAAACTTCTTCTCATCTACCACAGTTAATATCAGGAACCCTTGCATCAAAAGGTGATGACGTAAGTTCAGGAAACAACAAAGATTGAAGCTCTTCGTGCATAGAAGATTCATCAAAAGTTTCACAACCCGTCTACATGTTTATTCATGAAATCGTCAGAAAGAAAATTTGCCAAAACAGGAAACCTTTCAAACAAATTCAGATGATGAACTAAGTGCTTCATACCTGCGGCCATATTTAAGATAAGTTAAAGAGGATCAAAATGATTGAATATGATGAGCTGCAATGATTAAGATCATGCAAATTTAGGGATTACAATCATTTGAACTAGAATGAAACGGCGTCGCAACATGTCAATCCAAAATGGATCATAACAAGTACAATTTCAACAGAATGAAGCATAATCCAATGTTGCATCTGAAAACTGTCATTGCAGATGAATCTTATCAAGCAATCATATCTTCAAGGATGATCATGAAGTGCAAAGTGAAGTGAGAATCCCGGCCATGAGAGCAACAAAAACAACACATTGCAACGTAAATTCGAATGATTGAATTTCACCCACTGGATCAACTGAACGGGCGGTGAGGATTTAGCAATGCAGGATGCGGGATAAGACCTTGAGGAATTATTGCTAAGATTATTCATGATTTCCCGAAAGCCACAACCTGAAAGTTGCGGGTTTCGGGATCGCAAACATAAATCAAAAAACAAAACGCGTTATTGAAAGCTGCAACCCAAAAAATGCAAGTTGCGGGGTTCAGAATCATGCTACGCAACTACAAGAAAAAGCACGAATCCGAAATCCGAAAGCCGCAACTGCGGGTTCCGGGTTTCGGGATTACGATTCCTAAACTTATTAATAAAAGGGTCCCGCAACCCGCACCTTTTGGGTTGCGGGTTTTAGGATCACAAAACTAAAATAACTGAAAATTGCTTTCCTGCAACTCGCAACTGTCGGGTTCAAGATTTCGGGGTGTCAGAAAGTAGGGTTTCAGGTAGGCAGAAAACAAACAATGAAAGACTTGAAATCTGAATCTTTCTACGACCAAAACACTTGAAAAATTCTAAGGAAAGCAGTACAATCAAGCCAAGCAATGGAATATGTACAAGATTGCAGAAACCATGCTCAAATTCATGTTCACAAAAACACCTGGAGGAAAATTCTTGTGCTAATTTTTAAAAATCAGGGTTATCATGCTTAACCGAAGCATGGGATCTGTTGTGGCCACAACATGACCGAAATCTCATTTTGGCCAAAACCTCTAGTGCCAGAAGAAAGCTTTTCCTCGAATGTTCATAGTATTAATCCTAGTTAATTTGACAGCCATTGATGGCCTCTTGACACCTCCAAATTTTAGCCATGCTCGCATCATCCTGCCTATAATAAGCCATCACAAGTGCCATGGGGGGCCACAAATCCCAAAGAAAATGATGACATGGCATTTCATTTTTGTCTTAAAATTCTTTTCTTGAATATCTTATCATTTCTAAGAATTGTTGTAATATTTTATTTTTCATGCAAAGGACAAATATTTAATTTTGAAATTAATCTTTGGAAAGTCAAAAGTGATCTGACTTGTCACACTTGTCACTTTTCCAAAAGTGACATGTGTCGTGTAAACCCTAACCCTAGCCTCAATTCCTATATAATGAGGAGGGTCTTTTATAAATAGTTAGAACTTGAAGGAATATAACTAAGTGCTGCTAGTTTTCACTCGAGGGTTTTAGAATACACTTGTTTGTTCTCACTTGTAGATGTTGGGATTAGTTTATATGCATGATAAGGGTTGAGAGATAGTTATAGTTTCTTAATGTTAGTTATCGGTTATGGGATTGGTTAACTAGGTGCTATTTGTTGTTTCCTTGGGTTTATTTTCTATTTCTTAACACTTAACAATTATTGCCTTTGTTTATATGGATGTTCGTGCAGGTTTTCTGAATCAGGACGAGCACTTGTCCATTTGATGTTGGAATTTGAGTACACCCCTTAATTCACCCTATCCTTGCTGGTTTGAGTGGTCATCCTCTTTCCCTTTCACTTGTTTATTTGTATGTAAGAATTTATGTTATTTTTTCATGTTTTTATACTTAAAATCTAAAATTTGTTGCCCAGTTTAAGCCCCTTTACTTGGTTTCCCTGGATGATCTTCTTGAGCATTAAGGAACCACCCCAAGACCTGTTTGGGGCATTAGGACAAACATAAAAGAAAACAAAAAACATAGGATAGCCTTAGAATTCTCAGTAATTTTATCAATCTGCACATAACCCACGAGATGAAAAACTTTCACACACTACTTTGATTAATTTCCATCATTTTCATAAGTTTAAATTTGCATTTTTCACTAACAAACCATCCCACTAACCAAGGAACCAACTAGCTCTTTCCTCGCAAATGGAGGCTTTGCCTCCCGTGAGGGAAACCAGTCCCATTCCTTGGGATGGATAATTTAGTTTGGTACATACTTGCTTGCTTTTTCATTGTTGTTTGATGCATTTTATTTACTGACATGTTTTCTTACAACTCGCACCCCAAGAGAGTTAATTCACAAAAGAAAAACTGCAAAACCAATAAATGCAAAAAAAAACAGGGGTCCTCCCCACCAAACAAAAAAGAAACAAAACTGAAAACCAAGCAAGGGTCCACCCCATTCACAAAAACAAATTACTATGTATATATATGTATGATCGGAGCCCGTTATAGTGTGTATTATTATATCTATTTAGTTTAGATTTCAATTTTGTAGTTTATACCAAGAGACTCTCTTGTGAAAGCAAGCGGTGATGTCGCCACGTGGATGGCTTGGTCCTTTCATTTTAATGATTTCAATTTTTCTAGAACTCTAAGTGTCAAAACTAGGGAATCGTTACTTAGGGGCCCCTCATTTTTTGTCTCTTAAGTGTCGGTTAGTGAGTATTTTATATTTGCTTGAAACAAAAAATAATACGCTAGTGACGAGGAAGGGTCAACCCCTCTCCTTCTGAATTCATGAGGTATTTTGGGGATACTACTCTAGTGACAAGGAAGGGCCAACCCCTCTTCTGCTGAAATGCATGAGGCATTCCAATTTTATCCAACTAATTTTCCACTCACTCTCTTACACCTAAGGTGACCTTGGCGATAAAAAGGGTGTGAGCCTACTTAGGAGGATCTTCAGAATGGTATGCTCAACCTTTTGCATGCTTGATTAATAAACTAAAATATTGATAAAATACATTAATCGAGTCATCCTTTTGTCAATCCTCACTTCCCGACACTTTCAACCATTTTAAATTGTTAAAGATGCCTGAATTTTCAGCAATTAACATGCAGAGCACAATGGCCATGCCAATGGTTTTATATAGATGAATTAATATTTTTTTCATGGTTGTAGAAACTTATTGTAAGTCTGAAAATTAAACTCTTGAAACAGATTTCATGACAAGCCTCATTGCCATTTTATTTGGCTCACTTCCTGGTAATTGTTAAACTTAAAATTTATTTCTGGTGAATGAGAGGCTTGAAACATAAATTTTGTGAACCTTAAAGCATAAATATGGGAATGAGAGGCTTGAAACATAAATTTTGACAGGAAGTGAGCCAAATAAAATAAGTATGGGCTTGAAAGGAGCGTTAGCTCACCAAATCATTGTATATGGAGAGAGGCTTTGGTAAGTAATTTATTGACTTCCATTAAGCACTCAGATCGGCGTGATCTCTCTAGTAGATAGATATTTTTGATGCATTGTTTTAAAGACATTTGCTTTCATTCTAGTCTTTGTATAGAATAGAGTTACGGCATCAATGTTTTGTTATACTCCTGGTTTAGTTTGAATCCTGAGAATGGAGTTAGCGCCCCAGATAACCAGTCTTTGTACAACACAGAGTTATGGTATCAATTTTTGTTAGCACAATGTATATACCATTTTTATTAGTTTAACTCTGCGTGAATAAGTTCATCCCACTATGCACACATCGGTCTTTGCATTGTATAAGAACGCCACCCATACTGGTCGATCCCTTATTTATACTAGTTTATTTTCGCTATTTGATGAGATATCTGCTTGTATGCAATGACAAAGTTCTAAGATTATATTAACAATTACTGGATAAATAACTTTCAATTAAGCTCATGTTGGAGGATAGTGGTTAATACCTTAACCGTCTCCTTTGATTTTAGTAGATCCTATCGTTGTTAGCGTTAGCGCAGTGTATTTTTTTAAACACTGGTTAATAATTCTAGGTGAAGCAATTCACCCCAAACTCAGGATGGATTTAACATGTAGCAGATCGATGTTAATTCGATCTTCCTTTGTGTTTGATTGTTGAACTTTATTTTTTAGCGCGGAGCTTATTTATATAAAGGTTGGTCCATACTTCCGCATGAAGTATTTCACCTCAAAATCAGGATGGAGTCAACCTGTAGCAGATCGTTGTTAAGCGATCTTCCTTTAGGTCTGATTGATGAACTTTCAATTGGTTAACAGTGAAAACGTCAGTCCCCTTCTGTATAGAATTATCGCTGAATTCTTACACCGGGTTTGAGTTAACTTTGTTATTACTTATCTATTTTTCAACTATACTACCAGAAGAGTCGACGACTTTCCTGTGGAAAGATCAAAACATGCTTGTTTAACTTTTTCACCTTCGACTTTAGTTCTCTCTATCTTTTTACTTTAAGTGATTGCTACTAATACGTGGTCCCGAGTTGGAAACTTGTATAACGAAAATTTGATAGTTATTTATATCTATAGGAGAGAGTCATGTAGGAAAGTAAACTCCGTATACTTAAGTTTTGGATTTGTTTGAGATTTTTGCTTAAGGTAATGGAACTTGGCATAGTTAAGTTTTTGATATCTGCATGAGAGTTTAGTAATTACAGTTAATTAAAATTTCAGAGACCAAATCTCCTTGCATGCATAAACGTAGTGGTTTTTGGAAATCTCTGCGAATCGATTGGTCATTGATAAATTGTGACCAGCATTTCCATAAGGGTGGCTATGAAAATGCCAACTCTCACATCTTTTATTGTGGTTTAATTGGTTGATGCCAATTTTAAGTCATTATACATCTTTCATTGTGGTTTAATTGGTTCGTTTCAATTCTAAGTTATTATACAAGTTACTATAGAGTTTATTGTGGTTTAATTGGTTCAGGTAGAATTATATAATTTATTGTGGTTTAATTGGTTCAGGTAGAATTATATAATTTATTGTGGTTTAATTGGTTCAGGATAATTCTAAGTTATTATAAAGAATATAAAGTGGAGACTTGATAAGAGGGTGTAATCCAATTATATTAATATTGAATTATATAATTAAAAAATGGCTAGATGTCATAGAGTATACTATTATTGTTTTCAAGAATAAATCTCTTTTATATAATTAAAAAATGGCTACATGTCATAGAGTATATTATTATTGTTTTCAACAATAATTCTCAATAAAAGAAATATACTATTAGTGTGTTCAAAATTAATTTCCAATAAAAAAGTATTTTAGATAAACGTGAGGTTCCTAAATCAAAATCAAAATGCATATCCAAAAGTACATATTCAAATACTAGTTTCATAAAAATCATGTTTCTTTATGAGGTATTCTCTTTCTTCTAGGTCATTTGAAGTATGAAACCAACACTCTTGAACTCTTCCTACCTACATTGGAAGGGAAGAACATTCCCAAGACACTATGGCATAAAGAAAGAGAATACCTCATTCACGTTGTGAAGGAGAAGAGAGTGTCATGGCAGTCAATCGCTAAATCAGGGTCAAGAGTGCTAAGAAGTGAGCATATTAGCTATGCCATGAGTGTAATGGGTTCGACTAAGTGAGATTAAAGCTATGCCAAAGTTCCCTTCACCTTGTTGATATCATGGTCTAGCTTGAGGGGTGGAATCCCTAGTTGATTCCTATGGCTAGGGGGAGAGTTTCTCCTCAACAACTAGTTTGGTGGACTTGCCTTCATTTATAGGCAAGTGTTCATGCTTTTCTATCTTTGAAATGCTTTATATTTGCAATGTGTTAATGAATGAATTCAAAATATGCATGTTTATTTTCACTATCATTTTACATTTGTATATGAATTTTATTTATTTGTTTAGATGATAGAAGTTTGACTTTTTTATAGAATGCCTCGATGAGGAGGAGAGGTATTTGGGGATGTTACCCTTGTCATGCTTTGAATTTAAACGTTATTTAAACTATCTACATATAAATATAAGGAGCCATCTAATCTTCTAACCATCAAAGGTTTGGAACTCTAATTGAATTTTTAACCATATAAGTAGATTCAAAATTTGTCAAAATCACTAAGATAATTACTTTGCCATGCCTAGATCATGAATTATAGTGGAACTTTGCTCATACTTGAAATTTATGTAATATTCTTATTATATTTGTGGTGAGAAAGAGGGTTTAGTTGCTACAAAATTAGCTACCCCAACAACTTATTAGTACTATAATAGTATAAGTTTTAGTTCCACATTAATACTCTGGCAAGCTCAATCCTAAGGTTGACCAATAGGTTAGTCATCATTTTCTCTTTATTATGTCCAACTTTTGTTTTATTTCTTCTTAAAATATATATATATATATATTAAATGTTTTGAAACTCTAAGTGTTACCTTTCAATTCATTTGTAAAACACTTGTGAGGTGAGGCTAAACCTTCGAATAAATTATTCATTTAATTTGAAATGTTTACTTTTCTTTTCATTGGAAATTTAAGTTGTTTGAGCAAAGTGTTTTTAGTTTATGGATACAATGGTACATTTATTTCTTCTAAAAATTCAAATTAATATATTAAAAAAAAGTCTTTTATTTACCATTATGATTACAATATTCTTTATATAATTATTTGATATATGAAAACACCAAGTTTTTTCATTCCTTTGCATCAGCTCGTCGAAATCAGAATACCATATGGGAATTGTCTGGTGCAGATGGTAATACTTGCTCCGGTGTAGAGGCTTTAAAGTCAGAGGCTGTCAGACATTTTGGGGATATTTATAAAGACGAGGGTAATTGTGATCTGTTGGAACAGATAAAAATTGTTGAACTTTTCCCTCGTTTTTTCAATGATGATGATGATGATGCTCTTGGCAGGGAGGTTTCACTTGAGGAGGTTGAAAAGACTCTGAAAGTATTTGCATGTGAGAAAAGTCCTGGCCCTGATGGGTGGCCAGTGGAGATTTATTTACATTTATTTGAGATAATGGGTCCTGAGATTCTGCGGATGGTAGAATTTACAAGGTTGAGGGGTTTCACTTCTGGTGCATTAAATTCAACCTTTGTAACTCTGATTCCTAAAAAGGGAAAGCCGGATAATTTTGGTGACTATAGGCCTATTCCACTGTGCAATTTGGCTTATAAGTTGGTGTCAAAAATTATTGCACAAAGAATTAAATCAGCTCTATCTGTTCATATTTCCGCAGAACAGTTTGGTTTTTTACATAACAGACAGATACATGATGCCATTGGGGCTTCTCAGGAACTTCTACACTCCATTAAGAGCCGTAGACTCAGGGCTATTTTGCTTAAATTGGATTTGGAAAAGGCATATGATCGGGTAAATTGGTCTTTTCTAAGGCTCATTTTAATACAAATTGGGGTTCCTCCTCTGGTTATTAATTGGATCATGTCTTGTGTCTCATCTGCTAGTATTGTTGTTTTGATAAATGGTTCGCCTTCTTCATTTTTCCAGTGTTTGAGGGGAATAAGGCAGGGATGCCCTTTATCCCCTTTGTTGTTCCTTTTGATTGTTGATGCCCTTAGCAGATTGATAAACTTTGCAAAGCAGGAGGGTTTACTCAAGGGCATTGATGTGGGGATAAATTGTGTTATCTCACACCTGATTTTTGTAGATGATGTGATGCTGGTTGGGTTGGCCTCTACTGCTGAGTGGGGGGTTTTCAGGAACATTTTAAATTGTTTCTGTCGCGTATCAGGGATGAAGATGGGCCTCTCAAAATCTAGTTTCTATTTTCATAATGTGGATGCTGTTGTTAGAAGGGAAATTGCTACATTCCTACCTTTCAACTGGTATCCATTAGAGGATGGGATAAAATATTTGGGTTTTTTCTTGAGACCAAATAACTATCAGATTAAGGATTGGTGGTGGCTTGTACGGAAGATTGAAGCAAGGATAAAACACTGGTCTTATAGATGGCTCTCTGTGGGTGGCAGACTTACTCTGATCAAGGCAGTTTTGCTGGGAATTCCTATTTATTGGTTATCCCTTCTTCAGATCCCTGTTTACATTCTCAATGTTATCAGAAAATTGATTTTCAACTTTCTGTGCTCAGGTGGCTTGGACAGGGCATCGTTGGTTATGACTGGCTGGGAGTCGGTCTCTAGACCAGAGTGTTTTGGAGGCTGTGGTATTAAGGATTTACAGTCCTTTAGTTTGGCACTCAGGGCCAAAAGTCTTTGGAGATGTCTCTTTAACTATAATCTCTGGTCAAAAATATCCTTTGTGAAATACATCAATACAAACTTGGTTGACTGGTTCCGTATGAATATGCCTGCCAAATCAGGATGCTCTCCTTTATGGAGAGGTTTGCTCAAAGTGTCTAGCTGGATCATTAGCGATGTGAAGTGGCAAGTTGGGAATGGGAAAATCATTAGAGTTGGAAAAGACTTTATTTTGGGCATTGACGATCCTGTTTGTCTTTCAGATAGAATTCTGGATTACTTAAGAATTTATGGTCTAAATTCCTTGGATCGTATGAGGAATTATTTTGGTCAGTCTTATTGGTTGCGAGCTTCTGACTTGGGATTGGTTGGTGAGGATGCTTACTCCTGGGATAACTATATCAGATCTCTTGATTCAGCCGGTGTTTGCTTAACAGAAAAAGATGATAAGATGATGTGGAGTGGAAATAAAAAAACGGGTATTATCACAGCAAAAACTGCATATGATAGAATTATGCAGGGTGAATATATCTTTCCACAACAATGGTGGTATAAAAAGATATGGAAATGGAAGATTTCTTTAAAGCATAAGTGTTTTTTATGGCCTGTTCTACAGGGTACTTTGAAAACTTGGGATAATCTCTCAAAGCGTGGATGGTATGGTCCAAATAGGTGTATCTTATGCAAGGAAAATTCTGAATCTATTGATCATCTGTTTGTTTTTTGTTCTTTTGGGAAAAAAGTTTGGGAATTCTGTTGTTCAAGATTGGCTTTGACAAAGTCTCTGGATAATGTAGCATTTGGAGAGGCTTTACTGAGATGGTCTCGTACATCTATGGATACTATACAGGTCCCTATATTCATATCATGGGCTCTTTGGTTTTTCAGGAATATATCTATCTTTCAAGATACAGTTCCCGATGTTGTGTCTTGTGGGTTTTTGGCTTTGAACTTAACACAGCAATACTCTGAAAAGATATCTGCAGCAGTGGAGAGAAGGACAGGTCAATTTTCGTTTGTTGCCAACCAGCCAATACTTTTTTTTGATGGGGCTGCTCAGAATGGCCTTTGTGCTGCGGGTGGTGTAATTTACTTGAATGAGGACCACTATTATACTTTACATCTCAACTGTGGACAAGGTACCAATATGAAAGCGGAACTACTAGCCCTATGGTGCATTCTGAGATGTGCAAACATTTTTGGACTTGTTAATATTAAGGTTTATGGTGATTCGCGTGTTACAATCAAATGGGCTGCAAAAGAATTTGATATAAATGTTATTTATCTATCTCATTGGTGTGAGCGTACCAGGATGGAGATCGACATGCTGGATCACATTTCCTTTGTTCATATCTTTATGGAACACAATGGATAGGCGGATGATCTCTCAGAAAAAGCATTATTGGGCCCTGTAGGTTTACTGGTTTGGGAGGAATGGATGGATTCCAGCATGCTGGAATTTGGAGATGTTTTTTTCTTTTAGACTGTATCAGAAAAGGTCTCTGTTGTGAAACATATTATGTAAGGAGTTAGAACAATGTCCTTTTATGATGTATATAGTTTTGGTATGGGCAGAACTTATGCAGTGGATAGGTGGTGGTATGTTGACAATGACCACATATTTTTGTTGAAAATACCTTTTGCAGGAAAGGGACAATTTTTGTACTATTTCATTCAAAGGAATAGCAATGGTACGTTTTTTTTTCGGTTGAAAAAAAGAAAAATGTTTTATAAATAAAGGATGTAGATACTTTTGTTGTTGTAATATTAGTGAAGAAATCTTACCTAAAAAGCATATTTTTTTTTAAAATATAAATTTGTTATTAGAATTTTTTATAAACTTTATTTTAATAATATTAACAATTATATCATTTTTTATAACTTTTTTCTAAATTATTCATGATTAAAGAAATATTAAATTTTAGTTATATTAATAATTATGTATTTGATAAATAAAAATAAATTTTAAATTTTAATTGCATTAAGCATGATCTAATTTTATAATAAACTTTTCTTAAATTATTTAAGTCCATTCACACAAGTTAAATTTTCAATCCTTAAATTGTGACCAGAATTCTATAATTAAAAATATTATTAAATTATTGAAGGCCATTCACAAAAGGTTAAAGTTTCCATCGATAAATTGTGACCAGAATTTTCATAAGGGTGGCTACGAAAATGACAAAAATAAATTATACAGAGACTAAGAACGGAGGGTTCTTAGAATAAGAGCCACGACTATGATACTCAGTATCTGATAGAAACGAAAATGACAAAAATAAATTATACAGATATTATTACAACGTCTTTTTAACGATAAATCATAATCCCCCAGAACTGGAGTGCATAACCGGAGGAACTGGGTCATCCTCCTCCAGAAGTTTGACCAACAGATAAGAGAAGCATTGGGAAGTATCCCAGGGACCCTTCAAAATCCCAAGGAAGTAAGCGGGTTATGTGTCATAGATAAAATCCTAACTGATTGATCGTCTTCTAACTAGTAAAAGCAACCTAGAAGTCGACCGCTATCTCCCCTATTCTTATTTTATCAAATCAAGCACCTCTCCCTTTTATATATAATTGAGGGGACCTTAGTCTATACCTTCGTCTATATAAATAAATAATTAGACATCGAATCATTGATCGTCTTCTAACCAGTAAAAGAAACCCAGAACTAATTGATGCTCTTCTAACTAGTAAAAGCAACTCAAAAGTCGATGGCTCACTCCCTTATTATTATTTTAGTCAATCAAGCACCTCTCCCTTCTATATATAATATAGGGGACCTTCGTCTATACCTTCCTCAATATAAATAAATAACTAGACATCGACTCATTGATCGTCTTCTAACTACTAAAAGAAACCCAGAAGTAATTGATGGTTTTCTAACTTTAATGGTCTTCTAACTAGTAAAAGCAACTCAGAAGTCGACGGCTCGCTCCCCTATTCTTATTTTATCCAATCAAGCACCTCTCCCTTCTATATATAATTAAGGGGACCTTCTTCTATATCTTCGTCTATATAAATAAATAACTAGACGTCGACGCATTGATCGTCTTCTAGCTAGTAAAAGCAACCCATAACTAATTGATGGTATTCTAACTAGTTAAAGAAACTCAGAATTCGATGGCTCGCTCCCATATTCTTATTTTAGCCAATCAAGCACCTCTCCCTTCTATATATAATTGATGGGACCTTCGTCTATATAGATAAACAAGGGCCTATAATTGCATGTTCCAGTTCATATTAATAAGGCCCCATGTAGTTTATTAAGACACATGGATGCTCCCCAAAACCCATAGACATGGATCCTCCCCTAAATCCATATCAAACTTCGCGTTAGACTTGCGCCAAGTTTAGAAGATAATCTATGCTCATAGTAGCGCTAGTTTTTCTCTCTTATCTGTTTGGAGGTGGCTTCTTTACCACCCACTTGATCATAGGCATCCTATTACTTGTCCTATTAGTTGCAGTCTTATTAGTTGTCTTCTTGGTGCATAGATTAATTTTACTATGGAATCGACAAAAAGAGCGTCATCTCACCAAATCGTTGTATATGGAGAGAGGCTTTGGTAAGTAATTTATTGACTTTTGTTAAGCACTCATATCGGCATGATCTCTCTTGTAGACAGATATTTTTGATGCATTTTTTAAAGACATTTGTTTTCATTCTAGTCTCTGTATAGAACAGAGTTATGGCATCAATGTTTTGTTATACTCCTGGTTTAGTTTGAATTTTGAGAATGGAGTTAGCGCCTCAGCTAACTAGTCTCTGTACAACACAGAGTTACGGTATCAAATTTCGTTAGCATAATGTATATATCCGTTTTTATTAGTTTAACTATGCGTGAAGAAGTTCATCCCACTATGCACACATCGGTCTTTGCATTGTATGCGAACGCCACCCATACTGGTTGATCCCTGATTTATACTGGTTTATTTTCGTTATTTGATGAGATATATGCTTGTATGCAATGACAGAGTTCTGAGATTATAGTAACAATTCCTGGATAAATCACTTTTAATTAAGCTCATGTTGCAGGATAGTGGTTAATACCTTAACCGTCTCCTTTAATTTTAGTAAATCCTATCCCTGTCTGTGTTAGCGTAGTGTATTTTTTTAAACGCTGGCTAATACTTCTAGGTGAAGTAATTCACCCCCAACTCAGGACGGATTTAACCTTTAGCAGATCGATGTTAATTTGATCTTCCTTTATGTTTGATTGTTGAACTTTATTTTTTAGCGTAGAGCTTATTTATATAAAGTTTGGTCCATACTTCCGCGTGAAGTATTTCACCTCAAACTCAGGATGGAGTCAACCTATAGCATATCGTTGTTAAACGATCTTGCTTTAGGTCTGATTGATGAACTTTCAATTTGTTAACAGTGAAAACGCCAGTCCCCTTCTGTATAGAAGTTATCGCTGAATTCTTACACCGGGTTTGAGTTAACTTTGTTATTACTTATCTATTTTTCAACTATGCTACCAGAAGAGTCGACGACTTTCTTGTGGAAAGATCAAAACATGCTTGTTTAACTTTTTGAGCTTCGACTTTGGTTCTCTCATTCTTTTTACTTTAAGTGCTTGCTACTAATGCGTGGCCCCGAGTTGGAAACTTGTATAACGAGACTTTGAAAGTTATTTATATCTGTAGGAGAGAGTCACGTAGGAAAGCAAACTCTGTATACTTAAGTTTTGGATTTGTTTGAGATTTTTGCTTAGGGTAATGGAACTCTGCATAGTTAAGTTTTGGATAACTGCATGAGAGTTTAGTAATTATAGTTAATTACAATTTCAGAGACCAGATCTCCTTGCATGCATAAACACAGTATTTTCTAGAAATCTCTGCGAATCGATTGGTCATCAATAGATTATGACCAGAATTTCCATAAGGGTGGCTACGAAAATGCCACCCTTATGGAAATGCCAACTCTCACATCTTTTATTTTGGTTTAATTTGTTGGTTCCAATTTTAAGTCATTATACATCTTTCATTGTGGTTTAATTGGTTCGTTTCAATTCTAAGTTATTATAGAAGTTATTATACATTTTATTGTGGTTTAATTGGTTCAGGTAGAATTATATAATTTATTGTGGTTTAATTGGTTCAAGCCAATTCTAAGTTATTATAAAGAATATGAAGTGGAGACTTTATAAGAGGGTGTAATCCAATTATATTAATATTGAATTATATAATTAAAAAATGGCTAGATGTCATAGAGTATATTATTATTGTTTTCAACAATAATTCTCTTTTATATAATTAAAAAATGGCTAGATGTCATAGAGTATATTATTATTGTTTTAAACAATAATTCTCAATAGAAGAAATATACTATTATTGTGTTCAACATTAATTTCCAATAAAAAAAAGTATTTTAGATAAAGGTGAGGTTCCTAAATAAAATCAAAATGCATATCCAAAAGTACATATTCAAATACTAGTTTCATAAAAATCATGTTTCTTTATGAGGTATTCTCTTTCTTCTAGGTCATTTGAAATATGAAACCAACACTCTTGAACTCTTCCTACCTACATTGGAAGGGAAGACCATTCCCAAGGCACTATGGCATAAAGAAAGAGAATACCTCATTTGCGTTGTGAAGTAGAAGAGAGTGTGATGGCATTCAATCACTAAATCAGGGTCGAGAGTGCTAAGAAGTGAGCATATTAGCTATGCCATGAGAGTAATGGGTTCAACTAAGTGATATTAAAGCTATTCCAAAGTTCCCTTCACCTGTTCATTGTCTAGCTTGAGGGGTGGAACCCCTAGTTGATTCCTATGGCTAGGGGGAGAGTTTCTCCTCAACAACTAGTTTGGTGGACTTGCCTTCATTTACAGGCAAGTGTTCATGCTTTTCTATCTTTGAAATGCTTTATATTTGCAATGTGTTAATGAATGATTTCAAAATATGCATGTTTATTTTCACTATCATTTTACATTTGTATATAAATTTTGTATATTTCTTTAGATGATAGAAGTTTGAATTTTTTATAGAATGCCTCGATGACGAGGAGAGGTATTTGGGGATGTTACCCTTGTCAAGCTTTGAATCTAAAAGTGATCTAAACTATATACATATAAACATAAGGATTCATCTAATCTTCTAACCATCAAAGGTTTTGAATGCTAATTGAATTTTTAATCATATAAGTAGATTCAAAATTTGGCAAAATCACTAAGATAATTACTTCGCCATGCCTAGATCATGAATTATGGTGGAACTTTGCTCATACTTGAAATTTATGTAATATTTTTATTAGATTTGTGGTGGGAAAGAGGGTTTAGTTGCTACAAAATTAGCTACCCCAACAACTTATTAGTACTATAATAGTATAAGTTTTAGTTCCACATTAATACTTTGGCAACCTCAATATTATATTGGTGCAAATGCAAAATTTATGTTAAATTTGAACATTTTGACTTTTTGATTTATTTTTTCACCATTGGCTTGGGAAGGAAACAATGAATCATAGCATAAAAAAAATTCTCTAAACCATAAATCTTAAGGTTGGCCAACATGTTACTCATCATTTTCTCTTTATTATGTCTAGTTTTTTTTTTATTTCTTCTTAAACTAATATTAATATATATATATATATATATATATAATTAATGTTTTGAAACCCTAAATGTTACCTTTCAATTCATTTGTAAAACACTTGTGAAGTGAGGCCAAACCTTCAAATAAATGATTCATTTAATTTGAAATGTTTACTTTTCTTTTCATTAGAAATTTAAGTTTGTGGAGCAAAGTGTTTTTAGTTTATGGATACAATGGTACATGTATTTCCTTTAAATCATTCAAATTAATATATTAAAAAAAAAAAAATTATTTACCATTATGATTACAATATTCTTTATATGATTATTTGACATATGAAAAATGTTTTATAAATAAAGGATGTAGATACTTTTGTTGCTGTAATATTAGTGAAGAAATCTTACTAAAAAAAGCATATTCTTTTTTTTTAATATAAATTTGTTATTAGAATTTTTTATAAACTTTATTTTAATAATATTAACAATTATATAATTTTGTTATAATTTTTTTTAATTATTGGTGATTAAAGAAACATTAAATTTTAATTATATTAATGATTATGTATTTGATAAATAAAAATAAACTTTAAATTTCAATTGCATTAAGCATGATCTAATTTTATAATAAACTTCTCTTAAATTATTTAAGTCCATTCACAAAAGTTAAATTTTCAATCCCTAAATTGTGACCAGAATTCCATAATTAAAAATATTATTAAATTATTTAAGGCCATTCATAAAAGGTTAAAGTTTCCATCGATAAATTGTGACCAGAATTTCCATAAGGGTGGCTATGAAAATGACTAAAATAAATTATACAGAGATTAAGAACGGAGGGTTCTTAGAATAAGATCCACGACTACGATACTCAATATCTGATAGAAACAAAAATGACAAAAATAAATTATACAGAGATTATTACAACGTCTTTTTAACGATAAATCATAATCCCCCAGAACTGGAGTGCATGACCGGAGGAACTGGGTCATCCTCCTCCAGAAGTTTGACCAAAATATGAGAGGAGGACCGAGAAGTATCCCAAGGACCCTTCAAAATCCCAGGGAAGTAAGCGGGTTATGTGTCACAGATAAAATCCCAACTGATTAATCGTCTTCTAACTAGTAAAAGCAACCCAGAAGTCGACCGCTATCTCCCCTATTCTTATTTTATCCAATCAAGCACCTCTTCGTTTTATATATAATTGAGGGGACCTTTGTCTATACCTTCGTCTATATAAATAAATAACTAGACATTGACTCATTGATCGTATTCTAACTAGTAAAAGCAACCCAGAACTAATTGACGGTCTTCTAACTTTGATGGTCTTCTAACTAGTAAAAGCAACTCAAAAGTCGACGGCTCGCTCCCCTATTCTTATTTTAGCCAATCAAGCACCTCTCCCTTCTATAAATAATTGAGAGGACCTTCGTCTATACCTTCGTCTATATAAATAAATAACTAGACATCGACTCATTGATCATCTTCTAACTAGTAAAAGCAACCTAGAACTAATTGATGGTCTTCTAACCAGTAAAAGCAACTCATCGACGACTCGCTCCCCTATTATTATTTTATCCAATCAAGCACCTCTTCCTTCTATATATAATTGAGGGGGCCTTCGTCTATACAAAAGGTTAAAGTTTCCATCGATAAATTGTGACCAGAATTTCCAATAAGGGTTAAATTTTCAATCCATAAATTGTGACCAGAATTTTCATAATTCAAAATATTATGTACTTGTTATTTCTCCCAAACACAGTTGGCTGAAGCATCAAAGAAAATCCTTTTTCTACCGGAGTAACTTACTCTCCTACGTTTCTCCCAGACACGGTTGGCTGAAGCATCAAAGAAAATCCTTTTTCTACCGGAGTAACTTACTCTCCTACACGATGGGCTGAAACATCAAATTCGTGTCACGTGTGGATGTGGATGTCACGGTGGGGCCACCATGGCCTCCCCAAATTTAACCCTTCCAAGATCCACCCTATGTTTCACCCACCAGATGAAAATATGATTAAAACTCACTTACATGTCAGGTATAATTTGGCCGCACGCGCATGCCCTTTGACGTCAGCCCCGAATTATTTGGACTCTATTTGGGATTTTATAATTTGGATCATGATTCAGGTTAACAACTATGGGTTCCGTAACGTTAGTGGCAGGGGAGTTAGTGAAATATATATATTCTGTGTATATAATCACAAATAGCTGAACGATTGATTTGTACATATTAGTAACCAGAGACACAAATATATTGGAGGAATATATTATTGTATTTATTTGTATTTTGTGCTACCGTTGCTGTTAGATATGTGGCTTGAAAGATTTTAAGGAATAGCAACTATAAATTTCGGTATGTGGGTGTTCTTCTCACCAGGTTTACTGCATTTGGTACACCTCCAGATTCAGCAAGATTCTTGTTGTATGTGACAAATTCTGTGGAGGGGCAGAGCATAACTGAAAAACAAAGTATGCCACACAGGCTAACACAAAACAGGGGAAGATATTCTATGGAGCTCTGCGGCCCTTCTACAACATTCCCAACTAAAATGAGCAGCCAAAAAATACATTGAACATGCGATGCCTCTTCACCCGAGGCACATTAACTTCTACACCCTATGCATTAACTCTTTGTACAGCGGTAGGTGAATTCATCAAGTTGGCGGGAGGAATTATCTCCAACACTCCCCCTTAATTCCGACCATAAACAAACTACTAACATCTAAAGCATACATGCAATGCCTTCATGGGCTTTCAACAAAAAAACATAAAACATTAATGCCTACTGGTCTAAGTCTCAGCTAGGCTTACATTAGTTCATGTCAAAGCTCAAAATTATCTTACCATTCTTGTCTGCTACATGCTGATGCAGCGGCTTCTTTTTTCTTTCGTTTGCTCCAGACCTTGAACTCAGCATTCTTCTTCACCTTCTTCTTCATGTTTTCTTCAAGCTCCTTGGGCTTGAATCTTCCATCAATGTCTGCAAGTTCTTCATACGCTTGGCCAATAGTCTCAATCTCAGATATATAAGCCTCTCCTTCTTCATTTTTAGCTTTCAGTGCTTCAGTGAGTTCAAATACATCTCTCTCTGAAGCATCAAGCCTCTCTCTCCAGCGAGCAATCTCAGCTTCAGTAGCTGCCAGACATTCTTGCAATTTGGTCTCTAGCTCAGTAATCCTGGCATCAGCATTGGCAGCTGCTCTCCGTGCAACATCAGCTGATTCAACTTTCAAGCACATTTCCTTCTCTCGCCTGTGAAGATTATCTCTTTCAGCCTGCAATAACTCTATCTTGTTCTGATATCGTTCTACCTCAACTTTTAAATGTTGAAGCTGCTCATTCAGTAAAATATAGGGTCTCGATGAAACAACATACTTCTCATCCTTTATAGTTTTCTGCACAAGTTCTAGCTGGGTTAAAACTTTCATCTTTTCTTCGCGTGCCTCTTGTATCTCTGACAGCCTGCTTGCTGCTAACATCTTAGTAGCTTCCAATGCTGCTTCTATATCCTCTAGCTCCCTATTCTTATCCCCTGACTTGTCTTCTTCAATAGTAGCTTCAGTTTCCTTCACATGCTTGTCTTCAATACTCTCACATACCTCCTGCATTTGTACATTTTCAGCTTTAGATCCCTCGAGCGTGTCATCGTGCCTTATTTCCTTTTCCTCTTGCTTCACTTCTTCCTGTTCACCCTTTTTGCCACTATCGTCTTCATCGGCATGTGGGGTAGTCAACTCTTCCTTTTTTAAATCCTCATCACAGTCTACATCTTGCATTTCCTCTTCCTTACTAGCTTCTTTTTCTGCCGAAGAAGCTTCGGACTTCCTCCTTTTCTTTGCATGTTTGTTGTCTTCAGAACCTGCATCTGATTTCCTTGACGGATTTGGTTTCTTCTTGGCCTCACTCTTTGGAGTTTCAGCTTCTCCCTGTACTTTTTCACTCAACCTTGAGGATCTCCTCGGTGTCACCCCTGCGCTCCAATTGAACTCAGAGATGGGAGGATCACCAGGATGTGACATAAGATAACGGTCCAGCTATGCCCTTGACTTGATCTCTTCAGGACTCCATTTCATAAAAATGTCTTCCACTGGTTCAGCTTCATCGTCTGCATCTTCAATGCAGATTTCTTCATGGATGGTGCTGCTAAGCACCCTTGGCATGTCACAATGCCCATCATTACAGAATTCAAATGCTTCATCTTCCATGCAGCTTTCGATAATCTTGTCAAACTCTTCAATAAAATTACAGTCTTCATTGTGCTTGGGCTTTGCTAGCCACTCTTCAATAAATTTCAAATCTTCATCAAAATTTCTTGGTACTTTGACTGCATGCTCTTGTTCTTTAGCTATTGTAGGCTGATTCTTGCTCTCAATACCTGCACACTCACAAACATCTAAACTGTTAGGAAAAATTTCTGCCGTCATGGGCATGCTCTTCATGAGCTCTTCTTCTTCGATTTGTTCTACTGCTTCAGCTTCTTTTTCAGCCTCTACTGGCTGTCCTGCAACTTCTTGAGTTGCTAATTCACCATTTTCTGTTGCTGCTATGGCAGCTTCATCTTCAACATCATCTTTGTTATATCCATCCACCTGTGGCTCTGCACAGTGGGCTTCACTGTTCTCAAACATATCTGGCTCTGCTTGGATGACAGAGTCCTCAACCATTTCATGTGACCATTCAACTTCTACTTCATATGTGTTTGGGGAAAGTGCTTCTGCTGATATAGCAGGTTCTTCAACTTCATTATCCAGAACTGTGTGGGGTTCACCGAATTTCTCAACAGCTTCTATGGCTGGAGTTTCTACTGCTGCGATAGCAATTCCATCTTCATATTCATCCACAAGTGCCTCTACACCGTGGGATTCACTAACAGCTTGGCTGTCTTCTGCTTCAACTGCAGGATTCTCAACTGCTACTTCTTCAACATGCTGTGACATTGTTGGCTGCTTGCACATGTCACTCTTCTTTACTTCAAATTCATGTTTTAAAGTTTCCCAAGCTTCCTTGGCTGTTTTAGCTGTTGCTACCTTCAAAAACATATTTTCATCCAAGGCCTGTTGAATGAAATACAAAGCTAATTCATGTTTCTGCAATTTTTGGTCTTCTGGCAGGGCCTCAAAAGCCTCTAGATCTAGGGGATGCACACATTCATTTTGAACTAAACACCACAAATCTTCTGCTCTAAGAAAACTTCTCATCTTAATAGCCCAAAATTCATAATTTTTACCTGAAAAATGTGGGGGAACAAAGAGAACTCTGCTGCTCCAATTATCCTCAACAACGACCTCCTTATCGGCACTTTTTCCTGCACGTTCGTCATCCATCTTTTCTTCACAAGGAACCCTCTGTGCTTCTAACCCTGCCTCGGCTTTCACCTCCGCCCTTGTATTTCTTCTTTTAATCTGCTTGAGTCTCCTTTGGTAACCCATTTCTTCTCTTCTTTGCAGCAGGCGCCGCTTTCTTGGACTTAGAAGCTGCAACCTTCTTTACAGCCTTAGCAGGCTTCTTAGTGGGAGCAGGCTTTTTCTTGGATCCTCTCTTACGGCCTCCTCTAGGAGACCATAATCTCCGCAGAACCGAACTTCAAATGGGCGTGAAGGAGGAGAAAGTGCATTCACTACTGTTTGTATGGATGATCAGAGATGGCTGTAACGCTCTACCATCCTTCAGAAACAGCAGCACGCAGAGGATGCTAGCACATATGGTCACATACCCATCATATGCGGAATGATCGGCGACTGTACCGGCACTTTAATTTAGGGAAATATGTAATAGCAGTGGATGGTATGACTATATATTCCACATTCAGCGGCATACAACGAACAGATCCAATGGCCACTGACAATATAAATAATATCGAGTTCACGGAATAATCAAATCAGACCCTTGATCCAGAGCAAGGACGATTCCTGTCAATAACCAAAGTTTAATCAACGATCCAGAGAAAACATGTATGGCAGTACTATGGCAGGATCCTCCTCCGCATATCTGCCTCTTCACAGATTCAAAGGTCTGAACAGACAAATTCTGTGTATATTGTTGTCCATTATATGCAGGCACCATTGTTGCTGCTTGCTTGCTAGCTAGCCACCCACGCACGGAAGGAAGGAGAAAGATAATGGCGACACCTTTCCTCACGGATTCAATTCAATGGCCAGATTCGGCGGTCCATGAGCTATAGTAACATTACCCCAAAAACTTCCCCAATATTTTCGACAAGCCTTCCTGGGTTTCGAAATGGCGACCTCTCTGATGGGAAGTAGCCTTAGTCTGAGGTCCTATGAGGGCCTGAGGCCGGCTTTACCGAGCAAGCCGTCCAAGGCTCTCAAGCGCTTTCCTTGCACGACATTCTCAGTCAGGGCTGCCAATTCCATGACTCCGAAGTTCTCAACATTGAAGCCCCCTATGCCCTCTGAGAAAGCAGACAAAGATGGCCGCTGGCCTGTCACGCAGGAAATCCATTTCTACGATTTTGTTTGCAATTGATTTCCCTTACCATATTAGGTGCTGTCGGTCTCGTTCATCTTCAGCAAGACAGAAAGGACATGGAGGAGGTAAGGGAAGATCATGAGCTTCACCCTTTCATACGGCAGCTAGTTTCAAGTGCAGATTTAAGCTGGGCATTTAGAGAAATCTTACACAAGCGCCTTCTCCTCTAGCAGTCAAGAGATAGGGGTTTCTCTTCCAGCGACTGTGGCTGGGGTTTCTCTCACATCAATGGAGTCGGCTGCTCCTTCTTTCTCTGCAACAGGTTGGCTTGGCTGACCAACTCTGGTTGTAACCCTGACAACGCTCGGATCCTTCACATGGCTGGTGAAGGAGGATTCGTGACTCTACGCTCTGATACCATGACAAATTCTGTGGAGGGGCAGAGCATAACTGAAAAACAGAGTATGCCACGGCTAACACAAAACAGGGGAAGATATTATATAGAGCTCTCCGGCCCTTCTACAACATTCCCGACTAAAATGAGCAGCCAAAAAATACATTGAACATGCGATGCCTCTTCACCCGAGGCACATTAACTTCTACACCCTATGCATTAACTCTTTGTACAGCGGTAGGTGAATTCATCAAGTTGGCGGGAGGAATTATCTCCAACAGTATGAGTGTGTCTTCCCTTGCACAGAGGAGCAGGCAGCTGGTTGTCTGACATTCTAGGACAGGCGCCTAAGGTTAAACTAGAGCAAAAGTTGTGTGTCATGAATCAGAAATCTCAGAGAGAATTTTCTGCTTTAAAGAGTTTGTAGCATTGAATGAAGAATGAGATTTGTATCACTGGGGGAGATGTTTTAGACGTTTCAGGGTTTTCTTTTTGTTTTAGGGAGGAAAAATTAGAGGTTCTGGGCTAGTTTAGGAAGAGAGTGTGCAGAGCAAGTTTAAGAACAAGTGTTGAAGGAAGAGTCCTCAGTAGCACCAGGGAAAACCGGAGAGGAGAGAAGACATAATGCTTCATCTGTTGCTTGATTACCCATCCGATTCATCACCCAGCAGAGACTGGGCCGATGACAACCACAAGTTCTGCAAAAGTTTTAGGATCTTCATAGGTTTCAATCAAAAGGGGTCCTCAGATTCAGAGGGGGCCAAAAGCCCAACTTCCCCACTGGATATCAAGCCATTTTCTCAAGTTGGGATTTCTCATTGGCATGAAAAGAGCTTAGATTCCCAGTTGAGGTCAACCAAACAGGAAAGTAAGACAATACCGATTGGTTCTCCTGCTCCTCATGGATTCTCAAATCCCAGCTCTGAGACTGGAATGGAGCATTCAGAGAGCTATACTTGTGTTACATCCCATGCTCCAAAATCGACCACAAAACACATATATACACATCAGGGTATGGAGTGTGAAATTGTGCAATACCCTGGTAAAAAACAACATGAACATGGTCTATGGGGTGTCGTATCGCCTCCTCGGAGCAATTCCAATGTTCCAGTTTTTCCTGTTGAACATTTTCTCAGTGCATGCTATCTCTGCAATCGCCAATTGAACCATGGGAAGGACATCTACATGTACAGGTCTGTTATAATCATCATACCATTGCTTTTAATCTTTGAGAATCACATTGAATTGATTATAATTTCCAATTCGCAAGAGCTAGTCTCATGAATCTCTGCTCGTTGATTATTGCAGAGGTGACAAAGCATTCTGCAGCGTGGAATGCCGTTACCAACAGATTTTGATGGATGAACAAATGGAAACATTTCCTGCTTCTCCACCATATTCTCGGAGTGCTACTTCTTACAGTAGAAAATTTTTCTTAACCAGTACAGCTGCTGCTTCATAAGATCAGGGGCATAGAACTCTGCATGATATAGAGCTCTGTTATAATATATATATTTTTTGCATCAGAGGAGCTGTAGGAAAATACACGGCCACAGATGATAGAAAAATATCTCTCTGTTGTTCTGAGAAAGATTGAAGGGATGGGATCGGGTGCGCTTTTCTGAGGGATGTAGATTTGGGATGAGCTTTGTTGTGTGCAAAATGCCACAAGCTTTTCAGTTCAATCCCCTGTACATGGATGGAGACCAAAAGCTTCCCAACGTACATGAGTTTCTTAATAAGATAGTTACCTGCAGTTAATGGCAGATAAATCTGGTGGGCCAAAAGAGCAGAAAATTTTGCAGGGAGGTAGGCAATGGGCATATGCTCTTCTTGTTATAAAAACTGAAAATACCGATTAAAATGAGAGACCAGTGCTCTTTTATTTGGCATGATGGCTGAGGATGGTCAGGATGATTGTGAACAGCTCAGCTGTAGTGATATTGCAGATTTCTAATGTGTTTTCTACAGATTGTGATTAGAACTTAGGACTAGTTCTAAGAACTTGAGCTCAATATGTGTTCTCTGAGTTTTGTTTGAGGATGAATAGTACAGTGAAGAATGATATTTTTTTTAGGCTGTTGCTCCACATTATATGGGAAAGATTATAATTTTGTTTTGAAGTTGGACAAAGAAGTTGACTATTGAGGCTTTACATATTCTCTTACTTTTGTTCCATTATGATTCAGATCCATTTCTCAAGAAATATTAAAAAAATTCAAGGCTTGATTAAAATGCAAGATTTGCATCTTACCTAAAAAGTCCTCAAATTGACCTGAACTATGTTTGATAGACTCCTAAAATTGGCCTTATCTATGATTGATAATTCACAGGATCGTTTTTTCCATCTGTTAGCTTTCCAGATTACTTATAAGGACAACTATTCTATTCTAAACAGATCCTCAGATTACTTCATCTGAATTTATCAAGCTATTTTCCTATGGAGTGGATGCTATGACTGTGAAATCTTTAACCAGTCACTGTTACCTCACAGGGCGACTATTATAACTCAGAGTGCAAATCCTTAGCGCATTTGACTGAAACGTGCACACAGATGGGCAATGAATCTGCAATCGAGTTCAAGCGTATTCTCAAAATAAGATACCACAATGTTAAAGCGTATTTTCAAAATAATGAGAGATGCATACATAGGTGTAATGATATTGAAACACTAAGACTGTAACGCCCCATATTTTGATAGTCTTTAATTAAAAATTCTAATGTGAATTAGCTTAGCAATGCATTTGCTTATTATCTGTTTTACTAAGATACATTGATCAAGATGATTGTTAAGTGGACATGTGGACTCCCTTGAGACATGTATGGTAATTCGAAATATTGTTTTAATTTATTAATAACAATGAATATGTTATTTCATTTGAACATGCAAAATTGAATATAGAATATCCATATGTAGAATGCTAATTTAGTTGTTTGCAAAAATAACTTACATGATTATTTGTAAATGTCGTATTAGTGATATGGATTGGCACTTGAAAGAGTTGGGTATGGCTATATATATGTTTCATGTTAATGATGAACTATACCACATGTTAATTGGCTATGAGATAGGCGGATTCCTATATTGCCAAGGGGCACGAGATGTATTAGACATCATGAGTATAATGATGTTATATCAAATTTCATGCTATTTAATTGTGAATTCCAATATTTCTATGACTTGTGGGTGAGTGTGAGTTTTGACAGGAATTGTGACTTTCCCAAAGTGGTTTTTCAATGACGGGACCCCTTAGAACAGTGATGGCACAGTATGGTTGATGTAGGGTGTTGACCCTAGTACTATTAGGAGGGGTGGAGCAATTTCCCACCGTTTATCCCCCGAAACCTGGAGTCGTGGGAGGTTTGTGTAGCGCACTCCCCTAGACGTGTGATGACGACTAGCGGATGCCTGCTGGGGAAGCTTGGTCGATGTAGTCGATCGACACTTTCGCTTACGGATGGTGAGGTCAGGAGATGGAAGTAATGGTGATTTGGGGGCTAGATTACTGATGTGATGGATGGTACCAATGATGGATTGGATGATGTTCTTGATTGTTATTAACCATCATGATTATATGTTTGATTTCACCATTATGTTTATCTAATTTTGTCTTATTGTTTCTGTATGAATGATTATGAATGATAAATGATGCAGTGTTTAATTGTTCTTCTATATGTTGTTTGTGAGGATGTAATAATGATTTATTAGGAGCATTAAATGTGATTATTAGTACGCACGCTTAAGACATGTGCATTGGCCATGCATACGTCAATTCGTGATTACATTACTATGATTGGTCGCTCGATGAATAAATTAATATGATTATATTATCTATTAGTAACTTGGTTGACGAATTGATGAAAGCATTACTTGTGTGTTGAAAGTATGAGTTTGTTGACTTGTTTAATATGATTTAGATTTTTATAAATTGATTGGATTATTAAATAACATATATAATTATATACATATAATATAAAATATGTCATAGTATAATATAGTATATGAAAATATCTTATTTGACTTATGAATGAAAGGATAATATAAATAAATGGATAGATAGGATTTGCACAAATTTTTAAAAAATGGTTGTCATAGTTGCATTAAGATGGAAGCATGACAAGTGAGACTTTGCATCCATGTTTATTAATATTTTAATTATTTAAATCAAATTTCTATTTTTTGGAGAAAATGAATTTATTTGATTGATGATTATTATTTATGGAAATTTATTGATGGATGAGGAGGAGGATGAGGATTTTTGATATAAATATGAGACTTGAGAGTGGAAGGAGGGAGGTTCTTTTTCTCTTGAAGATTATTTTGGTGAGAGTATTATAGGATGGAGAATTTTGGGTATTTTGGGGTATGAGAAGTTTTGAAGAGTTGGAAGAGTTTGAGAACTCTTGGAAGATTGGATACATAGCCTACTGATGCATCACTGTTCTGTTCTCTGGGGGTCTCGGGCACGGAGGGTCAGGAGCCATTTGGATGGGACCATTTAGATGGCTTCCTAGGGCTAGGGAGCCGGCTAGGCCCCTAGTTGGCTGGGAGGAAAACCGTGATTCCACTTTGGGAAATGAAGATAGAAGCAACTCGAGATGAAGAAGGAAGCTTGCTTCAGTTTGGACTTCGTCACATTCTTATATCGAGGTACTTTTCTTGTGGTTTAGAATTGTTTATAGAATGTTGTAAATTTGTTAGATATTATTGTAAAATGCTTATGTGTTGTTTATATGCTGCTATGGTTACATGATGTATATTGAGCTTGTATTGACACTCTTATACATTTCAAAAATAAATAAATAAAATAGATACTTAATTAGTTTAAAATTCTTAATGCCCTTGAGAGGCATTACAAAGACAAATATTGTACGAAGCATTTATATGTAAACCAAACATTTAAGCCTTTTGAAATTGGTGATGAAATTATGAAAGAAGTGTTATATCAACATATAATTAAATAAATTGAATAAAATATATTTTTGGCTATATGAAAAGAAGTTCAGAGAAAACATATAAATAGTAGAGTTGTATAAACAATTTGGTGTTTAGAGAAACAAATATTTAATGGTAAAATTGTATGAAGCATTTGGCATATTGTGTAAAGTTTGTGTAAAGTTCATTTGAATGTTATTTAATATGATGAAATGATTAAATAAATACAATGGATGATGAGCATAAAATGATATTAAAGAATATTAGAAATATAAAAAGAGGTTAGATGAAAATGTTGCAAAATGTTCAAATAATATGAGTTAAGTTGAAAAATAGTATTTAGTTATGTTGATGATCATAGACATATTAGAGGAAAAGTAAATGAGATTTTGAGGAATAGAAGTTTTTTTGAATTTCACTTAATGAAAGAAGATGATTAAAAAAATATAATGGTTGATTAGCATAAAATGATACCAAAGAAGATTAGATATATAAAAAGGTTGGATGAAAATGTTGCAAAATGTTCAAATAGTATTTAGTTAAGCTGAGGAACATAAACATACTATAGGAAAGTAATTGAGAATTTGAGGACAAAATTTTTTTGAAAGATGAAAGCAAAGGTTAATGAAGAGTGGAACTTTACAGTAAAATCTTAATGCCTCTTATGATATAAATATTTTTACCAACACCTTGATTTGATGTTTTACTTAAGTATCAATATCTAGGTATATATAATGTTGAGTTCTCTCTATTATTATTAATATCCACATATGGCCAAGAATGGTCCATGGGGTTGTAAAAGATACATTGAAGAGAAGACATTGTAGGTGCATATACAACTCAAGAAAATAATATATATGAAGTTAGATATACAACCTAAAACTCCAAAAAGTAAGAAAACTACACTAAATAGGCACCAATTAGAACCTCAAGAGGAAAAGATTCATGTTAAAGCAACCAAGTCACACTTACTTATGACATGTCTATCATTTGAGGTTGATGGATTTACCAAAGGATTTGATGTTGTGTAACATACCTACTAATTGTGCAAGTAAGTTAGTGACATGGTCTCTTCTTGGTCAACTTTGCTAAAAGAAAGATGTGAATCCTCGATATGGGTCACTCTGGAAGATTTGTTTCGAGCAATGAATGGCATAGGTCAAACATCTATTGCAAGATGAAGGCTAGGCATCTATAATCTTCATATGCCATAAATTCCTCGATTGAGTCATCAAAGTCCCTAGAAAAGTTGAAGAACCATCCTATGATCTTATAGTATTGTCAGCATATGAAGACAAATTGGTCCTTGGTATTCATATCTAAAGAACATGTCCAACAAGTATGATGCTCCCGAGGATTATGGTGATATGTCTTATGCGACATTGATGGGAGGAACCTCTTATTTATGCAAGGGGAAATTCCAGATTGGAAGACATCTAGAATTAAATGTATCTAATATTTTTAATGAACTTGTCATTTGAATGGAGATATGTCATTATAGTAGTAATGGAGCTTTAACAAGAGTGTCTCTATGGGTGCAATCCTTGTGGATCGAATATAAGATTTGAAGATCTCATCAAGCATAACTCATTTGTCTCTTGTTTGGGGAGTTCTAGTGTGTCTATTGGGAAGTTGTGTTGATATGAAGACTACCCAAAAGGAGCAATGAGGAGGCTCTAGCACAACAATGGGAGTGGATCTCATTATTTATCTATTGCATAGAAAATCCAAAATTAATATATGGGTACCCGAGATGAACGACTTCCTAGGTGGTGTCCATCTACATAACATTGTAAATAATCATCACAACTTTGAAGACAATGAAGATAATGAGTAAGGAAGTGCCAAACATCGCAAAAAAACTAATACTATGTGAAAATAATCTCGTACCTTGAATGCATTTAGAAAGCATTGAAACAAAAATTCTCTATAAATCTCAAATATCTATAAATTAAAGATAAAATCTCCATATTTTTTATTAAAACATCCGTAAAAAAAAATAAAAATAAAAAAATTAACCAAATATCTTTAAATTAAAACTACAAACACTATATAACTTTTATTTTATTTAAACTAAACTATATTGCAAACATCAACCCACCCCCACACTATGACCAATAAAAAGACACTCTTGAATGCATAGAAATGTACGGTGTAACTAAAAAGACAATACACTCATGTGTTCACATGAGAAAGAAAGTTGGACTTGCATCCTATTTGATTATAAAATTAATACATATTTTCATAAATTGAACTTCACTATTTACTTAAAAGTTAATATCGTACTCACAAAATTTCGAAAAGAATCGAACATAATGATACACAAGGGAGTAGTAATATCATTGAGTAAAAATGCTTGCAAATTATTCATAAGCAATACAACAAATTACAATATGCTTATTTCTTGGTTTCCTAAATGCTTCCATAGGCCATGTTATTATATTGTGTTTTTTTAATAATAGTATAAAAATTGAGATACCATTAAAGATTATATGATTATATGTTTAGTGTTTTTTATTTAATGCTATTAAATTATATATTTTTTAATAATAGTATATTATATTGATATTAACGGTATCATTTTAGTAAGACTGTAGCTTCACATGCTTACCTATTTCTTCCATTCCATAGGTCATGTTATTATATTGTGTTTTTTCAATAATATTATAAAAATTGAGATACCATTAAAGATTATATATTTAGTGTTTTTTATTTAATGCTATTAAATTATATATCTTTTTAATAATAGTATATTATATTTATATTAACGGTATCATTTTAGTAAGACTGTAGCTTAACAAAGTGAAGAGACCATAGAATTAGGTTATAACAACTTCTTTTACTAATAACATATATGTATGTGATCTGCAAACTTGCTTCACTAATTACATATAACTAATTGTAAAGCTCATTCCACATAGTTTAAATTAATACTAGCATAGCCCCAAAGCGGGGGAAACGAAACGCCGAGAAGAACTTCAATATGTTGTAAAATGAGAGAAAGTTGTGTTTATATAGACAAGGGGTAATTTTTGCAACATATGGCAAGTTTCTTGAGCAGTGATGTTTCGGTCAACAATTGCTTATGAGTTCAAATGGTGATAGGCATATGAGGTCGAGCCATGTGGAAATGATGTAACTATGATTCTAGCCACCATATGATGGTAGGTCTTTGCTTTGGAAGCATATTTGGATGTGTATTTCAAGACAACATATTTGGTGATGTACATTTGCTCACCATGTTTGAAGTATGCTCAGATTACGGTTGTTCAGACAAGGGTCAGTGCGTGTTGGGCGATATTTTTTTCCATAAATGTACAGAATGATGATTCATGTTGTACCTTCCAAGTGCATTTATATATGCATACAAGTGTATTCCCTTTTTGTGTAGATATGAATTTTCATTGCACTTTGTATCTCTTTGTACTCAAGAAGGATTATGAGGAGGTTGGGGTTGAGTCTGCAGAGGGAGAGGAAGGTGATAAAGGAGACGAGTACTAAGCATTTGTTTTATGTTTCCTGCATTCGGTGGGAAGGAGACGAGTGTTGAGCACCAACAATCCAAAATAAAGAAATATTGCATTCAATGTTACATGCAATCGACAATTCCCAGTCTCCATGAGGAAGAAGCAGCATAAGCGACAAAGGCCAATCTTGGATTTCAGGAATCTCGGCCTCTCCCTCCAGCGTCTTCATGACTTCCATCATTCGAGGTCTGAATGTGACCATAATATTAGAGCACAAAATACCCACCAAAAACAATCTCTCCATCACACTTCCCGCCCCGGTCTGCTGGATTCTCCCATCTATTATTTCACTGGTCCTTCCTTCTTTCACTAGCGCCCATGTCCAATTTGATCTCTACAGGAATGGCGTTGCATGTGGCGAATCGACGATGATTCTCCTTTGAAATGGGGTTAAGTAGATTCTCTGTGGAGAGTCTGGACCCTGGACTCATACCCCATAGTTAGCACCAAATAGTGATATCCAACACGCACGGTACAGGCAGGGATTTACAACGACTCCTTTCTCAGTAGCTCTCTTCTCCTCAGTAATATGCACATCTTCCAGCAAATGACGGGTTCTTGCATGCAACAGTCATCTCTAATTACATGCAGTAGCTCCTCCAATCTTCATTGGATTGTAGCTCCTTTGTAGCATACCCTTCCACTACAGTTGCTCCTCTAGGCTCCAATATATAGCACATTATTAATCACACGATTTGTCTAACATAATTGATCTCTGGGAAAACTCAGAACATCTTTAACAATGTAGGTGAGCAACTTCTTTGTCACGCAGACCTATTCAGGTCCAGTACACAGGTTGCGACACTTATTTTCACAACAACAACTCACTTCAATAAGACAATCAGAACAACAAATTTCCACGACAACAAGTCATCCTTTGCTAGGAAGCTCCCTTTTGTGGCAACACCCTTGGCAACTTTCCATGGTGGCTCTCTTCTTCACTCGGCTCCCTCACTCACCCGCTGGCATAAGAACCAGATGCGCTAAGGACATGAATTAACAGATCTCGGTTGCATGTAACATTGAATGCAAGATTTCTTTATTTTGGATTGTTGGTGCTCAACACTCGTCTCCTTCCTACCGAATGCAGGAAACATAAAACAACTGTTATTGAAAGAATTTACAAATTACTAAGTAAGTTAGAATGTGGCCTTAATCTTACCTTCCCCTGTTTCCTTCTTCTTTTTGGTGCTTTTTAGTGGTAACTCAACCAATAACTACTCTTTATAGACCATTGAGTTATGTGTCCTTTCATTAATTAGCTCAACACCAATTATAATTTTTAGAGTATTTTAAGCTTAATTAAAACATCTTTTAATTATAATTTAGAATCAATGTTTAAAATAACTTTCAAGCTTAATAAAAAGATGGCTTAAAACCTATTTTAATTATAATTATAACCAAGAAAAAAATGTAATCACTTCTTAAAAACTCTTTCAAGCTTTATTATAATTGAGAGAAAATAGATTTATTGTTTAATTATAATTATCATTTAGATCTCTATGGATTATTAGTTGGGTTGATTGATGATGGACCAACCCTTGAAAGGGTTAACAATGGCCTTATTGAGTGCTACCATTTCTGATCGCATGCTTCATTAAGTCATAATTTTCCTTGAGAAACGTATTAACTGATGTTTGGCAAAACAAAATACGGGTTGCGTATGACTCAAACCTATTGCGCCACCTAAACAATTCGAGAGTGACAAATGCTGTCCTCCCTACATAATCGCAAATATAAAATATTTTGAAATCCATAATGAAAGTGAGCTTTTAGAGCTCTGTCGATTATAAATATTTCAATCCCTTCATTGTTTTAGCCATAAGCAGCTCGATCTATGATCGAAAGTAGGAAATTCTAGTTGCAGGGTTTTGGACGAGGTGATAATCCTTCGAGTCCAGGTTTTGAATATCCCGGTATCTTGCTTTTGTCTTTGGAATTTAGCTAGACCACATGAATTTACACTGGTTTTTAGTGGAGAGGTCTCTAATGCTTGGCTAACTATAATGAGGAAATCATATCTGCTAGATGGTTTTTTCATCTCTGGTTTTTCAAATTAAATTCAAGGCTTTAGGGTTCTTCTGATGCCTAGCTCATAAAATATGTTCAGGGTTAGAGTTGGTTTAATATTTCCTCCAAAATTGTCGTAGAAGCTACGAGCTGCCTATATTGCATGGTATCTGGCATTCGTTTGCATTCATTCATGCATGCTTTCAGCTGGTTGTATTGTATGGTATCTGAAAAATTCTTTTGCATCCATTCATGCATGATTTCCCATGCAAGTAGCACAGTCTGTGAGGCTCTCAGAGAGCACAAGGGATCTGATAAATAAATCTGTGATATTGATGCGCAGGGTTCTCAGAGGTCGTTTTCATACATTCTCCTCTCCATTTGTTGTTGTAGTATTGATGCTCTTGATTAGTCAGATTTCGTTTTCATCAATTTTCTTCTCCATGTGTTGTGTAGCATCAACTTCTTCAATTCGGTGCTAGGCACCGCAATTCTTGCATTGTAGCAATAAACTGCTTATTGTTAGTTGGATGTGTGCTTCTTGTGCATTTTAGAAAAGAAATTAATTTAGGTCATTAGTGGTAATGCTCACTAATGCTTTGATGTTTTTATTAAAAACAATTATTCCGGTATTAAATTCTTTGGTGTAGGCCTGAATGCTTTTTGGTCATGCGATCAGCATATTTACAGTAAATATCAGCTGGAAATAAATTTGTCCGATGATGTAACAATAAACTGGTTAGAGTGGCTATATGCGTCTTCCTGGTAAGCCTTAACTTATATGCCTTGTTTTTAAGCCCCAAAGATAGATTTAATGTTTCTAATTCTTCTCAACCTTCATCTTAATGCTAGATAGTCTTAACACGCGACCATTTCATTTTCTGGCGAGCGCCAGATAAAAGCTCATATTTAATCTGTCTTTAACCCTTATTTCTACAGAGCATAGATTTTCAAAACCCATATTTAATTTGTCTTAAACCCTGTAATATTTCATTTGTCTTAAACCTTGTATTTATTAAGGTGCCTTATTTCTAAGCCACATACCACAGATTTTTACTAAGTTGCCCCTCATTGTTATCGATAATTTTTTTTTAAAATGGAATGATCGATTTTTAGTTCATCTTATTGAATGATCATTTTTTCAGTTCATCTTAATGAAGTGGAAGAATGAGTTTATTCAATTAAGGAAGGGACAAATAAAATAGGGTTATCACAATGCTTAAATCAAACTTACTTAGTTTGGAAATCTTCTGATATCGTTGGAAAGAATTTTGTTTATGCAAAACCATTTGGTTGTGAAACCTTCTAATGAAATCCTCAGCTAAAATGTCGATCTCGTCCATTCCCAGGCACTGGAATACGGGTCGTTTGGCACTAATCTCTGGTTTCGATCTCGTCCTCGACCGAGCACGTAGACATTCCCGGGCACTGGAATACGGGTAATTTGGCAATAATCTCTGGTTTCTCCACTTGGCCATAAATTCTATAACGGGACCTTTACCTCCCGAGTTGGGCAGGCTGCAGAGTCTCTGCATGGCAGATAACAGATTCAACGGCTCAATACCCCAAGATATCCTGGGAAAGCCATCCAATTTAACTTTCGCGGACCTGTCGATGAATAATCTCACGGGCAGAATGCCTGCCGAGCTTACCGATTCCCCCAGCTTCAATACCTGAATGTTTCGCACAATCCTCTCGACGGAAGCCTTCCTCACAAAATCTGGTCCGCGCCGGCGTTGTCAATGTTCTTTGCCTCTTTCGCAAACCTGTCGGGCAAGCTACCTGCCTTCCCGAAATGGAATTTTCTTAACATCCTCGAATTGCAGGGAAATGCCTTATCCAGCAGCATTCGACAATCTCATACAACGATTTATCTGGCCCAGTGCCTTCCAGGGGCGTTTTTCTTCATAAAGCTCCATCGTATGCATTTCAAGTGAAGTACCAGCGGGCGAGATGATGGTTTCTAGAGGCTTATTCGGCTGGCCTTCTCTGCACATACAGCTATTAACTCCCGTTTCGGAAGTCTCGGAGCCTCCAGAATCGCCATTGCCTGAATTTCACAACACTACCGAGACACTACAGATCGAAGATGAAGGTCTTAATGAAGGTCTTAAGGAGAGGATATGTGAAGCCGCAGCGAAGTTGGAAGCAGAATCTTTGGTGAACAGGTGGCGGCTCTATCATGTGAAGCCGCAGGGAAGTTATGAGACAGGTGCTGGCTCCTCATTCGCCGTCGACAGACGACGATGGCTTGAGGGGAGCTAGCCCCTTAGTATACGCCTTCGGTGTAATTAACCTTTTAAATATGTTGAGATTAATTCTTAGGATTAAATAAAATAAACATTGATGTGAAATGATATATATACAATTTATTTCTAATATGAAATACTAAATTATTTATTTCTAATATGAAATACTAAATTATTTATAAAATAAAGATTTGAAATTAATTAGTGAAATATTCCAAAGCCCCACTTCATTGTCAATGCTCAAGTATAATATATTATATTTGTATTTTGATTGGAATTGAATGAATGAACAAGAGTGGAAGATGATGTGATAGAGGAGAAGTGCTTATTAGTTGACTAATATAACGAGCCTAGATCCACATCTAATAAGTACTAAGAGGGATCCAATTGTTTGAGGTGTAATTTTTTTCTTGATGTGTAAAATATTTAAGATAAAAAAAAAACTTCAAAGAATAGTTCTGATGATTGAATAATCATATATATATTTAATTTCATTAAAACATATTTAAAAAATTTCTAGCCGACATGTTTTTTATTTATTTTTAATTAAAATATGTCATGTTACATCACATCACATCATAACATCTCCCTCATATTGGGTTGTAAGCATGTCATGCCCCTTTCTTAGTGGCCACTTGGTAAAGACTTGGACCCTCAAATCCCTAAGGGTCTAGGAAGAAGAATTAAATGAAGAATAATTAATTAAGTGGAATAAATTTTGGCACAAGGCCTTCAGTCATTAATAATTTAATAATTTTAATTTTTAATTATTTTTATAATTATTTCCTTAATATTATTAATCAAAATTTTGGAAAGTGGTGATATTCACATGGCTACGAGGGTGCATGAGGAAAAGGTGGACCTCACATATGCAAGTGGAAAAAGATAGAAACAACAAGGAGTCAGCTAAAAGCAAGATGAGAGCATAAAAAGATAGAAACTGGCAAAAGCAATAAAAAAATAGGCAAAAACACAAAGCAGGAAATTCAAAAAGAAGGAAAGTGTAGAAAGCAACCAGTTTAAAAAAGAAGGAAACATCTAGAAAAGCTAAGGAAAAAATATGTTGAAGACACAAAGCAAGCAAGTTTCATAAGGAAAAAATGTTGCTAATTCTCTCAAGGAAGGCGCCCTCACCTCTCACATGTGCCAATAAATTTCCCAAGAAGCTATTTAAGTTATAAAAGAAAGCTAAGACACACCATTCACATCTTTTGGTCAATTATCTTTTGTCTTGAGAGCTTTTGCTACTCAGAGTTGAGTGATGTGCCTCAACCAATGGTTGGGAGATGAACCCCAATGCATTATTGTTATAGTTCGTCCATGATCAGATTTAGAGCCATGGAATGATGATGTACAGGCATGCATCAGACCCTTACTGAAGAATCTAAGACATCCAGAGAGATATCCTTAGTTACAGTGCCATTGGAGAGAGTTTTGTGAAGAGAATTACATCTGGAGGAGGTGGTCTATTTCAATGAATGCGCCCTAAGCAACTCATGAAGTCTAGTGTGCCCTCCATCTCCATCTACCAGATCTGATTTCATCCTTCTTGCAGATCCAGTGCATAAATTATCTTTGTTCTCCACTTCTCATACTCATTCTCTCAAGTTTTGTGAGATTTATTTAGCATTGGAGACTTCTTGAAGATCCGATGGTTGAAAATCCTTTAATTTTCTATTCAGAATCCTCAATTTCCACTTGCCACTGTTAATAAATTCATTTCAAGTACCTAACATACTTCAGAAATGAATTTTGTAAGCTCTAGAGGTAGTTTGAATCAAGCAATTCCAAGACTGTCTCTTTAATCACTTTTTCTTGACTAGTTTTACCATTTTTGTAATTCAGAGCTATGTATGAGTTAGTTTTATGTTCTAATGGTCATTTGTGAATCATGAGACCTTAATGAGGCATATCCATCCATTTCCCTGAGGATTCGAATTCGAATGCCTCTCATCCTATTTGGAAGAACTTGGAAAACTACTATTTGAGCAGTCCAAGATAGCGCCCTTGCCTCTTTGGTTTCCAAAATCAAACAGAACCTCCCAAATTATTTGAAGCTTTTGTCCAACACTTAATTAGGAGGTTAATATGTGATAAAATCTATTTGGTTTCCTTCAGGTATAAGCCAATGATTTTAGTATGCACATGTTGGTGTGTCCAGGAAGCCTCGGAGTATACCTCAGCGACAGTTGTTGTTGAAACGTAAATGGCCCCAATACCTTGTGTAGAGGAATCAAAAGCTATCCTTGGTTCTGATATTTTTTTTGCTTAAAATTCACCCATGCATTTGGAAGATCCTAAATATCTTAAATTCATAACCTTGGAGTCATTTTATTGTGCCCTAGACCAACTCTTTTCCAACTAGTTTTGTTAACTAGTTTCTATTTATGAAGAATTGTGTTATGAGTCTTTAATTTTGGATAATTTCATCTCAGACCTGATCAAGTATGTTACAGTGCTATCAGATCATGGTCCTCTGAACTTGCTCTTGATAAATTGTGATGAGTCCCAAGAGAGTTCCATTCCCCAAAGGAAAGAATCTTGAAGAACCTTGTGTTGAATAAGAGGTGGAATCTATTGGAGGAAAAATGCAAGGAGGAAAGGGTATGCCTAACTTGGATGAAAAGGAAGAGTTCATAATCTTTGTTAAAGGTACGTTAAAAAGGATGCATGCCATATCTCAGAACATCATTCAATCTGGGCAAGGCACCAGATAATTCCTGGCTAAGCAGCTAGGAAATAAAGACGGAGAAGGGAGTAGTAGTGGCTTTCAAAATGAAGAAAGAAAGGTCCCTGGTGGATCCATATTTTAAAATATTGGGCCTCATAATAGGCCTAATGAGTTCAAAGAGGAAATCAAGAATCAACCCCGACCTACTATGCCTCAATTCATTGAGGAACACACGGAAGTTCATGAAGTGCAGACTAAATCAGTTGTTTCATGGGAAGATCGGTATGTAGAATTCAAACCCCGAGTTAAGAATGCGAAAGGGAATTGCCTTTCAAATATTTTTGTGAAGCACTGTATAAAAATCATCCAAGAGGAGGTCATAGGGTGCCAACACATAATTATGATTTGAGAAATTCCATTGGTCAGATCTCATTACCCTTCTTTGATGGATCCTCAAAGTGCACTGCTGGCTCTTGGGCATAGAAGCTAGACACTTACTTTCAATTGAATCCCATGGTTAGGGATGCCATCAGAATGGAAACTTTGCATTTGGGAGGAGAGGCAAATAACTAGTGGTTCCATGTTATTAGAACCCTGGGCCATGATCAAGTGAATTCTTATGAATATTTCACTAGGAGACTAGTAGAGAGGTTTGATAGGAGAGACCTTGAAATCTCTTTCAGGGAGTTGGCACATGTGAAGAAAACCAGAACCCCTGAAGCATACATATCTGAGTTCCAGAATCTTGCAATGATGTTCACTAACATCTTTGATGTTCACTTGATCCTCTTATTCATGGAAGGATTAGCAGAGCCATTGAAAGGACTAGTAAAGGCATACCGACCATCCACTTTACAAGAAGCAGTGAGCAGAACAATGGATCTGCAAGATGCCATCCCAAGAACAAGGTATCCTCATGTGCCTACAAAATTTCAGAATCAAAGACCACCTTTTAAGAATGTAGCTTCCCCAAACAAGAAAGAGTACTCTTACAGAGATCGAAATGAGTTAAGAAGGAAGAAGCTCTACTTCTCTTGTCAGGAACCCTGGGTTCTAGGCCATAAATGTGCTAAGGGGAAAGCACACTACATTGAGGTCTTTTTAGAAAGTGAGGAGGAATAACTTGAGGAAGAAGCACCAGTAGATTATGGCTATGAAACAATAGGGGAAGAACAACCCCCACAGTCAGAAAGAAAAATTCTTCTTTCACGGCCATGGAGCCATTTATTTCCTTACTACCTAGAGTGGAGGGATGGAATATGTGCATAGGTATTATCATGAACATATTCTTCTTTCACGGCCATGGAGCCATTTTTTGTTTTTTACATGCAATACAATTATGTTGGTTACAATTTCTAATTGTTATAGTTTATTATGTAAAAACAAAGTCTTTTATTCTTAACCTGAATACTAATCTTTGTGCAAGGGTAAGAATTTATTTATTAGATACCATGGATGTTGAGTTCATATTTGATTGGTTGAGGTTTTCTTTTAAATCTATTGTTTCATTTGCCATGTTTGTAGTATATGTAAATAAGTCCTTGTTCTTGTTTTGTCTCTATATAAATTTTCTAATGATAAATTTACAATTTTTTTATATTATGTATAGAAGATTGTATGTCATTTTTAGGATTTCATTTTTTATTTTTAAATTTGTGTAGTTTTTTTAAAATTTAAATTAGGCAATTTTATCTTTTTATTTGAATTTTTAAATTTTGGATGTATTATTAATTTTTTATTTGGATTTTTGGGGGTTTTAACAATTTAAAAGTAAATGTCATAAATATAAATTTAGTTTTCTTATATAAGCTTACTTGTATTTTTTTTAAATAAATATGTTATAATCATTTTTTATTTTAAAAAATAATTATGTTATAATTTTTAATTTTTCTTAAGGCAAGACTATGCTGCAAGCAGCTCTTGTTTTAGTATCAATAGACACTATAGAATTACACTTACACTTTTTCAAGACAATGTACAACACTTTGGGGACAATGCATTTAATAATTTAATCTAGTTTGCATAGTCAATTCGTGTAAGTGACATGATACTCTGTTTGAGAGCCCCTATGCAATGATTGACTGGATTATATAATCTAGCCATACATTGATTATCCAAAATAACAAATGTTTGCATATTTCCAAGTGAAAAAAAAGAGCCTCTCATTCCAATTATAGTATATAATGTGAAGATACCATTTTCAAATTTCACATCAAAGACATGCCTAATAAGTAAAAAAAAGAAAAGCAACTTTGCCTTTAAATTATTTTAAAAAAATGAGAAAAAAATGTCAATAGCTTTAACTAAAACTAAACTTTATTGCCAATATTGTTAGTGTCAAACCGAAGTGTGGTCCAAAAAGCGAAGTCCTTTATGCGTACGATGTATGGTGTAAATGAAGGGACGATACAATCATTAGACACTTGGAACTTCCACCGTCTTTAATTATAAAGTGAATAGTTATTTTTATGAATTGTACACCATTCTTTCTCACACACAATAAGTGGTTTCAAACAAATCAAACATCATGGTGGTACCATAGAGAGTGGGAATGGTTTATAAATTATCGAAATCATTCAAAAGTGTATACAGCTATATGCTCCTTACGTCTCTTTCCCATATAATATATTTTGATCTTCTTAGCCTTATGCGTCAGGTTGAAATGATTATTTGGTTATAATGGTATTTCAAATCAAGAAATTATTGTTTTTTTCCTTGGTTCAAATCAAGAAATGATTGTATGCAATCAAGGTATAGGTGCTTGAATTATAAAACTTTAATCAATTTTAAATTATGAAACCCGTTTAGGTTGAAGATGCTTTTTCTTTCTTTTATCGGTAAAAGATAATGGTTTAAGAGTGGGTAGTGACTTGTTCCCAAGGAAGGCAAGAAAGTCTTAAGCCTATGATATGACAATGAAGGGTGAATGGATTGTTTCACGTGGTCCTTCTATCACATTAGTTTCTTTGTAATATTTAAATATAATTATGTATTTGTCAAAGTGATTATGGGATGATGTGTTACAATGATTTGATTTGGGAGGACATTGTTTAGTCAGTGGCTCCATCTCAATAATGCCATATTGCCTTCACATGCTCGAGAGCTTGACATAGTCCAAGCCTAGTGAGCTCCGATTATAACTTTTTTTATGAATTAAAAGCAAAGTAGCTTTAAGTTTTTTTTTAAATATGTAATCTTATAGGAAATCCTTGTGAGAACTAGGGTAAGCCTATGTGCAATTACTAACCTCAAACCTGGTGGCTGAAACTTTCTTTTAACATGACTTTGTCCTCATGATAAGGTGCCGGGGACCATTCATTTTTTTAAAATATACTTATTTAAAACAAAATAAATTAAAGTCTCCATTAGAAATGCATATATTTTACATCCTCAATATAATTATTACGTTTTTGAATGGTGGATCAACCTTGGCATGTCAAATTTATGATTAATTTGACGTTAGATCCCACAACATCAGATATATCAGCTGGTCCGACCAAGGTTTAAATTTGACGTCTTATCTTGTACGTCAAGAAATTTTGATATGACGTTTTAGTTTTAACATTGCCTTTCATTTGACGTTTAAATCTTAATTTTACTCGTCATAATAATGGTTGAATTTTTTTTGAAATAAAATTTATAATAGTTATATGAATTCTCATATCTTACCTCATATAATACAAAAAAAGTTTACAAAAATATAATAAAAAAAATATAGTAAACATAATGATTAAACAAAGCACACACATAATGACAAAGAAGATTTATCCTTGAAACCTTTAAATAGGCTTCCTCACAAACAATACAATGGGCCATTAACATGTGACACCAAATACCATGGGCCCAAAAAAAACCATGACTAAGTCAAGTTTACCTAACAAGGAAACACAACGAGATCATGACAAAATATTCTATGTTTTCAACCTTTTCCGAACATATTTTGTGTCTAATTTTGTTAGTATTCAGTTGGAAATCTTTAAAAAATCTTAGAATCACATATATTAGATATGGAAATTGCATAATTTGGGTGCCATGGGGTATTTGAGGGTGATGAATCTATTTATGGATTCAAAAATACAATTTAAACACATAAAAATTTGGATTTTACCAAAAAAACTTATTGGATTCCGACCAAAACCCACCTTAAAGTAAAAAAGATAGAATAAATAAACTAAATATAATGTAAATATATATATATAATGCTAAATAATAACCTTCTTTTTATGATATTCACACAAAGTTGAATGTCCAAAAAATAATAATAAGAAATTGTGGAGAAATCCATAATATATTGAAGTTGGAATCAAGGGAGCAAGATGGATACCAATCCTTAAGACTCGCTGTAATGGGAGGGGACGGTGTATGTTAGTAATCTATGGCCAGTGTTCTCTCGAAGTGTCACCCTCTTCTCCTTCCAATGCTGGTTTTAAGGAACACCGACATGTATCCATTATAATAACTTTAAAAACAATTTTAGATTCTCCTTTTAAAGTGGGTCAAGATTGGGGCAAGTCTTTTAAAACAATAAAGTAATTTTAGATCTTACTTTTAAAGTGGGTCAAGATTGGGATTTGATGCTCTTCTTTTATTTTTCACCGTGTACACCTAGGCATAGACAACCAGAATGCATTTAAGTAATTTTTTTATATGCTAAAGTATAAAATATATTGCAAAACTCCTTTTTAAGAGAGAATATTTAGGTTCATACTTTGGCCGGAAGGGAGAATATTTAGGTTCATAATTTGGCCAGAAGGGATTTGTCCTAGTTCCAAACCGAGGATAAGATTAAAGAATTAGAGAAAGTTTGTGATTTTATAAAAATAAAAATAATAAATTTATTTATTTAATTTAGTCTAAAATTAAGATATATATACTAAATTATTAAATTATTAAATAAAGTTAATATATTAAATATATGTAAATATAATATTTTAATAAGTTATTTAATTTTATTATTAATATAAAATAAATAATATATCTTTTATATTCGTTAAAAATAAGTAAAGTGGTATTAAATTCAGTGGGTTAGCTCAACTGGTTTTGGGGTCAAATCTTTGGGTCGCTATGTACACGAAGATGGAAATGCAAATGAATATCAAATGCATTGATTCAGTGGACTTTTCATTGATGGTTCAGATTGCATGTTTCTCCTCAGCCGGTACTGGGGAACCCCCTTATGTGGGTAGCACTATCCGGGGCCCAACGTGCCGACAGCCGACCTTGTTTTGCAAGGAAATGCTACTCATGTAACTACTTGGACGAACCTTGGTTCCATGGGTGATCGGGACTTATCAGATCCAAGATATTCTCATCCAATTCGATCTGGGAAGCTCAACACTCGGGTTTTCTTCCAATCTGCTCTCACTACCTCAACCAATAACTTTTCCCAATTTCAATATGACTACCTGTCTGTGATGATTCCTTTCAAGATTAGAAGTTCTTCCAACATAACACGATCAACACAATAAATAAGAAGATTGATTTTGTTTTTGTATTTCCAAGTTAATGCAATACCATCCTTTTCGGTACTCACATTCAAGTTAATGCAGAAGCATCCTTCCTGACTCCTGTACTCATATATAAAGTTATGATTTTTTTACCATATCAAGATTAATATATTTCCTTCTATGTTGCATACTGCATTTGACGGTTTTGATACAACTTTGGTTGGCAGAGTGTGACTCAACAATCTGCTGGGTGTTATATACGATCATCATTTATGTTTTTGCTTATAAATTAGTCGTGAAAGCAATGCCAACTTGTATTTGTTTTCAATTAACATTTGGTACTTCAAATTATAACTGTGATGAATCTAACTTCACACAGTGTTCGGTATCTATGCAAATTGACTAATTAATTGCGCATAAACTCATAAAACATACAAAGAGTAGTACGTAGAATTGTTGCAAAATATGACAAAAAGATATGAGTTATTAGTACTCAACGTTCGACGTTCGAAAATCGAAGTAATGATGCTCCACCACTAGTTATAGTCACTAAGTTATTTCCCATCATTATTATTTTTTATTATACACCACTAACATAGTCATGCCTGGTTACCTATTTGCTCCTTACAGCCTTTAAACAAACATACTATTTTTTTTGTTTTAATATTTAAGTATCGTATGTACATGATAGCTGTTGTGATACCCTTGTCTCTCACACTCCATATTTTCGTTACTATGTATCTTTTTTCGTTTCTGTTATTGCTCATTCTCACATTAATTTAGTCATGTCTTAGCTGCGCATTGCCACGTTAATTTAAACATCTCTTCCCTTAATACTTTAATTTTCAAGGATTCTTTATTATTATGTAACCTGGGAGAGGTATTTTCAATTTTGGTTATACATTTCATCCATTACCTCATTTGAATCCCTTTATAAATGAGAGAAGCTACATGCACTAGTGTGCATTTTATATTATGTTTATATATATGTCACTAGAGTTTTTTTGGAATTTTATTTAATTTTTTTTAAATTGTGTTTTAAGAAAATTAATGTTATTTTTAAATTGTTTTTAGAAAATTAATGTTATATGACATTTTATATTTATGTCACTTTTTAATGTTTTAAAAATAGTTAATTTAAAAAAAAAAATTATCTACATGGTTTTTTTAGAAAAATAATGTTATTACATCATCTAGATTTATGGTATTGTGTCTCATAAATTGTAAATAAGATCTTCTTTGGAAAGAATATTTAGTGTCATGACATTTTACTAATAAATTTATTCATATTGTAATAATATTAACAATTTTTTGGAAGCATGATTTTAAAAAAAATGTTAAATTTTGGTGGTGAATCTTTGGTCACATCCATTGTTATTGCCTCCCAAGGCTTGTGTAGTTCACGTGGACATGAAGGTATTATTTTACTTCACTTGCACATGATTGTTTATAAATTTTGTAAAGTATAATTGCGTATACATTGCAATCATAATCAAGTTCAGCAAAACCCACCCCCCCTTATCTTCGCAAGCCTTCGTTGATTTAAAAATATGGATGGATAATGAAAACTTGTGTACTCTTTTTGACCTATCTACCTAGACTAGACATGGCCATTGGGATGGCTGGAAAGATTTGGAGATCCCGGAATATCTGAGCATAGACTTCCAACTCCTCCTCTCTTTTCTCCACAGTGCAACTCCAGTGCACCGCAAGTTAATGGATAAAAGGGGGTGGGGAAATACTGGTCAATATTCGGTTAAAGACGACTATCATTTAGTTGATAACAACAAGCACAACAAGAGCAAGAACAACAAATGGAATGCAGTCTGGAGCAAGGATGGGATTCCAAAGATAAACAGAACTTGGCCTTTGATTGTTACTATAATCTCAGAACTCTGTCATTGCATACAAGCATATATCTCATCAAATAACGAAAATAAACCAGTATAAATCAGGGATCAACCAGTATGGGTGGCATTCGCATACAATGCAAAGACCGATGTGTGCATAGTGGGATGAACTTCTTCACGCATAGTTAAACTAATAAAAACGGATATGTACATTATGCTAACGAAATTTGATATCGTAACTCTGTGTTGTACAGAGACTAGTTAGCTGAGGCGCTAACTCCATTCTCAGGATTCAAACTAAACTAGGAGTATATCAAAACATTGATGCCATAACTATGTTCTATACAGAGACTAGAATGAAAACATATGTCTTTAAAAAATGCATCAAAAATATCTGTCTACAAGAGAGATCATGCCGATCTGAGTGCTTAACAAAAGTCAATAAATTACTTACCAAAGCCTCTCTCCATATACAACGATTTGGTGAGCTGACGCTCTTTTTGTCGATTCCACAGTAAAATTAATCTATGCACCAAGAAGACAACTAACAAGACTGCAACTAATAGGACAAGCAATAGGATGCCTATGATCAAGTGGGTGGTAAAGAAGGCACCTCCAAACAGACAAGAGAGAAAAACTAGCGCCAGTATGAGCATAGATTGTCTTCGAATCTTAGCGCAAGTCTGGCATGAATTTTGATTTGGATTTTGGGGAGGATCCATGTCTATGGGTTTTGGGGAGCATCCATGTGTCTTAATAAACTGCATGGGGCCTTATTAATATGAAATGGAACATGCAATTATAGGCCCTTGTTTATTTATATAGACGAAGGTCCCATCAATTATATATAGAAGGGAGAGGTGCTTGATTGGCTAAAATAAGAATAGGGGAGCGAGCCATCGAATTCTGAGTTGCTTTAACTAGTTAGAAGACCATCAATTAGTTTTGGGTTGCTTTTACTAGCTAGAAGACGATCAATGCGTCAATGTCTAGTTATTTATTTATATAGATGAAGATATAGAAGAAGGTCCCCTTAATTATATATAGAAGGGAGAGGTGCTTGATTGGATAAAATAAGAATAGGGGAGTGAGCTATCAACTTCTGAGTTGCTTTTACTAGTTAGACGACCATTAAAGTTAGAAGACCATCAATTACTTCTGGGTTGCTTTTAGTAGTTAGAAGACGATCAATGAGTCGATGTCTAGTTATTTATTTATATTGAGGAAGGTATAGACGAAGGTCCCCTATATTGTATATAGAAGGGAGAGGTGCTTGATTGACTAAAATAATAATAAGGGAGCGAGCCATCGACTTTTGAGTTGCTTTTACTAGTTAGAAGACCATCAATTAGTTATGGGTTTCGTTTACTAGTTAGAAGACGATCAATGAGTTGATGTCTAGTTATTTATTTATATAGATGAAGGTATAGACTAAGGTCCCCTCAATTATATATAAAAGGGAGAGGTGCATGATTGGATAAAATAAGAATAGGGGACATAGCGGTCGACTTCTGGGTTGCTTTACTAGTTAGAAGATGATCAATCAGTTAGGATTTTATCTGTGACACATAACCCGCTTACTTCCCTGGGATTTTGAAGGGTCCCTGGGATACTTCCCAGTGCTTCTCTTATCTGTTGGTCAAACTTCTGGAGGAGGATGACCCAGTTCCTCCGGTTATGCACTCCAGTTCTGGGGGATTATGATTTATCGTTAAAAAGACATTGTAATAATATCTGTATAATTTATTTTTGTCATTTTTGTTTCTATCAGATACTGAGTATCGTAGTCGTGGCTCTTATTCTAAGAACCCTCCGTTCTTAGTCTCTGTATAATTTATTTTTGTCATTTTCGTAGCCACCCTTATGAAAATTCTGGTCACAATTTATCGATGGAAACTTTAACCTTTTGTGAATGGCCTTCAATAATTTAATAATATTTTTAAATATAGAATTCTGGTCACAATTTAAAGATTGAAAATTTAACTTTTATGAATGGACTTAAATAATTTAAGAAAAGTTTATTATAAAATTAGATCATGCTTAATGCAATTAAAATTTAAAGTTTATTTTTATTTATCAAATACATAATTATTAATATAACTAAAATTTAATATTTCTTTAATCATGAATAATTTAAAAAAAAGTTATAAAAAAATGATATAATTGTTAATATTATTAAAATAAAGTTTATAAAAAATTCTAATAACAAATTTATATTTAAAAAAAAAAAATATGCTTTTTAGGTAAGATTTCTTCACTAATATTACAACAACAAAAGTATCTACATCCTTTATTTATAAAACATTTTTCATATATCAAATAATTATATAAAGAATATTGTAATCATAATGGTAAATAAAAGACCTTAGAAGAAATAAATGTACCATTGTATCCATAAACTAAAAACACTTTGCTCCAACAACTTAAATTTCCAATGAAAAGAAAAGTAAACCTTTCAAATTAAATGAATAATTTATTCGAAGTTTTAGCCTCACCTCACAAGTGTTTTACAAATGAATTGAAGGGTAACACTTAGAGTTTCAAAACATTAATTTAAACATTTAATATATATATATAGTTTAAGAAGAAATAAAACAAAAGTTGGACATAATAAAGAGAAAATGATGACTAATCTATTGGTCAACCTTAGGATTTATGGTTTAGAGAATTTTCTTTATGTTATGTTTCATTGTTTCCTTTCTAAGCCATTGGTAAAAAAATAAATTAAAAAGTCAAAATGTTCAAATTTAACATAAATTTCGCATTTGCACCAATATAATATTGAGCTTGCCAGAGTATTAATGTGGAACTAAAACTTATACTATTATAGTACTAATAAGTTGTTGGGGTAGCTAATTTTGTAGCAACTAAACCCTCTTTCTCACCACAAATATAATAAGAATATTACATAAATTTCAAGTATGAGCAAAGTTCCACTATAATTCATGATCTAGGCATGGAAAAGTAATTATCTTAGTAATTTTGACAAATTTTGAATCTACTTATATGGTTAAAAATTCAATTAGAGTTCAAAACCTTTGATGGTTAGAAGATTAGATGGCTCCTTATATTTATATGTAGATAGTTTAAATCACGTTTAGATTCAAAGCATGACAAGGGTAACATCCCCAAATACCTCTCCTCCTCATCGAGGCATTCTATAAAAAAGTCAAACTTCTATCATATAAACAAATAAATAAAATTAATATACAAATGTAAAATGATAGTGAAAATAAACATGCATATTTTGAATTCATTAATTAACACATTGCAAATATAAAGCATTTCAAAGATAGAAAAGCATGAACACTTGCCTATAAATGAAGGCAAGTCCACCAAACTAGTTGTTGAGGGAAACTCTCCCCCTAGCCATAGGAATCAACTAGGGATTCCACCCCTCAAGCTAGACCATGATACCAACAAGGTGAAGGGAACTTTGGCATAGCTTTAATCTCACTTAGTCGAACCCATTACACTCATGGCATAGCTAATATGCTCACTTCTTAGCACTCTTGACCCTCATTTAGCGATTGACTACCATCACACTCTCTTCTCCTTCACAACGTGAATGAGGTATTCTCTTTCTTTATGCCATAGTGTCTTGGGAATGTTCTTCCCTTCCAATGTAGGTAGGAAGAGTTCAAGACTGTTGGTTTCATACTTCAAATGACCTAGAAGAAAGAGAATACCTCATAAAGAAACATGATTTTTATGAAACTAGTATTTGAATATGTACTTTTGGATATGCATTTTGATTTTTATTTAGGAACCTCAGGTTTATCTAAAATACTTTTTTATTGGAAATTAATGTTGAACACAATAATAGTATATTTCTTTTATTGAGAATTATTGTTGAAAACAATAATAATATACTCTATGACATGTAGCCATTATTTAATTATATAAAAGAGATTTATTGTTGAAAACAATAATAGTATACTCTATGACATCTAGCCATTTTTTAATTATATAATTCAATATTAATATAATTGGATTACACCCTCTTATAAAGTCTCCACTTTATATTCTTTATAATAACTTAGAATTATCCTGAACCAATTAAACCACAATAAATTATATAATTCTACCTAAACCAATTAAACCACAATAAATTGTATAGTAACTTGTATAATAACTTAGAATTGAAACGATCCAATTAAACCACAATGAAAGATGTATAATGACTTAAAATTGGCATCAACCAATTAAACCACAATAAAAGATATGAGAGTTGGCATTTCCATAAGGGTGTCATTTTCGTAGCCACCCTTATGGAAATGCTGGTCACAATTTATCGATGACCAATCGATTCGCAGAGATTTCCAAAAACCACTGCATTTATGCATGCAAGGAGATCTGGTCTTTGAAATTTTAATTAACTGTAATTACTAAAATCTCATGCAGATATCAAAAACTTAACTATGGCGAGTTCCATTACCTTAAGCAAACATCTCAAACAAATCCAAAACTTAAGTATACAGAGTTTACTTTCCTACGCGACTCTCTCCTATAGATATAAATAACTATCAAATTTTCGTTATACAAGTTTCCAAATCGGGACCACGTATTAGTAGTAATCACTTAAAGTAAAAAGATAGAGAGAACCAAAGTCGAAGGTGAAAAAGTTAAACAAGCATGTTTCGATCTTTCCACAGGAAAGTCGTCGACTCTTCTGGTAGTATAGTTGAAAAATAGATAAGTAATAACAAGTTAACTCGAACCTGGTGTAAGAATTCAACGATAATTCTATACAGAAGGGGACTGGCGTTTTCACTGTTAACTAATTGAAAGTTCATCAATCAGACCTAAAGGAAGATCGCTTAACAACGATCTGCTACAGGTTGACTCCATCCTGATTTTGAGGTGAAATACTTCATGTGGAAGTATGGACCAACCTTTATATAAATAAGCTCTGCGCTAAAAAATAAAGTTCAATAATCAAACACAAAGGAAGATCGAATTAACATCGATCTGCTACAGGTTAAATCCGTCCTGAGTTTCGGGTGAATTGCTTAAACTAGAAGTATTAACCAATGTTTAAAAAAATACATTGTGCTAACGCCGACAACGATAGGATCTACTAAAATTAAAGGAGACGGTTAAGGTATTAACCACTATCCTGCAACATGAGCTTAATTGAAAGTGATTTATCCAGTAATTTTTACTACAATCTTAGAACTTTGTCATTGCATACAAGCAGATATCTCATCAAATAATGAAAATAAACTAGTATAAATAAGGGATTGACTAGTATGGGTGGCGTTCGCATACAATGCAAAGACCGATGTGTGCATAGTGGGATGAACTTATTCATGCAAAGTTAAACTAATAAAAATGGTATATACATTATGCTAACAAAAATTGATACCATAACTCTGTGTTGTACAGAGACTGGTTATCTGGGGTGCTAACTCCATTCTCAGGATTCAAACTAAACCAGGAGTATAACAAAACATTGATGCTGTAACTCTGTTCTATACAAAGACTAGAATGAAAACAGATGTCTTTAAAACAATGAATCAAAAATATCTGTCTACTAGAGAGATCACGCCGATCTGAGTGCTTAATGGAAGTCAATAAATTACTTACCAAAGCCTCTCTTCATATACAATGATTTGGTGAGCTGACGCTCCTTTCAAGCCCATACTTAATTTATTTGGCTCACTTCCTGTCAAAATTTATGTTTCAAGCCTCTCATTCCCATATTTATGCTTTAAATTTGGTGAACCTTATGCATATTTGAAACTCCTCAGACCTCAAATCCTAGCCCGGGTTTCCCAGCCCCATCCTACTCCGTTGGCCCTTTGGATCATTGTTTGCTTTCGGTTGATAAATAATTTTTGGAATTGTTTGTATTATTCAAATTGTTATTTCAAAGTTTTAACAATTTAGGTTGATGGGAGATATCATAAGAATTATGTATTTATGTAGCTATTTGTTCCAATTTGTTCTATTTTTTATAAAATTTTAGATGGATTCTTGGAAATAGTTTGATTACAAATTTAAATCACTGCAATGTACTCTTACTCATTTACGAATGAATTATAATATAGTGTTATGTTATGTAATATTTTTTAAAGGATATATGTTGCCATTATTTTGGTTAATATGTCTATGTTTTTTAAATATATTTGTTTGGCTTTTTAGTAAAATTGTATTAAAAAATTTAGAGAAAAAATGTTGTGATGAAATTGACATATAAAAACTAAAATAGTTGACGTGTAAATTTAAGAAAGCTTAAAATGGCATGTATGAAAAACACAAAATCATTTGAGATATGTAAAATTCCATGCTTCCTCGATAGCACCAGAAATCCGTTGCATGCTTCCTGGTAATTGTTAAACTTAAAATTTATTTCTGGTGAATGAGAGGCTTGAAACTTAAAATATGCCTCTCATTCCCATATTTTACATACCTTTTAATCTAGCTCACTTGGTTCAAAGTTGCTTTATTTCTTATTAGGTTTTGAGTTCAAGTCTTAGGAAGTTACTTTTAAAAGAAAAAGTGCATGCAATTTCTATTTTCAAGTTACTTTATTGTAAAAGTGGATCTCACTTAAATAATAAAAAATAAAAATATAAGTGAGTCACTTAAGTTCTTTTTTTGTTGCACTATTTAAAAGTAATATCATTGTAAAAGTGAAATCACTTATTTTACAAAAGTGGTTCACTTAAAGCAACTTTTTTGTAAAGTGATTGTCAAAAGGTTTATCTTGGGAAGAGGGGGGTTCTTTTTTTGCTAGACATTCTCTAACTGCCACGTCACTATTTGGGACATCTTCAACAGTTTCTTTGTTTAAGCATAACTTCATCATACAGAGTCAGTTTTCAGTGCCGTTTTTTTTTTTAAACTGCCTATTTTTTCGAGCTCTTCACATCCAGACTATTGGTTTCTGCTTTTATAGCCATTAATTTAAAAATATGGCCACCCCTTGTGATATTCTACTTAACAGTTCCAACTATTTCTCATGAAAATATCGTATGGAGGATGTTCTACGAAGTAGGGGACTTTTCAGAATTACCTCAGAGAAAGAAACAGAACCCACTGATGATGATAAGAAAATAAAATGGGCAAATAGATGTGACAAAGATCGTGGATTGATTGGGATGTCAGTCTCTACTGATTTGTGATTCCACATATCTAGAATTGATGAACCTGATGATGCTTGGGACAAGTTGGAATCTGTGTTTGGTAAACACAATGAAATTCAAGGTCACCAACTCGAAAATGAGTTGATTTCTTTAAATCCAAGTGACTTTTCATGCATTCAAGATTATTTATCTAAGTACAAAACTCTTAAACTCTGTTGTGCAGAATGTAAGATTAAGTCCTTTGGTAGTACTCAAAATGTAGGCTGGCGATCCTGATGATTGAAAGTCTACTGCACGTTATGTTTTCAGTCTAGGATCTGGACCTATCACCTGGGCTTGTAAGAAACAACAAGCTCTTGCTCTTTCTTCAGCAGAAGCAGAATATCGAGCCGCAGTTAATGCTAGTCAAGAAGCTTTATGGCTTCGACAGATCCTTTTATAGTTTGGATTCGAGCAGTAGCAACCTACTCCACTTTGGTGCGACAATCAAAGTGCCATCAAGCTTGCCAAAGATCCAATTCTACATCAACGCAGCAAACACATTGAGCTACATATGCACTTCATCATAAATCTTGTTCATGATCGTGTTTTTGAAGTGCTCTTTTTCCCTACAAATGATCAAGTTGCAGACATCTTCACCAAGTCTCTTACATAAGCGAAGTTTTCTAAACTTCGATCTATGTTAGGAGTTCAAGAACTTGTCATTAAGGGGGGATAGGCTCTAATGCCTCCTTCCTTCTCCTAATAGTGTCACTTTTGTAAATCCTTCAATCCTATCCCAAGTTGTTCTTAAAGGGGGATGTTAGGATATTTAGACACTTAGGAGTTAGTTAAGATCAACTTGTGTAATATATTCGTTAGGGATAGTGTGTTTCTTTAGTATGCATTAATATGCATTTGTAAATACTTAATCCGACGGTCACGATATGTTCCTAACATAGAGTGATCCAACGGCTCAACTTCTCTTAGATCATCCTAACCTTGATCCGTGGCTTAGCACCCGATTGGTCCATGATCTCTATTTAAAGAGCATGGAGGGTCATTGCTTAGTTGATCGATTATGAGAAGCTCATTTGTAACTTTATTTCTTTGCATAATAAATTGTCCCGTAGAATCTCTTTGGATGGGGCCCTGGAGTGTTTCCCTCAAGAGGGTTTAAACCACATCAAAACATCGGTGTGTTGATCTGTGATCTGTTTGTGTGAAGTGGTTTCTCTTGGTGTTCGGTCCTTTGGTAGTACCCTGTGTACCCGAACACTACAGGTGTTGAAGTGCTCATGGCTACTATTAAATTGTCCCTGTTATCTGCGGCATGGAGCACATAAGTAGGATGTCTCTAATTTCATCATCCAAGATAATTTTAATGGAGGAAAGTTGATTGGTAGTTATATTAAATTCATTTAAGTGCTCTTGAATTGAAGCCTCCTCCTTAATTCCCTATTCTATTTTGTCCCTTGTCTCTCTATGTTCTAATACTGTTGTCTCTACGTATATACCCAATTTTTCCTAGCCTCCATACATTGCACCACTTCTTCAATGTGCATGGCATTGTCATTGGAAATTACTCTCACCTGTATAGTAAATCTACTCACTAAATAAATTTGACAATGGAAAATAGTCAAGAAACACACAAATTTTCAAGAACAAGCATACAAGTATAGAGAACACACAACAAGGAAAAAACCCTAATTTTGTTATTATATGCTTCAACACACCAAAAACAATATGCAATCAAGATATTACAATATTTTACAATGGAGCTTGCATCGATACAAGGCATCTAGATCCTTCGGATACAAACAACAGAAGAAGTGGCTTCATGTAGATGTCACTAAACATTTAATTTAGTAATTACATTCTTACCTACCATCCAAAATAGGAGACTGAGCACTCACAGATGAGTTCGCTTTCAACAGTTCAAATGTGCTGGAATTTAGGTTCACTGACTAACAATATATATAGCACTATCAACTCTTCCCAAACGAGATAATTTCCATCTTAATCCATGGTTTCATAAATAGGATATGTTGGGTGATGGTTTCAATTCACTCAATATGGTTTATGGCTAGAAATAACAAGTAATTTGAACTTTTGTGCAGTAAGGACACGAATCGGTAAATTTTTGTAGGATAGATAATGGGTGGGAAAAAGGAAAGAATCAATGAATTTTTGTATTTTAGATGATTTTAATCATGGGTAAAGAAACAAAGATTGTAAATTCATTATTTTAAGTTTAATTAGATCTATTTTAAATTCAGGTTTATTAAGTACTTGAGAGATCCTAATTTTTGAAATGTATAACTTTTATTGATGTGTAAAATATTTAAGATAAAAAATTTAGGAATTTGTTTAAGATTTTGTAGGAGATTGTTGAGATATTCTCTCAACATCCCTATCAATGTGTGGGATTAGTTGGATCTAACTTCAACTATATATTCATTGATGTACACATTGTATTCTATATATGTTGTTGTGTCAAATAAAAAAATATTATTTTGTGTGAACAATGTCTCATATCTCAATTTCTAAATTTTAGATAGATCTATGTTGATTTTAATTTTTTGATTTAATAGACCTATATGTTATTTTGATACCTTATATAAAACAATCATTGTGCACATACATGAATAGATGAGCATCTCCCAACTACAACTCGCCTTCTCTAATCGAGACATAAAGATGTCCCAACTAGAGAAAAATAATGAAAATACTTATTAAGGATCATTATTGCTTGATGAAATTCGTTGTAAAATATCCATCCATATAAAAGAGGAGTCGATTCGATAATCACAAGTTTGGGTTAACATTTTTTCATATTCCACAACACTCGCATACCATTACCTAGAGCCATAGACATGTGAGCAGTCGCTTGAGGAGAGGTTGATCACACCCCCACCACGCAAATACATATAAATTCATGAAGTAATTCCATGGAGAGCTCTCAAACCGTTAGTAGCGGTGACATGAAAAGTAAGTTGTTCACCTACCACAAATTAAGTAGTTGTCCTACTAATTATTATTATCACAAATTTTCTAATAACAAAAATAAAGTAAAAAATATCGGCTAAAAACCAAAATTTCACACATAATAACCTAATATAACATCCCAAAACTTTTATAAACTACTTAACAAATAGCCAAGCATATATCGTCCATCAATATATGAACTAAGATAATGCCCTCAACAATAAATTTCCTCTTAAATATATATATATATATATTTTAGATAAAACATTTCAGATTAACATGTGTAAACTTTATACCCTCTAAATAATGTCGAATCGAATATCAAATGTGTAAAATTTACGCATTTTGAGTCGACAAACTAGACGTATTTGTAATTTCCATCCATTTGAATATTGAAGTCTAGTTATACATGTTCCTACATTGGATTACAACTGCCTCCTTACCCAATCTGAAATGCTCTAGGGAAATTATGCATGTTGAATTATCATCATTCTGGATATGCTCTTTTGAAATGATTATACAAGGAAATCTATCTCTGGCTTCAATTACTCCTCCTACTCCTCAGCGTGCTAATGTTATTATTGGTCTTTTTCCTCCTTCCATCTGCGACAACTACTGGACAATGAATCTATCTGTCGTTTTGACATGGTTACGATTTTCTTCAGCCAAACCATTTTGTTTTATTTTCAAGTGTGTCTACTTGCATGGTTATATTAGTCTTAGGTTAGGCTCTAATCCTGCACATAAAGTGCCGACACATCGAAGCTTACGAGCCTTGGGTTGACAATTTAATGTCGAATTAATAGTGCATATATTTTTACCGACAAGGTTCTTTCTCTCATACCCCCTTTTCCAAATGTTCATGCATGTGGGAGTATACAATTGTGAAGTACAACTCCACAACCTCTCTTCAATTCTCATGAATCAAAGAAACCATTTAAAAAATGGTGCTCCTCCTCACTGTTGGGCCTAGGTTGAGATAAAGTTTTGGAAGTACCTTTTTGAGGCAAGTAGGGAAAGCTGAGCTGAGCGCAGCTCAGAAATACAATTTTGGCTAAGTATTGAGGATGCTGCGAAGTTGTGCGCAACATCCAACTTTTGACCAGACTGCGGAGTTGCGCACAGCATCGAAGTTTTGGCTGTGATGCGAAGACTAGTACTGCATCGATGCAGTGCTGTGGAGTTAGGAGGACACGTGGAGCCAGCAAAGTGGTGTGCTGGACAAGTATCAAGTATAGCTACCGGCTCGACCGGTAGCAACCATTTTTTGAAAAGATATTTCAGGATTGCCGAGCAGCGGACGTAGGCAAAATAGGAAGGCGGCCACGCATGGGTTGTTAAGGAAAGCGACGTTTGGGACGCTTAGAAGGTAAAACCGTTAGAGAGAAACGGTTCGGAAGAAGCATCCTGTAGGAACGCGTGCGATAGGAAGGATGATAGTGATATAATTAGGACGTGGAGATCTGCCATGATCAAGCAGACGATACCAAGAGCTAGCAAGCCGGTTTGGAAAACTGACGCAGTTTTGCAAACCCTTAGGGTTTTGGGTTTTAGGTCTTCGACATTGTACAGATATGACCTTCGGGCATGATCTATTTAAGAAGACACTTTTGTATGGGATGGGGGTTGGTTAGTTTATTGGGGATTAGAGTAATCCGGAGATAACATTTTTGTATTGTAAAATCTCTCTAAGCTAAGAATATTGTAAAGGCTCTGTAGCTGTGTGTGCAGAGACCTAGCCGAGAGAAAGGAGAGTCTGCAGCTGAGTGCGCAGACTAAGAATGGTTTCCCCATCCATTTTGAAATAAATATATTACCAACCGTTCTTATGGACGTAGCTTTCCATCCGAGGAAGTGAACCACGTTAAATCCTGTGTTATGTGATGATGTTTATGAATGAATGACTGCCTGTATTTTCTGTAGAATGAATGCTTGAATTTTTCCTTGCATGCTGTAATATGAGAACTTTGATATGCATTTACCAATATGAGAAGTTTGGGAATGAGATTATAGGTTCCACGGAAGCAGATGAATGGCAAACATTTCAATTCTAGGTTACGATCGTGAATCAGTCATTTAAGTTTAAATACTTTCTTAAACACAGTGAAGGAATGCAACACAGTTAGTCATGTCTATCATTTCAGTTCCTGTTGTAATAATCCAAGTTCTAGAATGAATGCTAGAAAGATAACCCGTAAGTTCCTGAATGAATGGATGAGTGATATTCATTTCAGTTCCTTAACGTTTCCGAGATCTTCCAAGTGGAGGATAAGTGTGGGTAATCCGCAGTTCCAGTAGAATATTCGCAGCAGTAAGAAACCCTTAGTGAGGCCCACAGTGTTTCCTCCACTGCGCAGTAACACTCGCAGCATAGATCCTACTGCGTACCGCATCACTTTTCCCCGCAGTGCACTCCTTCTGTCCTGTGCTATGCAGCTTGTTCATATAAAAAACTCATCATTTACTAAGGAAACCTGATTCCGCAGTACCCCATAAGATACACCTCGGGTGAGACCTCAACCTGCTCGTAGGTTGTTGCCGAAAGGGCCGGTGCGAAGGGGTTTTGTTGGTCAAAGGGAGAACCGCAAAGAACTTGGGTCTAATCGGAAACCTCTAGGTCAGTTTAAGCCAACACTCACCCCTACAGATCACATATATTCTCTTCTTTATGGTATCTTTTGTTCAGTGTATTTTGTGATTAGTTACCCTTTGAGTCATACTAACATCATGTTCCCCCATGTCATGTATCAATACCCCAACCCCTCTGAGTTCCCCCCATTGTAGTTGTAATGCCTAGTATCCCAAGTGTTGTCCCTCCCGTGATATCATTTTCACACATGCTTCCAGGCTATCCATGCATTCATACTCTAAACAAAGGAAATTTGATTCCATTACTCATAGACCCTTATACCCTCCAGTAGTGTCTTAGTCCCATGTATGGTTCTATTAATACATTGGTTTTATCCCTCATGCTTCCATCAAGGAAACACTATTTCCTTGCTGGTTCTGGGCCTCCCTCTGTCAACACCAACACATTCACTCCAAAGGATAGACCTAGGGGCATCTTGTACCTTACCCTCATAACCACCACTGATGATGCCCTTCGACCAATTGAGAGGAGAGATTGGTGCCCCTTGGATGGGTTATGTCTTACGTGCTTGATGTTAACTAAATTATCACACTAGTAAGATTCGTACAGGTTGATGGTTCTCTCATTATTCGTTTGAAGACCCCAGATATACATTGACTCTATTCCTATGGAAAGTATCTAGGGAAACCCCTCAACATTATGGTTCTAGAAAAAAAAAATTCTAATAATTTCAGTGTATACATACCAAACCTGGGGCCTAACATGAACATATGCATGGTTTAGAAAAAAATGAACACACCAATCTTCAAAGAAAACCATTATCTTGGATTTATACTAATTTTCAATAAATAAAAGTTATATATTTTGAAAGTTAACTGGATCGTCTATGTTTTGTCATTTTATGCTGTGTTATAAAATGTTGTACCTCTAATATTTATTTTTAGTGATAATATTTCTATTTTTCTATGTTTCCATTGCAATTATCGTGCCATTATTGGGTGGCATTACCTTGCACCAAGTCATGATCAACAACAGAATCATCATAACCCATTTTCAAAGAAGATAACGCTTTTCAAAGAAAAATTGTATTAACCAAGGATTTAGCCTAGAACAAATCCCCCAAATTCCTTTAGAGAGTTTCTCTAGTTTTCTCTTCCAAAATTTTCAATAACGCCAAATTTACCAAACAAAGCCTTATAAGGCTTCTTTCCTTTCTCTCCAACACTTCACATTCTTCATCTTTCATACCAATGGGTCTAATTCCATATACAACAAACCCATATATATTAACCTATGAGCAAATACTCCATCGTGATATTCAACGGCTCAAAATTAGTGCCTAAAGTAAACTTCTCTATTTCTATTCTAAACGTGCTTTCCCATTTCGTAATTTTTTCTCCTACAAAAACTCTCATCAATCCAAGCTTAGATAAAAAAAAAACATTGTCCCTAAGAACTTGGATCGAAGATGTTCAATATCATACCAAATGCAAGGAAGTAGAGGTGCTTATCAAATAGATAAGAATCTGTACAGATCTAGGTAAACAAAATTGCAGCATTAAATAACTAAGAAACATACAACCATTGGAGAACTATATCTATCGAAAACCTTTCTGGGAGAAAAAAACCCACACTCCAAAGCACACTCAAATTAATTTATAAACAACCAATAAATGATAATAATACATTATAGAGTCTATGTGTCTTCAACAAAGTTAAAAAATCAAGCACATTATTCCCTCCAACCATAGCACTCAATAAATATGCATAACAAAATCATTAAACTATTTATTGTTTTCCACTTCTATATGTTGAAAACCACCAACAATTGCTTTGCCAACTATTATTGCTTACTATTTATTGCATGCTAATGGTCTACACTTATTATTTTCCATTACTTAGCATTGATTCCCTTATTCTCACAATTCAAGAAGCATTACCTATCATTACATGCACAATAATAGGTACATTATCCAACAAATAGATGGTATATATTTATATTATTAAAGACTATCATTACATGCACAATAATAGGAACATTATCCAACAAATAGATGGTATATTTTTATATTATTAAAGGCTAGAAACTTGAACCAAGTACCGTACTATAAACTTGAACCAAATAAATATGGAAAACCAAAATTATCAAATTTTGTAGAAATAATGTTTTAGGTTTTCATTCCTTTTAATATATGTGAAAATAATAACCATAGTCATTCCTATGCTCCCTATGTTCAACATGGCAACTTTATATATTCTCTCTCAATAGAGAAAACAAGACTACTTAAAAGGCCCTAACGAGTAGCTAAATTAATATAATGTAAATGGATACCAATGTTATGTGTTATGCAACTTTGGTACATATTCATATAGTATAAATAATAATGTTATTTTCATAGTTTTACAAAATTATTTAATATTTAAAATATAGAGTTATAAAATTATTATAATTTTCTATTTTTTATTTGTATTTCAATTCTTTATTGATGTTGTTTATTTTAGATGGCCTTGTAAATTTAATAAATAATCAAAGTGTTTATAAATCAATAAAAAATGAAAAAGAAGTAAAATAAATATATACCATGTATGTACAACTTCTCCATATTCTTAATATATATGTTACAGTTGATTCCCTATTCTATTTCATCCCATGTCCCTCTTTGTTCTAATAATGTTGTCTCTGGGTGTCTACCTAAATCTGCGTAGCCTCCATACACTACACTTATTCAAAGTTCCTAACAATGACAATGTAAATTTCTCTGACCTGTGCACAAAATCTGCTCACTAAACTAATTTGACAATTTACAATAGGAAAGAAACACGTAATTTTTCAAGAACAAGCATACATGCATACATAATAGAGAACATGGAAAAAACATATTATTTGGTTACTATACACTTCAACCAACTAAAACAAATATACAAGATATTACAATATTTTCCAATGGAGCATTATCAATAAAAGGTTTCTAGATCCTTTAGATACAAACAGTAGAAGAGTTGGCTTCATGTAGAAGCCATAGAGCATGTAATTCAATAATTTTGTTCTTAACTACCAACCAAAATAGGAGACAAAGCTGGAATTGGGAGGTGAGCTAGATTTCAATTGTTCGAATGTGTCAGAATTTAGGTTCAACAACTAACATTATCCCACTTGAAACTAAATGGATTATCTTGCTATGATGGCCCAAAAAATTTGATGTTCTTTTAAAAAACTATACATCAACTTACCCCAGGCATGCCAAGCTTCTACATAGCTCTTGCTTGTCTCTTGGAAAAATTTTAGTGAGCATATCAACAGGATTCTCATTTGCAGACCAATATTTTCTAGATGTAAATGGCCTACTTCCAACATTTGTCAAATCCAATAGTACTTCAGATCAATGTGCTTGGTATTTGAGTGAAATGTTGGGTTTTCGTCCAAGTGAATGCCACTATGATTATCACAACACAACACATACTTATCTTGTTTTATTCCTATATTTGCTAGGAATCGATGCACCCACAACATCTCTTTGCAAGCCTATGCAATTATGTATCAGGGATAATTTTAAGGACCCATACTTATTTAAAAGTGTATAAACCTTGGCGAATCTTACCAATTCTTAAAATGTTAGCTATAAAATATTTGGCAATATTTTTCTAAAATTATTTCAATTTCTAAGGATTTTTTTTAGTTTATATAATAAGTTGGCGATTTTTAGAGTGAAAAAAGTTTATCCCATCAAAATTGGGCGAAATGGGGCTTCAAAAGATGCAAATTGGCAAATATTTTTTGAAAACAAACATGGAAAAATAGCTCATGGGCTAAATTTCGCCCCTAAAATTATCCTTGCTATGTATTCTACCTCAGTTGTGGAGAGAGTCACTACCCTTTGTTGCCGAGATACCTAGGATATTCTTTCACCTACGAATGTATACAAAAAACCAGTGGTTGACTTTCTAGTGTCCACATCTCCACCCATATCTGCATGCATAAGTCCTTCAAGCACAATATAATTATTACTTAAACATAAACAGTAATGACTAGTACCCTTGAGATACCCAGGATATTGTTGCACCTACAAATGTATACAAAAAACCAGTGGTTGACTTTCTAGTGTCCATATATCCACCCATATCTGCATGCATAAATCCTTCAAGCACAATATCATTATTACTGAAACATAAATAGTAATGACTAGTACCCTTGAGATACCTTAGAAAGAACTTTACCTCTTTCCATTTTTTTGTGCAGATTGGAAAGAAACCCCCTCACTGCTCCCATTGAATGTGCAATTTCTAGTTGTGTACATACCATGACATACATCAAGTTGTCAACTACTGAAGAATAGAGAATTTTATTCACTTCTTCCTTCTATTTTTCATTACTAGGGAACAAATCAACACTGAGTTTGAAGTGGGCTACAAGAGGTGTACCAATTGGCTTGGAATCCTTCATATTAAACATGTTAAGCACCTTCTCAATATATTTTTCTTGTTACAACCACAACGTTTTGTTCTTTCTGTCACATAAGATCCTCGTGCCCAATATTTTTTTGTTGGGCCCAAATGATTCATTGCAAAGTGGCTACACAAATCCTTATTAAACATGTGAATCATGTTCTTATCATGTCCAACAATTAGCATGTCATCCATGTATAACAATAATATAATGTACTTTTCTTGGTCATACCTCTTGATGTAAACATAATGATTAGCCTCTAGCTTACAAAAACCATTTTCTATCATAAATTAATCAAAATTATTATACCATTGGAAAGGTTATACCTATTTCATCCGATAGAGGATTTTCTTCAACCTACAAACCAATTTCTCTTTACCTTTAATTTTGAATCCCTTTGGCTACTCCATATAAATATCCACCTACAATTCTCTATGAAGGAAGGTTTTCTTCACATCTAACTATTCACACTCCAACTCTAAAGTAGCAATGAGACGAAGAATAACTCCAATGGATGACATATTAACAACAGGTGAAAAGATTTCAGTAAAACCAATACCTTCTTTTTTGGAAAATCCCTTTACCACCAACCTTGCCTTGTACCTTTCTGGCTTCCCTTCATCGTCATTCCTAATTATGTATACCCATTTTTTTGTAGAGCTTTTCTTTCTTTTGGAATATTTTAGTAACTCTCAGGTTTTGTTTTTCAATAGCAAGTCAATTTCTTCCTTCATATATTTCTTCCAATTTTTAACTTTCTCATCATCACAAACCTCCTCGAAACAATTAGGTTCACCTTCATTAGTTAACAAAATATAGTTTGAGGGTGGATACCTTTGTGGGGGAGTATGAGGCCTATTAGACCTGTGAACCAAATATGGTGGTGTTTTTTTTGGTTCGACCACTCACAATGGCTGCTACAAATGTTTCTTATTGTTGTTCTCCATCATTTTTCAGCTTGTTGTCCCTCATTTGCTAGTTGTTGTCCATCATTTCCTTGAATTAGTTGTCCATTTTCTTGCAATGCTGGGATATTTTATTTTTTTTCAACAAACATATCACCAATTTGATTAACCTCCATATCACATGTATACCTATTAGCCATCTCTAACTCATTGAATATGAAATCCCTTATTCTAATAAATTTATGTGTAACCAGATCCCATAGATGGTAACCAAACTCACCATTTGCATATCCCAGAAAAATATATTTGATGTATTTATTGTATAATTTATTCCTATGGTCTTTGGGAATATCCAAAAAAATTCAAATGAGAATATTTACCTTCTTACAAATCCAATTTTCTTTAAGAATTCCACCATCCAATACTATAGTAGGTGATGGATTGATGAGGTAACATGGTTTCCTCGCTACTTCTACCCAAAAATACTTTTCTAACCCATAATTTGACAACATGCTCCTAACCTTCTCCATGATAATGGGATTCATCCTTTCTATAGTGCCATTCTATTAAGAAGTACTAGGGACAATCCTCTCATGTTTTATGAAATACCTGTTAAAATAATTCTTGAATGCTTTGGAGCAATACTCTCCACCATTATCTACCCTCGAGAGCTTGAGTATTTTGTTAGTCTCTCCTTCAACACCAACATGAAAATTTGGAAATATCTCAAATACCTCGCTCTTTCCTTTCATGGGGTAGGCCCAAACCTTCCTAGATGCGTTATCTATGAATGTGACAAAATATGACGCTTCTCTTAGAGACTTAACATTAACCGTCCCAAAGACATTAGAGTGTACCAATTCTAATACAATTGTTTTCCTTTCATGGCCTCCTCTCATAAATGAAACTCTTTGTTTCCTATGTACCATATATGCAATCCTCACAAAGGTCAAGTGAAAAGGATTTCAAAGGTAGAAGTAGATTTTTTCCAACAAGGGTTTTTATGCCCTTTTCGCTCATGTGACCCAAGTGCTTATGCCATAAATCTGGCAAGTTTCCTTCCTTTTCCATAACAAACACATATTATTTTATTCATTTCCCTTCATGTATACAATGTTCTTCTCGTGATTCCTTTAGCCATGACTATTGCCCCTTTACTAATTTTCTATCCACCTTTTTCCAAAACATGTGGAGCAACCTTCATCATTCAATTGCCCCATAGCGATTAGGGTCATGCGCATATGTGGAACTTGCCTAACTTGTTTTATCGATATATTATGTCCATTCTTTGTGTGGAATCAAACATCTCCCACTCCAACAAGGTTACGGAAATGATTATGTCCCAAATGTACTCTACCATAATCACCAGCTTCATATGCAATATAATTTTTTTTGAATGAAGTTAGATGGTCAGATTCCCAAGGGTCAAGAATCCAATCAATTACTTCTATAAGTATATAAACCTGCATATTCCATTGAAACAATAAATAAACCATCACCATCTATAACTATAATAATGGCCTCACATTCATTTATGTTGGCTGTTTTTTCTGTGTTGATTTATATTTCCTCCTATTCTTGTTACGGAGAAAAAATTCATATCGCTTGGGGTAGACCACAACAGACAAACGAATACCAGAAATCAACTCAATTCCAAACGCATGCTATATAAATGTAAATACTAAGAATTGGAATAAAAGACCAACATTCAACCAGACATTTGATGTAGATCCCCGTTGAGCTTTCAAATCTCTACACTTGAACCTGTAGCTTAGTCTCAACAATAAACACAAGCAAGTGCATATGATATATGAAAGTTGTTAGCATAAAAAATAACACAATCCATAATATAATAAGAAAATGTTACCCAATGATAATAAACAATCATTCACAACATCAATTGGAAGAGAAAATGAGTATTTCTATTAATATGAACAAGAAGTACAAGATACAACCTCTTGCCGGCAACTCATATGAACCAAGAACTAGGTCCCTCCACTTGTGCCTCCACCACTTCAATCCCCCATGCAATGGAAAACTCATGAGTAAAGGATCGAATCCTTCACAAGATATGGAAGAGTTTGGTAGGTGAACATAAATGTTTCACAACAACTAGGATCAATGGATGTAGACTCAAGCTATCGCAAAAATCCAATAGAGTTTCGATGCTCTCTCTTTCTCCTCCTTCCATGCACCATAAGAGCTCAATATATCAGACTCCAAAGGTAGGTGAAAGGTCGAATCGAGTTGTTTCTAGATACATGAGGGCCAAAGGTCACAATGGCTGCTTTTTGGAGTGAAAAATAGAGTTTTTACTATTATTTACGAAAAGGTCGATGTACGCGGGCTGTTGTGATGCAGCCTGCGTATACACGAGGTGTAATAAAGTAGCTCATGTATAACGAGGAAAAATAGGAAAAAAGGGGTTCAATGGGAACAATAAGTATGTTTTTGAGTCTATAAATAGGTAAGGGAATCCAAACAGTATATATGCTCACAAGGCAGAAAAATACTGTATAACAGATGCCCCCTAATGTGTGAGGTCAGAGAAGGTACTACGATGGCCGAAATACATTATGAATCTCAGAAGTGGAGTGAGGGAGACACAAATGGAAGGAGTATCCCACTCGTCATAATACAATGATATCTTTGAATACATATCGGTACAATACATAGAAATATGATGCAATGGCCATGAATATGAAGTATATAGTGAATACATATCATGAGAGGTCATAGCCATGACCCATATACAGTAAGATATGGTCTCCTGCTGAAGAGGAAACAACTGATGCAAAATGAAGGTACAAACTGTTGATGTATGAGACTGATCTCTCATAAGTACAATCACAATCACCAGTTGCATACTGAATTCCATTGAATTCTGGGAACTTCTACACAAATCATCTACGGTGCATGCCCTATCAAGCGAATAAAGGTGTTGATGTTGAAATTGATGTGGCATTGTCTGATTACCAGTCATTGATGTATATCGTTAACAGATGCGAGATAACCCACCAATAATGAAAATAGGAATCAAGGCACGAAGTACATTCACCAATTGTGAATACAGGTGTTGAGGTCGAACACTTGATGAATCCATCGATTAGGGGACATTGATGAATTACCAAGATTTCGATGGCAAGAAAACCTTCCACTAACAACTGCAAGCCTCAAGCTACTCAACGGACTCTAAGTCTCGACTCCGGAATAAATGAGTTGGAGTTGAAGGAATGAAGGCTTGCTGGAAGGAGGGCATTAATGGATTCCCCATCAACCAAAATAAGGTAACAGCTACAATAAAATATTTGGAAGAACTCGAACTAATAGAACGAGCTGTAGGAATGGCCGACATGGAATAGTCAAGAGATCTGAGGAGTGGCCGACTCTGGTTTCAAGACTTCCTTTGAACAAGAGCATGATCAGATGGATAGACTCAGGAAGCATAGACTCAAGTACTAGATAATAATAATACTTTGTGACCCATCAGGCATCGACAAAGGCTCCATAATGACTGAAAGCTTAACCAACCTGTGGAGTAAGATCTGGGAAACGAGTACAGCTCCTAAGGTCCTATTAATGTCCCAACTCATGATGTATGGAGTGGAGATGAATGCTATGTTCAAAGGCGACACGACAGCTATCAATAAGAGGTAGTACAAATTTCTTGTCTAGCTTTTCAGTTATAAGAGTTTTTTTTCTATTTCATATTATAAAGTTTGAAAAGGAATAAAATTGATTATGGTACAGAAGTGAGGGAACGAGTGTCAAAGGAAGGAAAACTAGTTCCAAGCAGTGGAACAGACATATGATCAATGCAAGGAAGCATGTGCAGGATGTGGACACTCGGGGGGGTGTTCCCTCAAGGTAAAGGGTCATCAAGCTGCGAAAGATAAATTAAGGCTCTCCTTGGCTTGGAAGGCAAAGTGCTCAGGAACATGGCTAATAGCTGAAGAAAAACAGGAGTCGACACAAGGCTCAAATGCAAACAGGATAATGCAATGCATTCACAACTCGACATAAATGGGGAGTCCTCATGGAAGATGGCCAGAATAAAGATAAAGTAGAGTATGAGTCTTCATCGCGATGCCATGGTGTGATTACAAAGGAATCCCAATCCTAAGGAGAAACAACTGCATGGATGCCAAAAGACATAAAAATGATCTAACTAGGGAACCCATGGTCGGACAAGCCCTACCGCCAAATAATGACACTTCTAAAGCAGTATGAAGGTGCCATGTCAGTTAAAAAGTGGGGTCGCACCTAAGGTTAATGAATATAGTCATAAGGTCAAATGCAAAAATGCGGGTGCAATGACATCCTAACCTATATGAAAGGTGTAGAAAATACCTATCAAAGGCGCAAAAAGGTCCAAAATCCACTCTTGTCGGAAAAAACTGCTCAAAAGGCACTTCATCAAGACATATTAGTCCAAAAAGCTCAAAAATGGAAAAAACTATATAAAAGTGGGTTTGAAAAATTGATAAATAGTAAAAAGAAATGTTTTTACCACATCATTTTAACTTTTCACTCCACATAGTGCATTTGGGTTGTTTTTACCTCTGATCTTCAATCGAAGATTCCGGGAGCTATGAGCCATGAAACCACGAGCTGTCTGGACTAGATAAGAGCTATCAACTTCCTCTTCAATTCTATAGTTTTCAAATTTGTTTTTAATGGTAAATTTTTAATCTTTTTAAATGATTAAACCAATTCAACGCTGTAGGTGGGCTACCACTTATCGGGTCACGTGGAGGGCTACTTGTACGTGGTCAAACTAAACGTTGACTGTGTATACGCGTGACTGTATACAAATTATCCCACGTGTAGCGCCGAGTGTTGTGTTTTTTATGAGTTTTTAACATCAAAAAGATTTTTTTTTTGCCCCGGGATGGTTCTAGAATGGAGAGAAAGGAAGCATGACCTCATTGATCACCAAGTTTGTGAATATTTGGCCACCCAACAAGCATTGCAAGCTTGTGGATTATACAAATTTTGGAGCATCGAAGGTTTGAGGGCCCAAAACCGATTGCTCAGCACATTGGTCAACTACTGGGATGCAGAAGCACAACACTTTGACTTAGATGGGAAACCACTTTCATTGGAGGTGGAAGATATATATTTCATCACTCGCTTGTCCCACCAAGGGTAGGTGGCAGGTCTCAGGTCTCGCAGCATGGGGGTAGGAATCACTATTAGTGATTACATTGATAGGTATTGTATTGCTAGAACTGAGAAGGTGGGTAGCCAGATCCCCATAGAGTCTATAGCGATCCTAAGCATGAATATCATCGTCCTCACTCTCGGGAGGATAGCAGGATCAACCTCGCTTAATCAGGCCCCAAGGCCATTGATATTCTATGCGTCGAGAGCATGAGACCGACGGAATATGCCTAGTGCACAACGCTGCTGGGTACTATGAAGAACTAGTTGACGGAGTGCAAACTAGGGCGGGCCGAAAACCTCGATTTTGGTAGTATATTGTGCATCTTCTTCTTTGAGAGGGTGTCGGGCTTGAGTCCAAGGGTTGAAGTCCCTCCGCATAGTCTCTGAGATCCTTCCAAGACCCAGTGGGAGGAGATATTGACACGACAAGGGGGTGGCCGACAGAATTTCCCATATACTGATGAGTTTTTCCACTGGTGATGGCGACAGGTGATCGCCATAGATGACTATCCCTATGAGGGGATTGAATTCAGAGAGGATCGTGACATGCCACTACCACTAGGGGCTGCATTTAGGGACATTGGTAAGACTACTCTTTTTAAGTTTTGAATATTTCTTTTTTTTTGTATTTTTGGCTTAAGTGAAAGAAAAAAGATTTTTGGTGTGACATCATAAATTAATGTTTGACTGTTTGCTCACATATTTGGGTCTGGGAAGACCTCAGGGTTTCCCACGACATCGCTGTAGAGGCAAGGGAGGGGAGGTAGTAGGTGCAGCGGTGGAATGGAGAAAGAGAGAGCATCGAAACTCTATTGGATTTTTTCCATAGCTTGAGTCTACATCCATTGATCCTAGTTGTTGTGAACCATTTATGTTCACCTACCAAACTCTTCCATATCTTGTGAAGGATTCGCTCCTTTACTCGTGAGTTTTCCATTGCATGGGGGATTGAAGTGGTGGAGGCACAAGTGGAGGGACCTAGTTCTTGGTTCAGATGAGTTGCCAACAAGAGGTTGTATCTTGTACTTCATGTTCATATTAATAGAAATACTCATTTTCTTATCCAATTGATGTTGTGAATGATTGTTTATTATCATTGGGTAACATTTTCTTATTATATCATGGATTGTGTTTTTGTTTATGCTAACAAATTTCATATATCATATGCACTTTCTTGTGTTTATTGTTGAGACTAAGCTGCAGGTTTAAGTGTAGATATTTGAAATCTCAACAGGGATCTACATCAAGCATCTGGTTGAAGGTTGGTCTTTTATTCCACTTCTTAGCATTTACATTTATATAGGATGCATTGGGAATTGAGTTGATTTCTAGTAGTCATCTATCTGTTGTGGTCTACCCCAAACCATACGGAGTTTTTCTCCGTAACAATTCTCTCTTACATACACAAAACTCTCTTCTCATATGTCCTGGTTTTCCATAATGAAAGCAAGTAAATATGCATATTCTTGACTTTGACCTACCCCTTGACTTTAAATACCCCTATCTATTTCAATTTATTTTTTCCACAATCAACTATGGTTAGATATTCACCTCCCTGGTTTTTTTTAATTGATTTGTGTCGCAACTTCTCATTCATTAAATAAATACTAACATAATCAAACTTCAGGGTCCCTACAGGTGTTGAAGTGCTCATGACTACTATTAAATTGTCTCAGTTGTCTATCATGGAGCACATAAGTAGGATGGCTCTAATTTCATCATCCAAGATAATTTTAATAGAGGAAAGGTGATTTGTAATTATATTAAATTCCTTTAAGTTCCCTAGAACTGAATCCTCCTCGTTAATCTTAAGGGTATACAACTTCTTCATTAGGAAAAATTTGTTTGATGTTGTGTTTTTCTCATACAAATCATGTATTTTTTTTCCACAAAGCTTATGTTGTATTATCTTCAACATATTGAAGTAGACATACTTTGCTAGGCACTACATGATTATAGCAGTGGCTTTCCTGTCAAATTTTTTCCAGTCTTCGAGTTTCATTGATGAGAATTGACTTGCTACTCCCCCCATTGACAAACACTAGTATTTTAAAATTAAGATGTCTTCCATCTTTGATTTCCATAAAGTGAACTTGGCCCCATTCAGTTTCACCATATCGCTCATTGATGTTGTCTCCATGTTGCTCCAAATGTCAATCCCTAAAAACACGAATTTGACAAACTCAACTCACACTAATAGAAAATGCTTTAATGTGTATTGGTGACCTAATCACCGCTAGTACTAGATAAATTCTCACAAGCTTACACGCAAAGCGAATGCACAATAGGTAACCTCTCACAAGCTTTGGGAATCTTGTGTAGTAAGGATATGAGTTGTTATGGTTGATCCACTATTCTATTTTGTCCCATGTTTCTCTATGTTCTAATACTGTTGTCTCTAGGTACCTACCCAAATCTACCCAAACTCCATACACTGGACCACTTCTTCAATGTTCATGGTATTGGCAACGGAAATTCCTCTCACTTGTGTAGCAGCTAATTAAATAAGTTTGACAATTGACAATAGGAAATAAACACATAAATTTTCAAGAAAAAGCATGCAAGCATAGAGAACACATAACAGGAAAAAAAAAATGATTTTAGTTACTATATGCTTCAACACACCAAAAACAATATGCAACAAAGATGTTACAATATTTTACAATGGAGCTTGCATCGATACAAGGCGTCTAGATCCTTCGGATACAAACAACAGAAGAAAAGGCTTCATGTAGAAGCCATTGAGCATTTAATTTAACAATTACATTCTTACCTACCATCCAAAATAGGAGCCTCAGCACTGGCAGGTGAGTTGGACTTCAACGGTTCAAATGTGCCGGAATTTAGGTTCACAAACTAAAAATATATATAACACTATCCACTCTTCCCAAACGAGATAATTGCCATCTTAATCCAAAATTTCATAGATAGGCTATGTTGGGCGATGGTTTCAATTTGCTCAATATGGTTTATGCCTAGAAATAACATGTAATTTGAACTTTTGGGTAAGTAAGGACATGGATCAGTAAATTTTTGTAGGATAGATAATGGGCGGAAAAAAGGCAAGAATCAGTGAATTTTTGTATTTAATATATCTTTAATCATGAGTATAGAAAAAAATTGTAATTTGAATTATTTTAAGTTTAATTAGATTTATTTTAAATTCACATTTATTAGGTATTTCAGAGATCTTATTTTTTGAAATGTATAATTTTTTATTGATGTGTAAAATATTTAAGATAAAAATTTTAGACCTCAACAAATTTCATCCTTTTCTTATTAACTGGTTTAAGTGTTAGAGATATTACTTCAACAAAATTAATTAGGAATTGGTTTAAGATTTTGTTAGAGATTATTGAGATATTTTCTCAACATCCCTATCCATATTTGGAATTAATTCGATCTGACTTCAACTATATATCCATCGATGTATGCATTGTATTGTATATATGTTGTTGTGTGAAATAAATAAATAAATATTTTATGTGAACAATGTCTCATATCACAATTTCTAAATTGGTATCAGAGCTCATGTGAGCCTGACTCTCTCATGGAAGGGCTCAGGAAGATGAAAGAGATCTGAGAATTAATCTGCTGCTGTGGGAGAGTATATTAGTTTTCTAAGTGTTAGTTTTGTATGCCTGTATGGATTAAATTGTTGATTGAGGAGTATCCGAGGGATCATAAATTGTTGGTTGAGCGCTGAGGTATCACTGTGTGGAGAAGGATTGTTGCCACATGGATGCAATTTCAGCCATATGAAGGAATTGTGGAGTTTGCCGCATATTATCTATTGTTGTTACTAATTAAAAGGAGTTTCTAATCACCTGTTAGATCAACAAAATCCTCCAGCTACCGTGAGAAGAGAATTAAAAGATCTGTCACGTGCATAGTGGAGATCAGACACAGACATGTGTAAGTTCTATTTTTTGTCAGGAATACATGAAGAGCTGCCAAGATCTCGTGGAAATGAGAGAATATGCATTTTCATGCTATTTGTTAATCTGGAAAATTGAGGGACAATGGGAGAATTCATTTTCAATCTTCTCAGCATAGTTTCATGCAGTAAACGATCAGTGCATGGACTTGATCTTTTCAGCATAGTTTTTTTCAATAAATGATCCGTGTATTTATGTAATGTCAAGTTGGAGAGTTGACTACTAAAGATATTTAGTATCCAGATTGTTATCCTAGACAACTGATAATTAGCGCGAAGGGACATGTGTATTTATAGATGGTGGTAATTCCATAGAATGATTTAGTATGGAGATGGTCCTTCGGGAGGTCAAGAAGCATCAATTCTGCAAAGTAGGTTAATGATGGTTAAAAGTGGTTATATTTTAAATGAATCAAGTGGGAATCTCCTGCGGTGAAGAAAAGAGCGAAACCTGAGATTTCATAGTGGGTGTAAGTGTTAGTGAAGACCATATCAAACAATTGTGAGATGAAACAAAGTTATATGTGTTTTAATGTTTATTATTTGTAATGTAAGCAATAAGGGAGGAAGTTAAAGATATTGCTTACAATAAAATTTGTTAGTCCCATTGGTTTAAGGTTTTGTAGGAGATTGTTGAGATATTCTTTCAACATCCCTATCCATATTTAGGATTAGTTGAATTCTATGCATTGTATTCAACATCCCTGTCCATTGATGTATACATTGTATTCTGTATATGTTATTGATATATACATTGTATTCTATATATTATTGTATTCAATTTCTAAATTTAAAATAAATCTATATTGATTTTAATTTTTTGATTTAATGAATTTATAAATTATTTTGATACTTTATATAAAACCATCATTAATAAACAATCATTAATAGATGAGCATGTCCCAACTACACCTCGCCTTTCTCTAATCGAGATAAGGATGTCCCAACCAGAGATGGATCATGAAAATACTTGTTAAGCAGTTATTTGAGACACCTACATGCGCATCATTTAACAAAAGTTTAAAGAAATGAGTCATTATTGCTCGATGAAATTCGTTGTAAATATCCATCCACGTAAAAGAGGAGACGATTCGATCATTTAGGGAATAGTATCCGAGGGTTGTGGAATATGAAAAAACGCTAACGCTAACTTGTGATTATTGAAAGGGTAAGCGTTAGGGTCCTGAAGAAGGCCAAAAGGCTCTCCATGGAACTACTTCATAAATTTATATATATTTGCGTGGTGGAGTGTGATTAAAGCCTGTGCATTCTCTCAATCTCTGCTCAAGGGATCGCTCATGTGAATACGGCTCAAAGTGATCGCTCATAGGTCTACGGCTCAAACTCTGTAGTGATCCCTGGAGTTAGCAGCGGGGAAGAGCTCTCGAACCCTTACCAACGGTGACAGCAAAAATCAACAACCACTTAAAACAGAAACAGAGAGGAGAACAAAAGTTCCTCTGATTCACAGGTCGATGCTCTTCCTTTTCCTTTCCACAAAGAAATCCACTCGATAGATTTATTTTCACATTTTATTAAATTATAATCTAAGAATTATTTTCAATAACAGAAATCGAAGAACATACAGAGATGTTATCATGATTTTTTGCAATGATATTTCACATTTATGTTTGAAAAAATGTGCATAACTTGGTGAAAGCGAGTATTTGAAACTCAGTTTGATGGTGAATATCAGGTTCATCCTTCTGTCCACTGGGGTCGGGCGTATAAGAAAATTTTGAACATTTTTGTTTATAAGTGTAATTTGATTGGCTGTGATTTTGATTTTTGTTTGTAACTGTAATTTGCTGCTTAGTTGTGAAGAGAGTAGCGAATAAACCAAATTTCCTACTTAAACTGTTAGGATTGTTTTCCTTCGTTGGAGATTTGAATCAAGATAGGCAGAGTACGAAACTTATTTCCTTAAAGAATAAGGAACGAATCTTATCTCTTTATCAATGTAGCTGTTAATCTTCAACTACAAATATGAGTTAAAACTTAATTTCTCAAGGTAGAGAGCACTCTCTCCAGTATAAGTATTTATATTTTAGAATTTAGGGTGGATTAATGTCTATGTTTTTCTTAAATTGTACAAGGATAAGATAATTGTACCATCCAGATTAATTTTATAACAGTTCTTCTAAATTCAAAATAAAAAATTATAAAAACCTATCAATGTGATATAACCCATCAAAATTCAAATTCAACAAACCACATACTATAACACATGACATATAGTCAATATAATTTTCATCAAAACTGTAATCCCATCAATGATAATAATTCGTGCAATTAATGATCAGAGTTCAAATCCTTTACCGTGCAGATTCAATTTTGATTTAATAAATAGTGGATGACATATTTGTGCTCAGAGGAGTTTTCTACAGCCCAACTAGGTGAGATGTTTGTGTGTAGAGAAGCTTTCTACAACCTGAATGGATGAGATGTGCCACATGAATTCTAAGAATATATATAAAACCAAAACACATATAAGCTCCAAGTATGGTTAAAATACATTGATTAAAAATCCTTAAATACACTAAAATAAGAATATATTTTAAAAATACTCCAATTCGTTGATTTAATGATTTAATTGAAATATACCACTTGATTTAATAACGGGTGCTTATTGTAGCTTGGAAATTCAGAAACTGAAAATTTCAGTAGGGAATGAGCATGTACACAAATATTTTTCAATTTGCTCTCTATGGATGCCTTTGCTTGAGCGAGCTATTGCCTAAAATCCCACGACACTATAAAGAATCTCTTTGTTTGTTAAGGTTTTCCGTAAGAGGTGTACATGGCAACAACTTTTATTTTGTAGAAGAGATGTGCTTTTCTACTTTCATCAAACTCTAAAGCTAAGCTTTTTTTAGCATGGAACCATTCTTTTATTGATGATGAATGTGTTGGATTTTTTTCTTTTTTTCTTTTGATTTGAATAGTTTTTTTATTGTATTATTAATATTTACATTCCATTAGTATAGATTCATCTCAAAACTTGTTCTATTAAAAGCTGAACTCCTGTAAGAACCCTAAACATCATGAAAAATTATATTAGTTTTCTCAAAACTTGTTCTATTAAAAGCTGAACTCCTGTAAGAACCCTAAACATCATGAAAGATTATATTAGTTTTCACGCAAATGTAGGTTATAATCTCAATCTTAACAAAAATAAATTAATTTAAAAAATAATTTCACCTGGTATAAATAGAGGGATACTTTTTCTAAAGGATACGGGAAGAGCTTAAACCACACAATTAACATACACACAAAAAACAATACATAAAGCACATGGCTGAAAACTCTTTTTTCATTTCATTCAATCCACCTTCAAAACATATTACAAATTCCCTATTTATATACAGGAACACATATTTCTTAATATGATGCTCTAAAAGCTCCTTCCACTACCATACTCGAATCTCGAGGCTATCCTCTTCAAAAGGATTTCTACTACGTACCAACAACTGACTCATTCAATGCTTGTCATATTACAATTACTGGGCATTCAAGGTGACCTCCTCGAGTCTCACCTGGATTAAATTCTCATGTACAAATGATTTGAAACTATGTACTGGCAGTATTAACTTCTGCCATTAAATTTTCTTTCAATGACATTTCCAACTCTTTCGCACTCTTCTCTTCAGCCTCCTCTACTATCGGAAATTCGCAATCCTTTGTTCCTCTTCGGCTTCAGTTCCAATGGCTTCCATTCAACATTTGATGCCATCCAATGACTTTCATTCTCCCTTGAATGACTCATTTCATTCAACGAGAACTTCTATTTTCTATTGAGGCTCCCAAACTGCACCTTTATATTTTCCTCTGATATGGACCTCTGCATTTCTGCCATGTGTCACACTGTGAGTGGTTCAAGAGAAATGCCAATTGGACCTTTCCACAGTCACACTTTTTAATAATTCCATTTCCAAACATTAAAGCATTGACATGTATCCACTTCCATGTTCTGATGCACCATCCTGTTAAGAGTTGTAATCTCAATGGTCCTAAGTTGGTTAGTTAGTTAAGTCAATGGTCCTAAGTTAGTTGAGTTAGTTGTTGACTAAGATATTAGTTGACCCAGGGTATTCACTGGCCCATAATATTAGCTGGTGGTTTTGAGTCCTATATGAAACTATATATATCAGAGTTAAATAATGAGAAAACAATCAATATACCCTTTGTATTTTCACTCTTGTTCTGTGTCCTTGCAAACTTTATCACATAGGGCTTCTCCATATTTGTTCTAAAATGATGCTTCAATTGCATACCTTGATATTCAATCACTATCGCTCTCTTGCACTTGGGATATCAGACCTCCCTCTGGAAACTCCACTTGGTTACTGTGTGATGCTCTCACTGATCTTTTCGGGTGCTCCAAACTCAACATAATCTTGATAACAACGATAAGTCAATATGCCATCGGACCTGTTTATCGGTTCTTGTAGCTCCGATATTCAATCACTATCACTCTCGCGCACTTGGGATATCGGACAATAGTAGTAGAAGGCGATGGAATATATTCTACAGAAGAAGCTCTCGTCTTCTCCTCTCTGCACCATCGGCATTGCAATGTTGGGGCGGATTAAGCACTATTCTCAATTATGATTGAGATTGACAGTACCTATAGTTGGTTGCATTCATTTGCTTGGTCTCGGCCTTTGTCTAGCGTGTCGATGGTTTGATTCATTATATGGTTTGGCTCATGGTCGAATTATATGGAGTTTTAAACGACCCATTCTTCATGGGAGACCACGGTGAAGGTTTTTGGGTGTTGGACCACAAAAATCTGATGTATCACTTACTAATCCTTCGGGATTATATATTAGTTAATTGATAGGTTTTCCAATTAATAGGTTATCGATAGCTGTAGGATAACCATCTTGGTTCTCTTAATATAAATTCTGTCTTTGCATTCTGAATAATAATATAAAATAAATCTGTGAAGTTTTCATTACAATCTGTATATTGAAATGTCGTTTCGCAGTTGCTCTATAATGGACCTTCGTTGCAGGTTTAAATAGATAAATATGGTTTACGTTGTATGGAAGAAGTTGAAGGTTCTTTAATGGCGTGTAAAGGTTATTAATAAAATTTGGTAATTCTATAAGTTTTAATATTTTTGTGAGCTATTTTTCATTAAACCATCATTTATTATGATTAGCCCAATTTTTATGTACATTTATTTTTAATAAACGATACATTAGCCCAATAAAATATATAAAGAAGATTTTAAATCTAACCATTTGAGGTTTGATTGGATTTGGAGCTCCCATAGCGAGTAAAATAACCTCGCTCCCTCTATTTCGCCCAAAATCTATAGAAATGGTGGTTGCTAGGGTAAATTTGCCCTTAGCGATCATGGAAATGATGGATTTTGTAAAATCGCCTGGATTAAAATAAATTTTCAATTATATATATATATATTCAATTTTAATATATATATATATTAAAATTAAATATATATATATATATATATATATATGGTGAGATGTAATCCTCAAATTATGGTAATATTGTATATAGTTTAAAAATCGTAAAAGATGGAAAAAAAATAATCCATTTGAGAATGTAATAAATAAGGGTTCTCCAATTCAATAAAATGCAATTGAGGATTTAAGTACTTTGATAGTGGTAACTCGTGCAAACATCCTCATGCCTGGAATTCTACACTGTTCTGTCATATTCCTCTGTAAAGGTGTTTCTCCTCTCATGTTTCCTCATTAGTCTTTCTTTCTGCATTCCATTGATGACCGTTCTATTCATTTTTCATCTTCTTATCGTATCGCTACTGAAGGTTGCTCTCTATTCTCCATCATTGAGCGAAGACTTCTCTCTATTCTCCATCCTGGCGTTGGTGTTTAGAGTGTGACATGCACTTGTGAAGGGATAGCTTGAAAACCCTAATTTTCTGAAGTTACAATGGGATGTTTGGAGCTGCAACCTCATTGGTAGTTATTGTTGCATGAAGTTTTGACAAGAAGCCATTCTCTCCAGATACTTAAACCATAATTCTTATGGTAAATCCTATGCATGGATTCTTGTGGTGAAACATTGTGTAGAATGACCGACAGTGACAAGGCATTACTTCTAACCTTCAGATCCCATTCTTGTGACAAACCTGCAACTGCTCACAGAAGAAGAGTTGTGTAGAAGCTGCGACCCGAAAAAACTATGTGAGAGATCATAGAATGCCCTTGTATCATGATTGGTGTACTCGCAACCTCTCCTCCATGTAAGCTACGAAACTGCGCCTTAATCAATGCGGGTGCCACTTTTTAAAGAGGCATGGTTTACAATATTCAAGAGAGATTATTCAAGGTTTTTGAATTGAAAAAATACACCCTTTTATTTACAATAACGAAAGAAGGTGATGATTCATGTCGTGCAAATTTAAGATTTGGAAGCCCAGGAAACATGGAGTTGTTTGTGATGATGTACCACAAAAGCTTAGAGAGCGAAGAATTTTTATTCAGGATTTATTCCAAACACACCAGACAACTACGCAAGTGAATTTCAATACCTGTAAATCCTCAATATTCAATTGAGCACGTGGAACTAGGTGGAACTGATAGAATTCTCTTGCAACAATCGCAATTAGGTATGCATATCTTGGATATATCTGCTGAAACTTCCAAAGTAATAAAAACCATTACTGAGATGGTAGGTTTCCCTTACTATTTATGCAAAAGAAATTTGTTCATTTTCGACACCGAAAGGAGAGGCGTGACCGGCTTTCATGTTTTTAATTTTTAAGGTGAGATTGTGGTCACATTCCAAGACCACCAGATATGTGACCCAAACCTTTTCAAGGTGAGAGCCTAAGAAAAATTGGGATAAAGAAAACTTTATCCCAATTTTTCTTAGGCTCTCACCTTGAAAAGGTTCGGAGATAAAGTTGGGCATTTGAAATCTTTGTCGACCTCACATCTATAACTTTTGGACTTACCATCAGGTGGATTGTTTATGATTTTGTACATTTGATCATCTGATCCCTTGCCTCTTTCCTTCGCTCGCTTGATTCCCTCCTCCGTTGATGGCTCTAAAAGGTAGGTTCCTCCCTCATTACTATCACAGCGAATCGATACATTAAATCATTGAGGCTGCCCTAGATTTTCCAAATCTACCACATGAATGGTAATTTTCTTTTGATTGGAGAACTTCACGTATTCCAATTGTTCTAACTGGCATGCGATGGAGAAGATATAATTCATTCTCTTTTGCATGTAGACTTCCTGTAGGCGTTGCAAAGGAATTATATCTCTGATGCCTAGTTGATCAAATAAATTAGGCCCATATAAAATATGCTTTCCAAATCGAATCATCAATTTAACAGTTCTAGTCGTTTCTTCATCATGTAAGCATAGGAATTGAAGTCATGAAAGCAATTTATTGCCATATGCTGAAAAGTCCCAATAAGACTGTAAGGTCGTTTCTGAAATAGAGACAGTATTCAAGAACTAAGAAAATAGGATATTCACATCATATTTAGATTTAAACTGTGCATTTGATCAAATATAAACCTCACACAAATCAAACTGTCCTCACATATCGCTCCATACTTGAAACATAGACATGATTAGGGGTTTACTAAAGACTTTTCTTCTGAAAACTTTTCAAACTGATTTTGTCCACGGAGAAGAGTGACTATCTGGTGGTCTCTCTGAAGTTTATCCGAAGTTTTCTTAGGTTCTCACCTTGAAACCGTTCGGGTCACATATCTGGTGGTCTTCTATTGTGACCACAATCTCACCTTGAAAATTGAAAACATGTAGGCCAGTCACGCCTTTCCTTTCGGTGTGGCAAATGAACAAATTTCTTTTGCATATATAATAAGGGCAACCTACCATCTCAGTAATGGTTTTTATTACTTTGGAAGTTTCAGCAGATATATCCAGGATCTGGATACCCAATTGCAATTGTTGCAAGAGAATTCTATCAGTGCCACATAGTTCCACGTGCTCAATTGAATATGGGGATTTACAGGTATTGAAATTCACTTGCTTAGTTGTCTGGTGTGTTTGGAATAAATACTCAATAAAACTTTTTCTCTCTATAAGCTTTTGTGGTACATCATCACAAACAACTCCATGCTTCCTGGGCTTCCAAATCTTAAATCTGCACGACATGAATCATCACCTTCTTTCGGTATTGTAAATAAAAGGGTGTATTTTTTCAATTCAAAAACCTTGAATAATCTCTCTTGAAAATTGTAGTTGTCTATCTGGATGGCGTGACGGTTTTCTCAAAGAAGAGAAGTGATCACCTTACTTACCTCAGACAAATCTTTGATCGTTGTGGGAGATAATTTATATTAACCCCAAAAATAAATTTTTGCAGTTAATCAGGGTAAACTCTTAGGATTTTTTTTCTCCAGCTCTGGAATGGTGATTGAGCCTGAAATAACAGAAATTTCGTGCGTAGATTTTTTCCACCTATACCACAAGTTGCTAAGATAGAAGCATCATTAGCAGTAGTGCAGAAGGAAGATCCATTTACGGGCACTACAGCAGATCAATGGCCCCCAGCTTCCCTTTGCGTAGTTCTTTATCCCATGGATCCAGTTGAATTTATGGTTCTGAAGCTATTTACATACAGATTGAGATCCAAATCCAATGCCTTTGGTTCAAGTAGCAAAGAATCATCCATCCCTGCGTTGGAATAGAGTTAATAAATTGGTTGGGGTACTTGATGACAGGTATTGGCGAAGCAACTTTACTAGGGTAAAATCTAAATGTGCATGTAACTATGGTATTGTTATAACCGCATCTCTCAACTTTATCAAACATACATGTATGCATTCTGATCTCTGCTCACACCTTGCTATCATACTTAGTAAAAAAATTTAATATAAAAATAAGGCCAAGGTTCGTTACTTAACCAAGCAAGCTATCGGGATCCATATGTAAGTTCCAATTGATGTTTCATATCCTAAAGCTTACTAAACCTCAATCAGTGAAACTACAGGCCCTGTCTTTGACTTAGATTCTGTTTCTGTGGGATCAACTACTCGCTCATGGTCTTTTTCTGGATCAATGGATTCTGGTTCATGAGCAATTGGTTCTTTGACAGGTGCTTCAACATGCTGCGCAATAGGAACTTCCATTGGATCAAGATCAACCAACTTAGCTGATGTGGTGAATCTTGAACAAAAAGGGGCATGTTTATTCCCATTAATTGAACAAAGGGGAGCTGGGGCATATGCTATTGTTTCCGCTTCAGTGACTATGAATAGTTTTATTTTTTATTGATACTTAATGATTGATGTTGTTCAATTTGTACTTTTTGATTGTTTATTTTTACAGTTCATTGTTTGATGTTTTAGTTCACTAAGTAGCGGAAACAGATCGAAAACTGCCAGTTCTGGTTCTAGGTAGGGTAGGATCAGCAGTGAAGGCATATATAGTAGCAGCATTTAGAATAGCACTCGTTTGAGAGCTGGTTGGATGGTTGGTTTACCCCTAACAATAATTTTGCTCATCTTGTAACTAGAACGATTTTTGGTACTAACCAGGAGATGTTGGTCTTTGTCCCTGTCCCAGCTATTGTCTGAAATAAGTTTCTCCCTTATATGGTTTGTGAAGGCAACTGGATGATACGTATTGACAATGCAATTCATTTACTACTAGTGTTGTGAATAAGCATAATGAAGCTGTATTGATCCAGGATTATAACATGTTGATTACTCGTATTACCTATACTTAATATTAGTAAGATCAAACCTTCTTCTTCTACATGTATTACTATGATAATAACATGCTTGATTATAACACACTGAAAAATGCACCATCTATTAAATCTTTCTTCAATAAATATGTCTGTCATTGGTTGAAACCCTTAAGAAATCCATCGAAGAAACCCTGCAATCCAAATCTTGGATCTTCACAACCTCTTTCATACAACAAAAATATTTGCATTTGATCCACCACCCCATGACTATAAAGAGCTATATCTACATTGAGTATGGAGCTGTGCTTTTTTTAGAGTTGTGACCTTGTCTTTTGGAGCTGAATATATTCCTCTTGTGGATTCTATCGTGATATTATGTTGTTGCTGGATGAACACTAGTACTTTCATGTGGGTTCCTGCTCGAGTTCTTGGAGCTACATTGGAGCTACAACATCATTCAAGAGTGCTGCGAGCTTGGTATATTATTCAACAAAGACTGCACTACTATTGCAACTTTCTCTTAAGGCTCATGAGATCGCCACCATAGTCTTTGTAGAGCTGCAACCTGTCAGTTTTTTAAATCCATTATATGAATCATTAAATCAACTACAATTGGAATGTTGTGACCTCTGCCAATGCAGAGTTTGTGGAAGATGAATGAACTAAGGATCATCAAAAGAAAGAATTATGCTTCCTCGACCAAGCTCAAAACCCTAAATTTATGGTATTAAATTCTTCTTTCTGCAATAACTGATTCTTATTTCTTTTCTTCCGATAAATTTGCACTTGTATTGGTTAGATAACAAATCATTGAGAGAGCATAAATTTTAATGCAAAGAGTGCATTGTAAATACTATTGCAAAGTCACACACTTACAGAGTATAGAGCTCAGTGAAAACATTGTTCTTAGCGAAAGCACTTGGCATGCACCTTTCATTTGCTTCCAAAATATATTTTATTTGCAAGTGAGAGAGATAAAAAGGTGCAGAAAATGCATTCATTAGCATCTGTTGTTTAACCATCCTTAGTAGCAAGGACAACTATCCCGAGTAAGAAAGAAAGATCAAATCCACATTCATTTACAATGATATGTGGAAGGGAATTTGTGAAGGCACCACCGTTAAAATTGATGCAATATTTATACTAAAAAAAACTCAAAGTCACCTACATCAGAAAAACAAATTGATGCAATATTGAACTTTACTGGAAAACATCGGCATTGCGGGAGATGGTTAAATTTCTTTTGGATGTTTGACATGAATAAGGGATTTATGAGTAATAGTGATGCCATGAAGAGTGATGGAAGGATTGGGAGTTCTTCGCTGTAAAAGGTTTATCTTTTATAGTGATTCATGGAAGCAATAGGTTCTTACCACCCAAGGGTACATTTCTACTGTGATTAAAGAGTTTCATGTGCATTGTATGCATGTTGAGTTTCAAGCAATCATATCAATAGAAACTATGTTGTATTCAAACTTACAGAGGTTTTACATTTTTTTGACATTAATGTACATTTGGAAGTAACTGAAGCGCAAATGCATAGCCACCTTAGATCATGAATCTTCTGAAATTATTTGGTGCACTTTGAGAAATAAGCTTTCAATTCCTTTTTCAGCCATGATGCCATGAATGCAGGGTGTCTTTTTGGTCAAAATTCCCTAGGTCCTACAATTGGCCTCAACTGCAAATCCACCATTGTGTCAATCATCTTTCTCAATATTGAAAGAGGTGTAGAGATGGACAAATCGTACAGATTCTGGGGTTTGTCTATATCTAAGCACCATATGTATGGTTTTCTTACCTAGTCTTTCCAATTTTCTTTTCTTCGTAGATGAAGAAGAATCCTTAGTAATTTATTCTTTGTCATTCTTGTCAAGCAAATCTCATGTCTATTCAGATTTGTTTCAAGGGGGTTCATACCAGTTCCTTTCTGAATATCGTCACTTGCCAAAGTTGTCTCATGATTATTTATGTACATGTTAAGTTAAATCTTGAAATCCTGAAAAATTTTAAGTTTTTTGCTTGTCAAACAAGTGGCAAATCCTAATGATGGTCACGGTTTTTGATTTAACTCAACAAGTGATAAATGGAGAGGTTAACACTTGTCTCATTATTATTTATGTACATGTTAAGTTAAATCCTGAAATCCTGAAAATTGTTAAGTTTTTTGCGTGTCAAACAAGTGACAAATCCTAATGATGGCCAGGGTTTGTGATTTAACTTAGCAAGTGATAAATGGAATTTATTTAAGACTAAGTAGCACTTTTAGCGTATTTTGAAGTCAATCTCATTTAGAATTTTTAAACTTTTTACATTATCTACAAGTTGGAGTTAAGTATTTAAATTTGTGGATCACTACTTATGTTTTGGCATATCCATGTTAATTGATTCATCAAATTCTTATAATTCAAATACAGTATTGTCTTCTTGTCTTTTCTCATTTCAGTGTGATGCCAACTATTATAATATTAAGGTAATTTATACAATATTGAAACAAAATTGTTAACATTCACATGTTAATCAGCTTATCAAAGCACACAAAGCTTGGGTAGCATGAGAGATTTCCTTGTGCTCAATATTTCTTTGTCTGCATTTAATGTATTGTCTTCAATTTTTATTTATGTTGTACGCTTGATTTTCTTTAGTAAAATAAGCAGGCTGTAATGTTATGCCGCTATTTTATTTTGTTTGTTTTACTTGTGGAAGGTGGTCATTGCTAGAGAAGCATAGTTTCTCAGCTTCAAAGATTCACTTGAAGCCGAGGCATTTCAAGACATTTGTTACTGCTCTAGTTGGTTTAATGTATTTCCTTATAGGAGATAATTCTTTTGAAATATCTATTATACAATAAAGTTTCATATTGAAGATATGGCTTGTCTAACTGGTAGTGCACTTCACCACTTTGCTAATTGAATTTGATGTCAAGGCTTTTCTTGTTTAATATATAGGGGACATCATCTTTTGAAGCATTGCAAAAATTAAAAAAGAAAAGGGTCTTCCCAAGACGTTGCCTCCTCTGCTACTGGTATGACTGTAGCAGGTCCAAGCAAAGTAGTTGGTAGTGATCGTGAATCAACAAAAGATTTGTCCATGGAGGCTCAAAGTGTTCAGAAATCAAGATCTGGAAAAATTGCTAATGTTTATTAAGTTGTAGCAGGATATACTACAAACTATTGTAAGTATGTGTTGTATTTGAAAAGTGATTCATTGAGGACACATGTTGGAAATCAATGATCTATTAAAATTTAAAACTTAAAATATTTTAGTTCAATGTTATAATCAGGGGGTCTGGATGGTTGAGTTACTAGAGAGTAAAGAAATAGGGTGGAGAAGTAAGATTTGCTTGGATAAGGCAACAAAGGTTGCAGTGAGCACCAGGTTCAACTTTTCCATAGAAGGCATAGAGGATCATATATGTTGGATGAAGAATCATCTTCACCTTCCCTATTCAGTGAGTCTCATGAAGATACACCCTTTTGCCTTTAGGAACAGGTGGACACGTGGCTATCCATGATGGTAATGAAAAAGAGTAAATTTTGTAACACATCAAGTGCATATTGATATAAGTTGATGTGGCAAGTAATTAATCTATATATGTTGAAAGGAATCTATTGAAGCAATATAATGAAAATGTTGCTAATGATTGTTTAAATTGTAGCCATATATACAATATGTTGTAATTGAAAAGGGAACCCTTAAGAACACATGTTGGAAATCAATGGTTATTAAAACTTGGAAGCTTTTAGTTCAATGTTATATTTAGAGGGCATGGTTTAACAAGTTAGTTCTGAAATGGTGTTCCTTGTACTGTAGAGGAATGGCTATCTATTAGTAAATTGGTTCAATGATTTTCATGGGCACAACTTATCCAAAACATTTGCTCAATGCAGGTTCTAAAAGAAGGTTACGGGTGGGGGTGCACGTGCTTGTGCCACTAATAGTTAATTGTATATATTGTGCTCCAATGTTGTTTTGGGATCACTTCTCGATAGTGTTAAATATTATCCTAACAAAGTTGAGCATAGCTCCAAATGGATGATTATGCAGAAATGTGATAAAATTTGAGTTTAAATTGTTGGCTTCTAACTTATGGAATAGGAGTGAACTTGATCAAGGATATTGATCTATTAATGTGCATAGTTGTACTCAGTAGAATTATTTATGTTCCTGAAGACAACATCTTTCGTGTATAGATATATATTTAAAATTTTCTATAATTACACATTATAGAACCAATACACTGTGGGTATGATGAAGGGGATACTATACTCAACAGTTCTTGCAAAATATTGAATCGAAATTATTTTTCCATATTTAGGGAATTAACTTATTCTTCTTACCAAGGTCTTAATTGATAATGCACTTTGTTATTTTAGCGACATTTCTTCTTTTTACATCCATTGGTGCATTGGCATTTTTGAGTGAATTTTAAGATAATAAGGTGGTTTAACCTATATTACATGCTATATCCACATACATCTTAGAGGAAATATCAATATCATTCAAGTATTTAATAATTTTCTGTGTTGTTTTTAAGATGTGAACTTTGGTTGGGTATGTGAATTACACATTATAAAACCAATTTACACTGTGGGTATGATGAGGGGATACTATGCTCAATAGTTCCTGCAAAATATTGAATCGAAATTATTTTTCCATATTTAGGAAATTAATTTATTCTTCTTACCAAGGTCTTAATTGATAATGCACTTTGTTATTTTATCGACATTTCTTTGTTCTACATCCATTGGGGCATTGGTAGTTTTTAGTGAATTTTAAGATAATAAGGTGGTTTAACCTATATTACATGCTATATCCACATACATCTTAGGGGAAATATCAATATCATTCAAGTATTTAATAATTTTCTGTGTTGTTTTTAAGATGTGAACTTTGGTTGGGTATGTGCTTATCAATCCTCTAATTGTCATTATGTTGGAAAAAATATCAACATTTGTTCCAGAGCATTTCCTTATGATCTATTTGAAGAGCTAACTTTCTTCAATGTACTGAGGTACTCCAGTTTAACCAGCTAGATGGAAATCACAGTTTTTAATTTTATTTTTGTCACACTAGAGGTTTCTCAATTAAATATCAAGGTGGATTTTTAGTCACATATGTGCTAGGTAGGTCTATAAATGCCAACAAAATTGCATTCTACAAGGTCAAAAGACAAATGTGAAATCAAGAGTATCTTTAAAGTTTAACCATTCCATTCTGGAATAAACAAAACTTGGGTTAAATCTCTTGAAGCCTATGGTGCATATCTAGACTCGTTAGATTTCCATGGATGACTGTACAAACTACACAAAATCATATCTGTCATTGTTAGCCCCCCCAATGATGATAATATTGTATTTTGTGTTATTGTCTATTTTGTGACTTATACATGTGCTAGATGGAGTTATTATTGTTATGATGGTGCAATCACTTTAACATCTTATGTGTATTTTGTGAGTGAAATCATGGCAACATCATTTTGATGTAGATGTTTGGCAGTTGTAATTGTTCTTCAATCATTTGTGTATGCATACCTCTATGTGCGCCATAAAGTGCCCCCTTAGCTTGAACTTGATTATTATGAGTGAAGGCAATATCATTGCTTCTTATGCATCAAACCTCTATATTTGTCATTTACAATGAGTTGATAAGAGCTTCACGACGTTACCTTTGTTCTTGTGCATGGATATTCTACTTGTGAAGTACATATCTGTCATTATTCTAAATTTGTAACTCAGGTGGATTGACACAATATTTGGTGTTGTTGTTGATTTAGTGTTTGACAAGGGGATTTCCAGTACTAGTGTTATAAAGATTCGCCAACTCTTTATAAGGTTTTATGATTTTGTGACAGATTCGCCAAGATTTTACAAGGTTTTATAATTTAGTGAAAGATTCGCCAAGAATTTACAAGATTATATAATTTAATGATAGAGTCGCCAAACAATTATATATACATAATATAACATTGCTAAAATAGCCTTCATATTTTCCGGTATATCATGGGGATTCGCCCAATTTTTATACATAGAAATTTAGGGGGGGTCTTAAAATTTTCCGTGGTCTTATAGTTTCAATGACTTTCTCATAAAGCGTTTTCAAATTTGTTTTATTTTTGTATATAACTTATTATTAACATACATTGTTTCCATAATTCAAGGGAATGTTTCACATTCTTTTATATATTTTTTATTAATATAAACATTTTGAATATTTTAAATTGTGCTTGTATATTTTGTATTTTTTTCATTATGGTCAGTTGTTGGAAATACATGAGGAATGAATTTTGGGTGTAGGATCATTTAGATTTTTACTTACCCTGGTTTAATTTGTGTTTTACAGTTTAGATTAATCTTTAGTGTGTTTTCTTTAGTTTAGTTTCACTCTTGCGCTTCAATTTCCGCACTTTTGGTTTTGTACATTTTAATTGTTAAAGCCTAGACAACCACCAACGGATATATTAATGACCTAACTCGTGAGATATGGTCACCCCATACTGGGTTTCTTCCTAAGGTGTTAGTTTATTCTTGTATGCTTGTTTTATTTTCAAGTGTGTTTGTTGGCATTAGATTACGCTAAACTAGGTTAGATTAGGCTTAGGTTAGGCTCAGATCCTACACATACAATGTTGGCACCTCAAATATTACGAGCCTTGGGTTGAAAATTTAATGTTGAATTAATATTGCATATATTTTTACCGACATTTTTGGCACCATTTCCAGGAAGGTGCTAAGGTATTGGAGTTTAGGTAGGTAGGTAGGTTTCTTTTAAATTACACAACTTTGGGGAGGAGATCAATGGTAAGACGCAAAGATGACCTCATTTTGGACTTTCCGTAGTGTAATTTTGCAGTAGAAAATCTAGGACACGAGATCCATATTGAATAAAAGATATATTATTGAATTGATAAGATGCTTAATGCTTTACAAGAGCTCGCCTTTTATAAGGTTTGAGCATTCTTAAGAAGGGTTACGTCCCTTCATTTAAACTAATTAATAATTTACTGATTAATTTAATACAATATTTAATATTCATAGCATTGCCACTCCCTTTTAAAGAGCTTTGTCCTCAAAGCAATGGTAATGAGGGATGTAATTGTCGAAATTGTTCTGATTCCCATGTTGCATCTTCTTCGGGAAGATTTTTCCATTTTATGAGGTATTCTTTAATGACTCGCGTTCTTAATCTCTTCTCTCTAGTAGCAATGATAGATTCTGGCTCGATTATGATTCTTCCTTCTTCATCTAACAAGGGAAGTATTGTTTGTGCCTTCTGGTGTTGACCTATCATCTTTTTCAAACATGAAACATGAAAAACATTGTGGATGCGACTTGTAGTTGGCAATTCCAACGCATATGCCACATGACTAATCTTCTTATTGATTTGATATGGACCATAAAAACATGGAGCCAATTTATTTTTTCCACCTTGTTTAAGTGATAGTTGTTTATAGGGTTGTAGTCTTACAAATACGTGTTCATGTTTCTGGAGTAATTTTTGGATTTCCTTTTTGAACTCATTTGGTTCCTCCTCTTTTCCTTCTAGTTGATGACATTGTATTACGTATGCTGATGCCCCTTTTCGAATGAGTTTTTCCATATGCTGAGATGAAACTACTTGTGTGTTTGGTGGATGAAAACCACATAGCTTAAAATTTTTCCCTTGCCACTTAAACTTGATGAAATGTTTTTGATGATTGGCAGAATATGTTCCCAATGTTTGTAACCATTGGACTCCCAAAACGATGTCTACTCCTCCCAACGGTAAGGTGTAGAGTTCTGATTCCAGTTCGAAGTCTTGTATTTGAAGTCTCACCTTGTGGCACTTTCCAACTTTTTCGATCTTCTTGACATCTACAACCATCACCTTCATGTCTGGAACTGGATGTACGAACAACTTGATTTTTCATGCCACTCTTATATCAAGAAAGTTGTGAGTGCTTCCAGTGTCTACTAGCACTGTAACATTCTCATTTTTTATATGCCCTTTTAACTTGAGAGTCTGTGGTTGACTAATGCCTGTCATGGCTGTTAGGGAGATTTTGGGGGGTCTCATCATTCCCGGCTGCCATATTTGTGGTTTCCTCCTCTTCATCTTCTGGCTCTTCTTCTAATTCACTATTCTCCTCTGCTTCACAAGTATATAATTTCTTTGAGCTGTCCTCAGGGCGACACCTATGTTTAGGATTCCATTTGTCTCCACATCATTGACATTTTCCTTCCCTCATTTGTTGATTCTCGAGGCTCTTCCTATCGTCCCTTCTAGGCGAAGGGATGTATTTGTTTGTATCATCCTCTAGAGTTGACTGGATGTTTCTTTGTGAGTATGACTTCCCTTTATTTGATTGGAAACTGTCAAATTTGGCCTCGACTGCTTTTGCTTTTCATCTTGCTGCCTTGACATTCGTTATGTCATGCATTTTTAACTCTTTTTGTATGTATGGTTTTAGTCCTCCCAAGTAGCTTTCCAACCATTGTTTGTTGGATAGCCCAAATACTCTGGTAGCGAGGGATTCCCATTGATGCGTGAATTCTTCGACGCTTCCCCTTTGTTGTAATCTGGTAAGTTTTGAGAAGAATTCATCTTCTGTGATTCCTTGAAACCTTTTTAAGAAATCATTCTTGAATAAGTTCCAAGTGTATGCGAAGTTGTCTCCCTTCCACCACATATACCAGTTGTAGGCATATCCTTCAAGGTGCATTGAAGCATACTTGAACTTTTCTTCGTCCATTGTAATGTTATATATGTCGAAATACTCTTCTGCTTTATTCAACCAAGCGACGCATTGGTCTTCTCCTCCATTATATTTCATCATTTCTATTTTTGCTCTCGGCGGGTACATTATGAATGGTTGGTACTAAGTACCTTGCGTCCTGTTGCATTCTGGTGACTTAGAATTGGAAGATGGGGTAACCGACATATCCGAGCCATGTTGTTTATGATTTTTTTCCTTATCATCCATTTTTTGTAATATCGCCTGGATACCTTTCTGGCTCTCAGTCACTTTATGGTCTAACATTTTTTGTTCCTTGCTCATAATGTCGAACTTGTCGTCTATTTTCTGCTCCATTACCCGAATGAATTCATCCTTAATTTCTTTCTTAAGCGCTTCCTGGCTCTTGGTGATCATTTCCTTGAAAGTTTGGAAATCCTTCTCTATTTTCGCAATTTGTGCTTTTAACTCCATCGTCATGCTTCTTAAGTGTGGTGGTGAATAATTGGACCCAATTTTGGCTTATGGGATAGTGAGAACAATTAAAAGGTCTTGGAAAATGGTAACTTAATAATAATTATTATAGCAATAATAATTACTATAATAAAATAATAAATATTATATTCAAATATTTATTATAGAGTGGAAATTTTTAATAAAATTAAAATATTATATAATAATATTATATTATTATAATAATATTTGTTTTATTAATTTTGGTTTGTTTTTTTTTTTGTAGGGCATACGTGGGCATGGAAGTGTGGAGGGAAGATGGCAGGGAGAGAGAGCAGCAGTGGGGGATGTGGCGGAAGGGAGGAGTGGTTGCGGAATGGTGGCGGTGTTGGAATGGAGGAGTCCGCAGACAAGGGGTGATGGAGTAGGCTGAGCGGTGGAGCAGGCGGCTGCGTGAGGGCGGGAAGGAAGGGAGATGCCGGTGGGGTGGACGATGGGAGGAGTGGGGGAGGCGCTGGGAGTGAAGACTGTGGGAGAGCGTGCAGGGAAGTGTGAGTGGCGAGCGAGGAGATGTGAGCAAGGGGATGAGGAGGAGAGACGAAGAGGAGGGAGATGGAGGAGGCACGGTAGGGGGTGCGTGTGGAGGGAAAGGTGAACACAGGGAGGGATGGGTGAGCTGCAGGCGGTTGGAGCGAAGGGTGGTGGGTGGGACGAGGGGGGAATTAGTAGGAGCAGGCGTGAAGGAGACAAGGGAGTTTAAGTACATGGGATTGGTGGAGTGGGGGTGCAGAGCTGGGAGTGCATGGAAGGTGAGGGTTGGACGCAACGAGGGTGTGGGATGATGAAGGAGTGTGGAGATGGAAGCAAATTGGAGGGAGAGAGATGAGTGGAGTGGATGACGCTGGACTGATTCTTGCACGAGAACTTCACGCAGTGAATACTGGAGCAAAGACTTGCCGAGAGCCAAACGAGCTCTGATACCAAATGGAGCAGAAAATCTAGGACACGAGATCCATATTGAATAAAAGATATATTATTGAATTGATAAGATGCTTAACGCTTTACAAGAGCTCACCTTTTATAAGGTTTGAGCATTCTTAAGAAGGGTTACGTCCCTTCATTTAAACTAATTAATAATTTACTGATTAATTTAATACAATATTTAATATTCATAGAAAATTTCCTGACGCATCCACTTTCATGCAGTTTCTCCAAAGCCTCGTTGTTTCTTTTATGCAAGTGTGCTTTTCTTTCTGCAAGTTTGAGTTTGTTTACTTTGCTCCAATTTAATTTTCTGCAAGTGTTCTTTCTTTCTTGCAATTTTTTTTTCTTTTTGAAATAACTAACTCATGTGAAGAGATAACTTAGTGACAACAAATGGTAACCATGTCGGAATGATAGATAGAGTCGACGTCCAGTAGCAGTTGCTGCAGATGGAAGGACGAAAAAGACCAAGAATAACATTAGCACGAGGATGAGGAGGAGGAGGGGTAATCGAAGCTATAGATAGATTGCCTTGTATAATCATTCTAAAAGTACATATCCAGAATGATGATAATTCAATATGCACAATTTTCTTGGATCATTTTTGATTGGGAGAGGAGGCGGTTGTAATGCAATGTAGGAACATGTATCACAAGACTTGCATCCTCAAATGGCTAGAAATTTCAAATACTTGTCCATTCTGTCAACACGAAATGCATAAAGTTTGTACACTTTTGATATTCGACTTAACATTATTTAGAGGGTATAAAGTTTACACATGTTATTTTGAAATGTTTTATCTAATATATAGATATAGATATATATAGATATATATATAGATATATATAGATATATATATATATATATATATATATATAGATATATATATATAGATATATATAGATATATATAGATATATATATATAGATAAGACGAATTTTATTGTTTTGGGCGCATTGGATTAGTTCATATTTTGACGGATGGTATATGCTTACCTATATGTTAAGTAGGTTTTTAAATTTTTGGGTTATGTTAGGTTAGTATGTATGACATTTTGTTTTTTAGCCGATATTTTCCAATTTATTTGTGTTATTAGAAAATTTGTAATAATAATAATCAGTAATACAACTACTTAATTTGTTTACCGACCACAAAATAAGTAGTTGCACTACTGATTATTATTATCACAAATTTTCTAATAACAAAAATAAAGTAAAAAATATAGGCTAAAAACCAAAATGTCATGCATAATAACCTAACATAGCATCCCAAAACTTTAAAAACCACTTAAAAAATAGCCAAGCATATACCTTCCGTCAAAATATGAACTAAGATAATTCCCGCGGAACAATAAACTTCCTCTTAAAAATATATATATATTTTAGATAAAACACTTCAGTTTAACATACGTATACTTTGTACCCTCTAAATGATATCAAACCAAATATCAAATGTGTAAACTTTATGCATTTTGTGTCAACAAACTAGATATATTTGCAATTTCCATCCATTTGAATATGCAAGTATGGTTATACATGTTCCTACATTGCATTACAATTGCCTCTTTACCCAATCGGAAATGCTCCACCCAAGTTATGCATGTTGAATTATCATCATTCTAGATATGTTCTTCTGAAATATTTATATGGGGCAATCTATATGTGGCTTCAATTACCCCTCCTCCTCCTTCTCCTCGTGTTAATGTTATTATTGGTCTTTGTCCTCCTTCCATTTGCGACAACTGCTGGACAACGTCTCTATCTGTCGTTTCAACATGGTTACCATTTGCTTCGGCCAAACCATTTTGTTTTATTTTCTAGTGTGTCTACCGGCATTAGATTAGGATAAACTAGGTTAGATTAGGCTTAGGATAGGCTCTGATGCTGCACATACAGTGCCGACACATCGAGCTTATGAGCCTTGGGTTAACAATTTATTGTTGAATTAATGATGCATATATTTCTACCGACAAGGTGTTTTTTTAACACCCCCTTTTCCATATGTTCATGTATATGGGAATCTACAATTGTGAAGTAAAACTCCACAACCTCTCTTCAATGCTCATGAATCAAAGAAATCATTTAACAAATGGTGCTCCTCATCACCCCTACATATCAAATATAATATCTTCTTTATGGTATCCTTTGTTCAAAGTATTATGTGATTAGTCACCCTTTTAGTCATACTAACATCATGTTCCCCCATGTCAATTATCAATACCCCACCCAACCCGAGTTTCCCCCATTGTAGTTTTAATCCCTAGTATCCCAAGTGTTGTCCCTCCCATCATATCACTTTCACACATGCTTTCAAGTTATCCATGTCTTCATACTCTGAACAAAGGAAATTTGATTCCATTACTCATGGACCCATATACCCTCCAACAATGTCTCAGTAGCATGTATGGTTCTATTAATACATTGGTTGTATCCCTCATGCTTCCATCAAGGAAACACCATTTCCTTGCTGGTTGCAGGCCTCCCTATGTCGACACCAACACATTCACTCCAAGGGATAGACCTAGAGGCACCTTGTACCTTATCCTGGTAACCACCACTGATGAGCCCCTTGTACCAATTGAGAGGAGATATTACTGCCCCTTGGATTGGTTATGTCTCACATCCTCGATGTTAAGTAAATTATTGCACTAGTGAGATTCGTACAGGTTGATGGTTCTCTCATTATTTGTTTGAAGACCCTAGATATCCCTTGAATCTATCCCATTTGAAAGTCTCTAGGGAAACCCCTCAACATTATGGTTCTAGAAATATCTAGGATGCATTGATGATAGTGTTCAAAATCCCTTCAATTGTATGCTTCATATGGTATCTTCAATTGTTTGGGTCACTACCAATGTTGGACCCCTACATAACCAACAGTGCATTACTTGTTGCGATCCAGCATTCCATGGGAATGCCATTGTTCTAATATCACTTCTTCATATCAGCCATGGTTGGACCATGCATATATTCTAGATTCAAGGCCATTCTAGACAATTATGATGTACAATGTAGTTATCGATGTATCGATTAGGTCCCCTCTAGGCCTTGATCCACTTTTTATTTCATGATACATTAATAGTAGCATGGGAATTCCCACCTCATCCATATATTTCAAATTATATGCACCTCCTCCATGTTGAGTATTGTATTTGCATGTAAGGGTCCCTATAGTCCCATTGAAGGGTGAGCTACCTCTGATGCAGTCTGCATCCTCTATGCCACAATCACACTTATCCCGTGGAAAGAGAATATTTTATAATGTATGTTGGCCATATGATCAACTCCTTACCTGACGCATAAAGGGGAAATATGTTAAGACCCGCAATTTGTCCACTGGCCATGTTTTTATACTAGGGGACCACATAAATCATCATGCCACTTCATTTTGACTAATTTCTACCCATTTGACCTTGATAGAACTTTGCAAAAGATAAAATATCAAAGGAAACATAAAAAGGGGACACTTTAAGCTTAGGTGACACGATTCCCTAGGGAATGAGTGACCTAGGTCACACCAAATATCTTGAATAGTGTAACCAAGTCGCACAAAAAAAATCAACTTGAATCCCAGCATGAAACTTGGGTTCATCATCTCCATTGGCACAAATCATGGAGAGGATTCGAGATGGAAAAAACCATCTTTATCCTTATCAACAAAGCCTTGCACCAATCCTATGAATAAAACACTTAGGTCTATCCTCCATTAGACATGCATACACTTTATATCCACTCATATACTAAAGTTGTCACTCTAACGAATTTTCTCCCGAATTTAGTTTAGTCATTTTCATTGCTCTTATTTCACTTCTTGGAGATCACAACTGTGACTTGTGGCTGAAGGATCATGGACTGTAAGGATACCAAGAGGACCCTTCCCCGAAGGGCTATCAGGTTCAATTCCACTGCAACTAAAGACATGATACTTACTCCTACATCATTTAATAAAATATAAAATGGCATTCTTTATTCTTATATGACACTGACTCTTGTGTGTTTCTTGATGAAGACTGAGTGAAAAATATTAGTTTATATTTTCTTTGATATCATTTAGTTTTTCCTACATGTTAGTTAGATTTATGTTTTTTTTTCCTTATTTTCATTTTCCTTTTCAAAAGTGTACTAAGGTCTATACATCCTTTAGTAGGTGCCTTTTGGCATGAGATGGTGTGAAAACACCAACAACAATAACGTCCAATATAATTTCATAACAATAATTTTCAAAGCGCCTATATTTATTATCATCTTAGATTCACATAAACACCTTTCCCAACAACATATGTATAATTAAAAGTGCCTATATTTATTCTCCTTCAATGTTCAATGGGGATATGAGGGTAGAGAAACCTTGTACTTCCTGAGGACTAAGTATGATGCTTAGATTGTATGGCATAGTAAATAGACTTTGAGTGTGTCAAAAGGAGGATGGAGATTCTTTCAAATCTTTTAACTTGAACTATTCTTCAAACCCTCATTCCCATGAAGTTGTAATATGCTCTAATAACAATGATCCATATCTTGAGGGTTGAGAAACTAAATGATTGAATACCCAGAGAGAAAGAGAGAAAATATGCAAACTACCAAGAAAACATGAGGGAGTTGGAGAACAAATGTTTTATTCATATGAACCATTACAAGCAATGAGGATAAGCTTAGGAACTATTCTTCCTGATTCTAACTCTCTCCCTATTACTGTTTTATAAGGTTCCTTAATGACTATGTCAACTTTGAATAACTGAATCCATTATATACATGATCATCATGATCCCTTTTACACTTTAAAACATATTCCTTTATGACCTTTAAAATAGAACCTAGACTATATGCACCCCTAAAATTCAAATCACTCTTGCAAATATTGGAGTGTTTGGGTGTGATTCCTTTGTGCATGTCCAAAAGGAGAAAAGAGCCAAACTCAGTAGCAATTCTGGGAAATGCATCTTCATCGGGTATAAGGATGGAGTGAAAGGGTGTAAGCTATGCTAAATACGATCACAAGGAAGGAATTTTATAGTAGAGATGTAATATTCAAAGAAGTTGGAGGTACTTCCAGGATTGAAGAGGTAAGAAGAGAAAATGAACCAAAAATGTAGGAGTTTGAAATGAACGATGAAAACCTAGATTCATATGAGTCTATTGAATCAAATGATGAGGTTGAAAAGTAGACTCCATTCAAAAAGAGGCCTAGTCAAGCAAAGCAACAACCCAAAATATAAAATCCACCTGATTGTTTCTCTTCTTTTGCATTATCTTCCATTGGAGATGATACCAAGTTGGTAAAGGAAGTGATTGAATTGACAAAGGGTAAAATCTAGAAAAGGGCCACGGAAGAAGAAATGGATTCCTTGAGAAATAATATGGGATTTGTTTGCATTTCAAAATGGAATGAAAGCCATCGAGAACGAGTCAGTATTTAAAAAAAAGATAAATGCAGTAGGACAGATCGAGAAGTACATGGCTTGACTAGTAGGAAAGGGATATTCCCAAGTTGAGGGATTAAAATTTGGTGATATCTTCTCTACTATTGCTAATTTAAGTTGTATGTCAATGATATGTTGTTTCTTGGAAATGACATGGATCTAATCAAGGAGGTGAAATTGTAGTTGTGTCGGTGCAACTCATTTCATTCTTGTAATTAAAATAAAGAGAGATTGAGTGGATAGAAGGCTCTAGTTAAGTTATAGTAAATATATTGAGATAGTTATGAAACTTTTAAACATGAAGGATTGAGAACTTCTCAAGTTCCCTATTCCTGTAGGAGTTAAATTAAATTTTTAACAGTGTCCTAAAACACATGAAGAAATGGAGTGCATGACACATGTACCCTATGCTAGTGCTCTAGGTATCCTTATGTATGTAATGGTTTGTTGTAGGTATCCTAATGAATGTAATGGTTTTTACTCGCCCTGATATTTACCATGCAATAGGATTATTGAGTAGATACATGTCGACACATAGAAATGAGCATTCAACCGTAGTCAAGTGAGTATTCAATGATATGTGTGGAACAATAGATTATGCAATATGCTAGCAAGGAAAATATTAAACTAACAAGAAAATATTAAACTAACAAGAAAATATTTGCGCATGGTTCTTTCAACTCTGACTGGGATGGATATATCAACTATAGACGATTTACTAGTGGATATGTTTTCAATTTATTCGATGGGGAACCTTGTTGGATGAATAGGAGGCGTTTGGTTGTTGCATTTTCAACTCATGAGTTTGAATACATGGAAGCCACTTATTCAAGAAAAGGGATAGCTTTGTTGCAGATATCATGTTTAGAGGTTGGGTTTAAACAATAATTTGTTAGGTTGTGTTATGACAGTTAAAGGAAAATATTCCTAGCAAAGAGCCCTGCATACCATTTAAGGAAAATCACATTAATGTGAAGTGTCTGTTTGTGGGAGAAATGGTGGAGAACCAAAAAGTGTTGTTGGAAAAGGAATATGCATCAAAAGAATATCAAAGACCCATTGACCAATTTAGAGAGCACTCATATGCTTACCTGATATAGGGAATCAATGGGATTGTTAGCCTACACAAGTGAATTGAAGGTCTAAATATCATGTTAATACAAAGAAAAAAACAAGTGGGAGAATGTTGGGTTTGTTATATTATTTGCATGTAAATCGATGGTCAAAGATGATAGTCAACTAGTAGTAATTCAACTGGAATTAAAGTTGATAATGGTGGAATATTGGTCGATGGACCAACTAGTATAGTTGACTGGTGGACTTATCTTGTGCATTTCATTCCTTAGGATATTCTATTGACTCTCCCAAACTGTGCCTTTATATTTTCCTCTGATATAGACCTCTGCATTTCTTGCATGTGTCACACCATGACTAGTTCATGAGCAATGCCAATTGGCCTTTTAGATTAGACCTTTCTAAGGTGAAACTTTTTAACAACTCCATTGTCAAACACTACAACATTGAAATGTGTCCTCTTCCTTGCTCTGATGCACCATCGGGATTCTCCATATTCATTCCAAAATTATGATTCACTTGCATACCTTGATATTCAATCACTATCGCTCTCATGCACTTGGGATATCAGACCTCCCTTTGGAAACTCCACTTGATTACTTCCTGACACATTCATTGATAGTCTGTAGCACTCCAAAATCAGCATAACGATGATAACGGTGATTTATCAATATTTCTTGATGTGTTCGATCGAGACCCTCTATCGGTCTTGGTTATTGGTTCTTTCCTAACAAAAACCTTCTTGTAGCTCTGATGCTACACTCTGACGACTGCTCTATTCTATCAACATGTTGATGTCCGATACATTATCTGACTTTATCCGTTGGCATTTCAATCAAAAACCTCAGTTTCTACCACCAATATATAACTTTGATATATAGCCTTGACTCCTTCGAAACTTCGACACATGTCTTTCATCCATGCGTCTCCCTTGCATTTCATTCATTGGGAACTTCTATTGACGCTCCCAAACTGCACCTTTATATTTTCCTCTGATATAGACCTATCCATTTCTTCTTAGGGCATTGGTTTATTCTTGTATGCTTGTTTCATTTTCAAGTGTGTATGTTGGCATTAGATTACACTAAACTAGGTTATATTAGGCTTAGGTTAGGCTCAGATCCTGCACATATAGTGCCGACACCTCAAAGCTTACGAGCCCTAGGTTGACAATTTAATGTCGAATTAATACTGCATATATTTTCACTGACATTTTTGGTGTCGTTGCCAGGGAGGTGCTAAGGGATTGGGGTTTAGGAATGTAGGTAGGTTACCTTTAAATTACACAAATTGGAGGAGGATATCAACGGTAAGACACAAAGACAACCTCACTATGAACTTTTCGTAGTGTAATAGCCTGATGCATCCACTTTTGTGGGGTTTCTCCAAAGCCTTGTTGTTTCTTTCATGCAAGTGTGTTTTTCTTTCTGCAAGTTTGAGTTTGTTTACTTTCCTGCAATTTAATTTTCTGCAAGTGTTCTTTCTTTCTTGCAAGTTTGTGTTCTTTCTGAAATAACTAACTGATGTGAATAGATAACTCGGTGACTGCAAATGGTAACCATGTTGGAAAGAAAGATAGAGCCACCATCCAGAATTTGTTGAAGATGGAAGGAGGACAAAGGCCAATAATAACATTAGCACAAGGATGAGGAGGAGGAGGGGTAATTGAAGCCATAGATAGATTGCCTCGTATAATCATTTTAGAAGAACATATCCAGAATGATGATAATTCAACATGCACAGCTTTCTTCAATCATTTTTTATTGGGCGAGGAGGCAGTTGTAATGGAATGTAGGCACATGTATCACAAGACTTGCATATTCAAATGGCTAGAAATTGCAAAAACTTGTCTAGTTTGCAACATGAAATGCATAAAGTTTACACATTTGATATTCGATTCGACATTCTTTAGAGGGTATAAAGAACTTACACATGTTAATATGAAATTTTTTATCTAATCTATATATATATATATATTAAGAGGAAGGTTATTGTTCTGAGGGCATTATCTTAGTTCATGTTTTGACAGATGGTATATGCTTAGGTATTTTTTAAGTAGGTTTTTAAATGTTTGGGCTGTTATGTTAGGTTAGTATGTATGACATTTTGGTTTTTAGCTGATATTTTTTACTTTATTTTTTTTATTTGAAAAATTGTGATAATAATAATCAGTAGTAAAACTACTTAATTTGTTCACCGACGACAAATTAAGTAGTTGTACTACTATTTATTATTATCACAAATTTTCCAATAACGAAAATAAAGTAAAAAATATCGGCTAAAAAACAAAATGTCATATATAATAACCTAACATAACATCCCAAAACTTTAAAAAACTACTTAACAAATAGCCAAGCATATACCATCCGTCCAGATATGAACTAAGATAATGCCCTCATAAAAGTAAACTTCCTCTTAAATATATATATATATATATATATGATAAAACATTGTAGATTAACATTTGTAAAATTTATACCATCTAAAGAATGTCGAATCGAATATCAAATGTTTAAACTTTACGCATTTTGTGTCGACGGACTAGACATATTGGCAATTTCCATCCATTTGAATATGCAAGTTTGGTTATACATGTTGCTACATTGCATTACAACTGTCTCCTTACCCAATCGGAAATGCTCCATGAAAATTATACATGTTGAATTATCATCATTCTGGATATGTTCTTCTGAAATGATTATAGGAGGCAATCTATCTATGCCTTCAATTACCCCTCCTCCTTCTCCTCGTGATACTATTATTATTGGTCTTTTTCCTCCTACCATCTGCGATAACTATTGGACAACGACTCTATCTCTCATGTCAACATGGTTGACATTTGCTTCAGCCAAACCATTTTGTTTTATTTTTAAGTGTGTCTACCGACATTAGATTAGGCTAAATTAGGTTAGATTAAGCTTAGGTTAGGCTCTGATCCTGCATATACAGTGCCGACACCTCAAAGCTTACTTTCCCTAGGTTGAAAATTTAATGTCAAATTAATAGTGCATATATTTTTACCAACAAGGTGCTTTTTTTAACACCTCCCTTTTTCCATATGTTCATGCATATGGGAATCTACAATTGTGAAGTACAAGTCCACACCCTCTCTTCAATTCTCATGAATCAAAGAAACCATTTAACAAATGGTGCTCCTCATCACCCCTACAGATTGCATATATTCTCTTCTTTATGGTATCCTTTGTTCAGAGTATTATGTGATTAGTCACCCTTTGAGTCATACTAACATCATGTTCCCCCATGTCAAGTATCAATACCCCACCCACACTGAATTTCCCCCATTGTAGTTTTAATCCCTAGTATCCCAAGTGTTGTCCCTCCCCTGAGATCATTTTCACACATGCTACCAGGTTATCAATGTCTTCATACTCTGAACTAAGGAAATTTGATTCCATTACTCACAGACTCATATAGCCTCCAACAATGTCTCAATACCATGTATGGTTATATTAATACATTGGTTGTATCCCTCATGATTCCATCAAGGAAAACCATTTCCTTGCTGGTTCCAGGCCTCCCTATGTCGACACCAACACATTCACTACAAGGGATAGACCTAGAGGCATCTTGTTCCTTAGCCTCATAACCACCACTAGTGAGCCCCGTGTACCAATTGAGAGGAGAGTTTAGTGCCCCTTGGATTAGTTATGTCTCACGTCCTCAATGTTAACTAAATTATCGCACTAGTGATATTCGTACAGGTTGATGGTTCTCTCTTTATTTGTTCAATGACCCCAGATATCCCTTGACTCTATTCCATTGGAAAGTCCCTAGGGGAACCCCTCTACATTATGGTTCTAGAAATATCAGGGCTGCATTCACGATAGTGTTTGGAATCCCTTCTATTGTATTATTTGTATGGTATCCTCAATTTTTTGCGTCACTACAGATGTTGGACCCCTACATATCCAATAGTGCATTACTTGTTGCGATCCAGCATTCCATGGGGATGCCATTGTTCCAATATCAGTTCTTCATATCAGCCATGGTTGGATCATTCTTATATTCTAGGTTTGAGTCCATTCTAGACAATTATGATGTACAATGCAGTTTTCCATGTTTCGATTAGGTCCCCTCTAGGCCTTGATCCACATTTTATTTCCTGATACATGGATAGTAGGATGGGAATTCCCACCTCATCTATATATTTCAAATTATATGCACCTCATTCATGTTGAGTATTGTATTTGCATGTAAGGGTCCCTATAATCCCATTGAAGGGTGAGCTACCTCCGATGCAGTCTCCATCCTTTATGCCACAATGACACTTATACCCTAAAAAGAGATGATTTTATGATGTATGTTGGCCATATGATCAACTCCTTACCTCACACATCAAGGCGAAATATGTTAAGACCCAAAATGATGATTATATTATGAAGAACCAAAATCAAATGATGCAGAACCACAAAGAATAGGCCAATTAATATTTACATTGATGTGACCCGTCTTGCTCCGAGAACATTAGTTATAGGTTTTTCTTAATAAGATCAAGCTGATGTGACTTGTCAAGCTCCGAGAGCATCCGTTACAAGTTATTTATGCAGGGCCAAGTTGCAGAGTTGACTGCTGAAGACATTCAGTAACCACATTGCTATCCTAGATACCTGATGATTAGCACGAAGGGCCGTGTATTGACATATGGTGGCAATTCCATAGACTTGTTCCGTATTGAGATCGTCCTTCGGGAGGTCAAGAAGCATCAATTCTACAAAGTATGTCAATGATGGTCATAAGCGGTTATATTTTAAATGAATCGAGTGGGAAGCTCAAAAGTGTGGTGAAGATTAAAAGAGCAGAAACTGTGAGATTTTAGAGTGTGTGTAAGTGCTAGTGAAGACCATATAGGGAGGGTGTAAGTGATATTGCTTACAATAAAATTTGTAGGAATTCGCTTAAGATTTTGTAGGAGATTGTTGAGATATTCTCTCAACATCCCCATCCATATTTGGGATTGGTGGAATCTAACTTCAACTATATATGGATTGTTGTAGGCATTGTATTCTATATATATCGTTATGTGAAATAAAAATATGTTGTTTTGTGTGAATAATGTCTCGTATCTCAATTTCTAAATTTAAGATAAATCTATATTAATTTTAATTTTTTTATTTAATATATATATATATGTTATTTTGATATCTTATATAAAACCGTCATTATGCACCTACATGAATATATGGATGAGCATATCCCAACTACACCTGGCCTTTCTCTAATCGAGATAAGGATGTCCCAACCAGAGAAGCATCGTGAAAATACCTGTTAAGCAAGTATTTGAGACACCTATAACATAAGATATCATATAAGGAAAGTTTAAAGAAATTAGTCATTATTGCTCGATGAAATTCGTTATAAAATATCCATCCATATAAAAGAGAAGACGATTCGATTATTGCGAGTGTTGTGGAATATGAAAAAACGCTAACGCTAACGTGTGATTATTGAAAGGGTAAGCGTTACCGTCCTGAAGAAGGCCAAAAGGCTCTCCATGGATGTACTTCATGAATTTATATATATTTGCGTGGTGGAGTCTGATTAAAGCCTCAAACAGAATTGAGAACAGAAATGGAGCATTACATTAAACTTCACAGTATAATATTGGAGTATTCGAAGGTTTTATTCGAAGGTTTTATCCGAGAGACACATGAAGCTACATTTATGGCGGTTGTATAAATCTGTTATTGAAAGGACAACGATAACAAAGGATCTGCAAATATTTGAATCCGTTTTAACAAAGGATCTGCAAATATTTGAATCCGTTTTAATAAATGTAGCTTCATGTGTCTCTCGGATAAAACCTTCGAATACTCCAATATTATAGTGTCTGAAGGAAAACTGTGAAGTTTAATGTAATGCTCCATTTCTGTTCTCAATTCTGTTTGAGGGATGACGCTTTTAATGGATCCCCGTGCATTACATTATATGAGCGATCCCTGTGCATTCCCTCAACCTCTGCACTCAACCTCTGCACAAGGGATCGCTCACATGTCTACGGCTCAAAGGGATCGCTCATACTCTGTAGTGATCCCTGGAGTTAGCAGCGGGGAAGAGCTCTCGAACCCTTACCAGCGGTGACAGCAAAAATCAACAACCACTCAAAACAGAAACAGAGCGGAGGACAAAAGTTCCTCTGATGCACAGGTCGATGCTCTTCCTTTTCCTTCCCACAAAGAAATCCACTCGATAGATTTATTATCATGATGTTTTGCAATGATATTGCACATTTTTGTTTGAAAGCGAGTATTTGAAACTCAGTTTGACAGTGAATATCGGGTTCATCCTTCTGTCCATTGGGGTCGGGAGTATAAGAAAAGTTTCAACATTTTTGTTTCTAACTATAATTTGATTGGCTGTGATTGTGATTTTTGTTAGTAACTGTAATTTGGTTAGTTGTGAAATAGATTAGTGAATAAACCAAATTTCCTACTCAAACTGTTAGGATTGTTTTTCTTCATTGGAGATTTGAATCAAGATAGGCAGAGTACGAAACTTATTTCCTTAAAGAGTAAGGAACGAAACTTATATCTTTATCAATGAATGGAGCTGTTAATTTCTAACTATAAATATAAGTTAAGACTTAATTCTTTAAGGGAGACAGCATTCCTTAATATAATAACAAGTTTTAACTGTAAATATAAGTTAAAACTTAATTCCTTAAGGGAGACAGCATTCCTTAATATAATAACAAGTGTATTATTCAGATTGATTTTATGGTAGTCTCTCCAAATTCAAAATAAACAATTATAAAAACTTATCAGTGTGATATAACTCATCAAAATTCAAGTTGAACAAATAACATGCTATAACTCATGACATATAGTCAAAATTCAATTTGATTCAATAAATAGTGGATGACATATTTGTGCTGAGAGAAGTTTTCTACAGCCCAACTAGGTGAGGTGTTTGTCTGCATAGAAGCTTTCTTTCTACAACCTATATGGACGAGATGTGACATATGTAATCTAAGAATATATATAAAACCAAAACACATATAAGCTCCAAATATGGTTAAAATGCCTTGATTAAAAGTCCTAAAATACACATAAAATAAGAATATATTTTGAAAATAGTCCACTTGGTTGATTTAATGATTTAATTGAAATAGACCACTTGATTTAATATATGCAACAGGTGCTTATTGTAGCTTGGATATTCAGAAACTGAAAATTCCAGTAAAGGGAATGAGCATATAAACAATTTTTTTTTCAATTTGCTCTCTCTATGGATGCCTCACGTGATCTTTTTGGTTATGTGGCTCTGTTTGCTTGAGCGAGCTACTGCCTAAAATCCCACCACACTAGAAAGAATCTCTTTCTTTGTTAAGGTTTTTTGTAAGAGGTGTACATGGCAACAACTTTCAGTTTCATTTTGTATAGGAGATGTGTTTTTTTACTTTTATCAAACTTTAAAGCTAGGTTTTTTTTAGCATGGAACAAGTTTATTATGATTATTGACGATGAATGTGCTGGATTTTTTCTTTTTCTTTTGATTTGAATGATTTTATTTATTACATTATTTATATTTACATTTCACTAGTATAAATCCATCTTAAATCTGGCTCTATCAAGTGCCAAACTCTTATTAAAGCCCTAAACTTCATAAAAAGTTATGCTGGTTTTCACATAAATGTGAGTTATAATATCAATCTTAACAAAAATAAACTGATTTAAAAAATAATTGCAGCTTTTATAAATGTGTGGTTTAGAGGAATACTTTATCTAAAGGATTCGGGAAGGGCTTAAACGACACAATTAACATCAAAAAAAAAAAAAATACATAGAGCAAATGGCTGAAAACTCGTTTTTCATTTCATTCAACCCACCAGAAAAACATATTACAAATTCCCTATTTCTTAATATGACGAGCTCTCAAATCTCCTTCCACTGCCATACTCAAATCTCGAGGCTATACTCTTCGAAAGGATTTCTACTACGTGCCAACAGCTGGCTCATTCAATGCTTGTCATATTACAATTATTGGGCATTCAAGGTGACCTCCTAGAGTCTCACCTGGCTTAACTTTTCATGTAGAGATGAATTGAAACTATCTATGGGCAGTATTAACTTCTGCCATTAAATTTTCTTTCAAGACCTTTCCAACTCTTTCGCACTCTTCTCTTCAGCCTCCTCTACTATCGAAATCCTTTGTTCCTCTTCGGCTTCCATTCAACATTTGATGCCATCCAATGACTTTCATTCTCCCTTGAATGAATCATTTCATTCAGCGAGAACTTCTATTGACGCTCCCAAACTGCACCTTTATATTTTCCTCTGATATAGACCTCTTCACTTGTTCCATGTGTCACACTATGACTGGTTCAAGAGCAATGCCAATTGGCCTTCTCCATTGTACCTTTCCACAGTGACATTTTTTAACAACTCCATTTCCGATCACAGCAACATTGAAATGTTTCCACTTCCATGCTCTGTTGCACCATCGGGCTTCTCCAACTTCGTTCCAAAGTTATGCTTCACTTGCATACATTTATATTCAATCACTATCACTCTCGCGCACTTGGGATATCAGACCTCCCTCTGGAAACTCCACTCGGTTACTAGACGACGCGTTCACTAATATTCTACAGTGCTCCAAACTCAGCATAAAACTGATAACAGTGATCTTTTAATATGCCATCATGTGTTCGATCGGGACTCTCCATCGGACCTGTTTATCGGATCTTTTCCTAACAGGAAAATCTGACTTTATCCGTCGACATTTCAATCAAACACCTCGGTTGCTTTTTTTTAAACATGGAACAACAACCTCCCAATGGTATATCTAACAGCCCGTAAGCCAGATATACTAAAAACTTGTGACTCAGCAGTGGCCGAGACATCTCAAGACCCTTTATCCCAAGGGAAAGCCTCTATCCCAGGGGTCGCCTACCCTTTGAGCCTTGTCACAATGGGCCAAGGACCAACCCTACACCCCCACCAGTTTTGAACCTATGACCTCCTCAGAGACAACACATGTTCTTAACCATTAGGCCCACTCAGGTGCTCTCAAACAACTCGGTTGCTACCACCGATATATACTTTCACATATAGCCTTGACTCCTTTGATACTTCGACACATGTCTTTCGTCCGGACTTCTCCATTGCATTTCATTCAATGGGAAATTCTATTGACGCTCCCAAAAAACACCTTCATATTTTCCTCTAATATAGACCTCTGCATTTCTGCCATGTGTCACATTGTGGCTGGTTCATGAGCAATGCCAATTGGCCTTCCCCATTAGACATTTCCATGGTGACACTTTTAGCAACTTCATTTATGAACACAAGAGCATTGATATGTGTCCACTTCCTTGCTCTAATGTGTGAGAATTATATGGCTCTAATACCATGTGAGATTTTCAATGGCTTAGATCTAGATTCAATAAGACAACTTCACATGGAATATTTCTGAGAATGAGAGAAGAAGAATAAAGAAGATAATTTGTGGAAAACACTTTGTATCTTATTCATCAATATGATTACAATATATAATACATCTTCCATAGAGAAAATCGAATGCCTTAGAGGCAAGTTGAAAAGGACAAAAAGAAAAGGCTTACTAAAGGCAAAAAACCCCCTAGGGGGCAAAAGTTGTTTCCAAAACTATCTAAAGGCTCACAAATTTGCTAAATATGGTATGGAAGCTCATAAGTGAGGTAAATGGAATGTAATTATGGCTTTAGGAGAGAATATATGATGTGGAGGTCGAATTGGTCAGCTGGAGAGAGTTTATGAGTCAACTAGCCTTACCTTATCCACTAGAAAGTAGAAAAATAGGATAAAGTTGTCTAAATCAGGAAAGCACCTTCTAAACTAGAAATGGAAAGAAATAAGAAAGAATCCAATGAAATATTATTTAGAATCTCCTCAAGTGCACCCTAGTGACTTAGGATGGCAAGTGGTCCACTAAAAGACAAAACTGACCCTATTTACCTAGTCAAAAATTAGGAAATTAATCATAAATGATTAATTAATTATATCCTAAGTCTAACTAGTATAGGTGGGTTTTTTAATACTCCAACACCCCCTCTTAAGCCTTACTTTATGTGGTGGAAATTAGAAAATATTAGAAATATAGGGCCCAAGAAACAAGGCTTATGGTCACCCCAATACACAAAATAACTAGTCCATGTAAAGTGAGGAAATAGGGAAAACCTCACGGGAACAAAACCCTCCCTAAAAAATGGACATGCTTGGAAGTCTTCATACTATCGTGTTCCTCATTTGGAGGAGATGAATGAGCTGAATGGGTTGCTTCTGAGTAATAGACTTGATGAAGAGATTGTGAATGTCATGATCATGCATCAGTGCATCAATGTGGTGTAGGCAAGAATCATGTGTAGAGGCTCCATGAAGCTCATATTTGGATGATGGAGGAGCATCATATGAATTCTTCTTGTTGTTATAACATATATAATATGATCTAGAAACATAATCAATGATGGAAAGAAGATCTGTGCAAAATCCTTCCCAAAGAGCATCAATGGACTCAACAGGATCAACTTCTTGTGCAGCTGCAATGTGGTGCACTAATTATTGTACCTTCTTCTCAAAGTAATGTTGAACCTTCTGACATTGTAAAGGATATCATGCAGCTCTGAAATATCATAATTTGATTCATATTGGGAAGCAAACAACAACGGTGGTGAATCTCCATGATCAGATAGAGTTTCAGTAGGAAAAGAATGAACAACTAGGTCAACCTGACAGCTGAGCGAGCCTGGAGAGTTTGAGGACTTGAATTTTGAACCATGAGTGATGGGGTCAAGTCTAGATGTGTGAAATGTCAGTCCAATGATGGCCAAGGACATGGTTTTCCAACCAATGAAAGATATGGCAGACATAAGAACAACAGAGATAAGTGACACTGTAGGAAACCATGGAATTGTGTGGTTTCTTAACTAGAGAACTTGGGGGTTGTAGGGTATTTTGTGTATCAAATGGTTTGGAAAATGGTGTGGGAGGTGTCATGACCTTTATATTATATTGTATATCATATTAAAAATCAGAATCTAAAATATTTGAATGAAGGTGGAAAGACCTTTCAGAAGACAAGTTAGAAACTAGTGAAAAATGACTAGTTTAGAGAGGAGACTTGGGTGAACTAACTGGAGATTGTACCAAGGAAGAGGTGGAGGTTTCTGATTCTGATACATTAGAATATGAGTCAAAATTAGAGACATAAGAAGTATTTTTCACTCTAGTACTCAAAGCATAAGCATGATTACCTTTGTGAGAGGCTTGGAGACAGTGTTCTTGCTCTACAACAACCTTGCCTTGTTCTTTTCATACAAAGTCAGGAATATCTATGGTATACTCTTCAAGCATCTTGGCCATGATGTCCAATTTTTTTTTGAACCAAGATTTCTTAGGATGAGTACCTTTGCAACAATAAGAACACTTGGGATTCTCCTTTTTCATCTTCTTGGATCTAGAATCTCCATCAGAGTCCTCTTCATCTGAAAACATCTTTTGTTTGGATTTGTCATTATTGAAACTCTTTGTTCCATGAGCAACAACTGCAAAGTCTTTGGAGGGTGTTAGAGCCCTCATTTGGACCAGCTTGTCATTCTCCTTAGTGATTGAATCAATGAATGGATCCAAGGTTGGAATCTTCCAATTGGGAACTGCAAGTCTCATAGTATGGAAAGTAGACACAAATACTGAGTATTCAGAGCTCAGTGTTGACATAATGGTTAGGATTATCTGTTCATCCTTCTTATCTATGCAACATTGCTTGAGTTGAAGCACCAGGTTCTTGAATTTTGAGATGAAATATTCCATTGAATCGAAATTACTTGGACTAAGTGAGATAAGCTAAATCTCCAATAAATGTCCTTTGAGCTCGTCTTGTTTTCCAAAGAGAGACTCTAGCTTTGTCCACACTTGATTTGGAGTGGGTAGAAAGTCAATATGAAATAGAATATATGGATATATAGAGAGATAAAGTAACCGATAAGCTTCATCAATCCTATTGAACCATTTGGATTTTAATGCAACAACTCTTGGCTCAGTTTCAAGCCCCACAGTAACTCTATACAATCCTTTGCTTCGAAGTTGGATGATCATATGTGCCTTCCAGTCAAAGTAGTTGAAGGGAGTAAGAATCACATCTTTAGCTTGATTTTGATCCATTCTGATGCGCTCTTGGTGATGGAAATACCCTGCAAAAAACGCTCTGGAAATTGTTTTGAATCAATCTAGATCTGATACCATGTGAGATTTTCAATGGCTTAGATCTAGATTCAATAAGACAACTTCACATGGAACATTTCTGAGAATGAGACAAGAAGAATAAAGAAGATAATTTGTGGAAAACACTATGTATCTTAATTATCAATATGATTACAATATATAATCCATCTTCCATGGAGAAAATCAAATGCCTTAGAGGCAAGTTGAAAAGGACAAAAAGAAAAGGCTTACTAAAGGAAAAAAAACCCTAGGTGGCAAAAATTGTTTCCAAAATTGTCTAAAGGATCATGAATTTTCTAAATATGTTATGGAAGCTAATGAGTGAGGTAAATGGAATGTAATGATGAGTTTAGGAGAGAATATATGATGTGGAGGTCGAATTGGTCAACTGGAGAGAGTTTCCAACTCAACTAGCTTTACCTTATTCACTAGAAAGTAGAAAAATAGGATAAAGATGTAAATCAAGAAAGCACCTTCTAAACCAGAAATGGAAATAAATCAGACAGAATCCAACGAAATCTCATCCATAATCTCTTAAAGTGCGCCCTAGTGACTTAGTATGGAAAGTGGTTCACTAAAAGACAAAAGTGGCCTTATTTACCTAGTCAAAACTTAGGAAATTAATCATAAATGATTAATTAATTATATCCTAAGTCTAAATGGTATAGGTGGGTTTTTTAATATTCCAAAATAATGCACCATCGGCTTCTCCATATTCGTTCTAAAATCATGATTCACTTGCATACCTTGATATTAAATCACTATTGATCTCGTGCACTTGGGATATCATACTACCCTCTCGAAACTCCACTTGGTTATGACACTATGCTCTCACCGATCTTTTGCAGCGCTCCAAACTTAGCATAACACTAATAACGATGATCTATAATTATGTCGTCATGTGTTTGATCGTGAATCTCCATCAAGCCTACACAATCATCCACACCTACACAATCAGAACCTATGAAGCATAAATTTATTCTGTCAAACATCCATATTAGAGGCATCCTCGTAATATCCGCCAATGACAGTGAGTTTGAATCAAGCTCTCATATAACAATGATGGTCATATTAAACTTCTCATTATCTACCATTATTCTAGTTACTAGAACTCGTGACCTGCAGGTGAATAATGTAGCCTGATCGATGGCTCGATCCTCAATCTGCAACAGGGATAATTTTAAGGACCCATACTTATTTAAAAGTGTATAAACCTTGGCAAATCTTACCAATTCTTAAAATGCCAATTATAAAATATTTAGCGATATTTTTCTAAAATTATTTCAATTTATAAGGATTTTATATAGTTTATATAATAATTTGACTATTTTTAGAGTGAAAAAAGTTTACGCCATCAAAATTGGGCGAAAAGGGGCTTCAAAAAATGCAAATTGGCAAATCTTGTTTTGGAAAAAAACATGAAAAATAGCCCATGAGCTAAATTTCGCCCCTAAAATTATCCTTGATCTGCAGTGGGCCAAAATTTGACTTCCCATCTATAATCTTGAAACACATAATTCCCAATATTCGACCAAGACACAATTATTATTAAGATTTCCTTTATGAATTATTATAAACATTTTCTTTTTGGTTATGAAGTTCAAAAGGTATGCACTTTCAAAATTGAGAGTCAAAGGTCATTTCTTGCATGTATTAATAAGGCATTTGTGTTGAATGGAAATCATTCAGAGTTTTGAGTTTTTCCAGCCTTCCGAGCTTCATGTGTTTCCAAAGTTGAGATCTTAGAGAAGTTTAAGCAAATGGAAGCAAAACGTAAAAGTATGAAATATGCCAACTAATTTGTTTGTTTAGATAGTATATGGTTTTGTATGTTTTTCGTTAATATAATGTTTTTCTGATATAACGTGTAGATTGACAGCGTTGTTAGCCGAGCATGATCCTGATATAAAATATTTTCTACAATCATCGTCTTGGTCCAAAAAATTGACATTGGAAGCGTTTGGAAATAATACTTATAGAGATGGGTGGGGTTTTAATTTGAGCGACCCAGAAAGACCGAAAATCGAAGTAAGTATAGAGTATTTTGATAATGATCCGCCGGTTCAGTATGAGAAAATGAATACAATTAGCCTGTATTGGCCAGGCTTGTGTCCACGTTTAGTACGCTATACTTTGATAAACCGACTGATCATTATCAAGTACGCTATGCTTACTTCGATTTTCGGTCTTTCTAGGTCGCTGAAATTAAAACCCCACCCATATCTATAAGGATTATTTCCAAATGCTTCCAATGTCAATTTTTTGGACCAAGACGATGATTGTAGAAAATATTTTATATCAGGATCATGCTCGGCTAACAACGCTGTCAATCTACACGTTATATCAGAAAAACATTATATTAACGACAAACATACAAAACCATATACTATCTAAACAAACAAATTAGTCAGCAAATTTCATACCTTTTAAATTTTGCTTCGATTTGCTTAAACTTCTCTAAAATCTCGACTTTGGAAACACACGAAGCTCACAATGCTGGAAAAACTCGAAACTCTAAATGATTTCCATTCAACACAAATGTCTTATTAATGCATGCAAGAAGTGACCTTTGACTCTCAATTTTTAAAGTACGTATCTTTTGAACTTTATAACCAATTTTTTTTTTTTATAATACTTCATAAAGGAAATCTTTATTTGTTAAGGTTAAGTTCCCCCTAAGAATACCGGTTGGAATGTTAAATCACCCTCATCCCCAATTCAATACAATGGTTGGTTCCATCTCCTCTTCCTCTACAAAAATATTTGTCCCTCCTCCCAAAAATCAAACAAATATAACCCATCATGTAAATGAGCAACTTCTCCAAGATTAGGGATCTCCAAGTGATAGAATTTGAATTGGTGAAGTGGAAGTATGTCAACCATGGAGCTTGGTACACAACTAGTGCATGAATGACTGCTTGTAATTTCTAAAACGCAACATTTCACTAATAGTAACAAAATTACTCAAAATCAATTCTAAGTATTAAAATACTAGAAATAACTAAAATATATAATGTTTTGCTTCTCCTAAACAATAATTCCACATAAAATTTTAATAATATGAACTTAGAATAAAATGAATACCATCCAACATAAAAGTCAAATTTAACAATCAAACTCTTCCATCTATTTTACTGTCTAATGATATAAAAGATGGCAAATTTGGGAGCCATCAATGTATGTAAATATACATTTGATATTGTTTTATGTATTATTATTTTTTATTTTATAGATCATCCGTTATGTTTGTGTATAATATTGATATTTTGATATGTGTTTGTGTATAATATTTCTATATAGCATACATATCATGGAACATATATTATTTTATGTTTTACTTTTTCTATTATCTGTATATATTAATTTTTTTTAATATTGATATTTTATTATTTTTAAAGATGAAAAATTATTGTGTTCGAAAGTGTTATAGCTTATATGGATTTAAGATGTGTCACATGTGTAACAATAATGTGGATACTACTAATTTTAATTTCAAATTCCAGTTTCAACTCCAAATATTTGGATATTTGAATGATTTAAAAAACTAAAAAATTTCTACATTGTAAAAGGTTAATCCTTTTAAATATTTCAAAAAATAGATGTGAGATTATGTGCTTTATATATATATATATTTTGGGCTCCAAGTTTTAGAAAGCTAATTTGTAAAACATATTTATATAAATATTATAGTTGATTTGTCCATTACATGTAGCTTGGGTGGTTGAGAAATTCAATCCTTATAAGTGATATGTTAAGCTTATCAAGAACGTATTTGATACTCTTCTAAAACCACATTATTAAAAATTAATGTTTTAAATATAAATATGTCCACAAATAAATGTAACATTATTTAATTCTTATATATGCATTGTAGGATTTTTAATTTTATATATATGTAATCATGCCTCAACATATTTGTAAATCAATGACATAAACGTAGATTGATTTAAGAAAAACTCAATTCAATTTAAAAATGGTACAAACAGATCAATATCCATATATTTGGTAGTTAGCTAGGTACATTGCGGTGGTAGTTTTTGTTGACAAGCCTGGTTCATTCCGTTGGCAACAGTTTTGGTTAGCATTGTTAAGTAATATAAGATATTTTATTTATAATAAATTGAATGTTTTATTTTATTTTTAAATATAAATATATTATTATTAAAAATAAAATTGTTAATATAAAATTATTGTAAATATATAATACCTTTTTTCAATTATAATAAATTGAATATTTTTGTTTTTGTTTTTTAAATATAAATATATTATTATTAAAAATAAAATTGTTAATAAAATATTATCTTAAAATATATAATAATGCCTTATTTCAATTGAAGTTCATTTATAATATAAATCAATCTATAGTTATAGCATATAAATGAGATCATACGAATTTATATGAATTTTTTTTTTCTTTCATATGAAATTGGCTTTATATGCTCGCCCGATATGAAAAGCATTTTTATTGGATTTAATATGAAAAGCAATTTTATTGGAATAATGTAGAAAACAATATAATATTTTTGGTTTTTATATGAAAAACAAGTTTATTAAAATAGTGTACAAATAAAGCATAAATAATAAGATTATAATAAGGGTTGAAATTTGACATTTTATTTTGCACATCAATAAAATTTTATATAATGTTTTAATTGTTTTTTATTTGAGGTTTAAATCTTAATTTTACTTGTCATAATAAACATTTTTTTTTAAATAGCATTTATAATAACTATATGAAATATTGAATTCTCATATCTTGCATCATATAATATATAATAAATAAAAACAAAAAACAAAAAAACATAATAAACATAATGCTTAAACCAATCACCTATAATGACAAAGAAAGTTTACCTTGGAGGCAATGAGACCATGACAAAAATCAAAATGTCCATATTAGAAATAGAAATATAAAGAGAATATATATATTACTATTTCTAATTAGTTATTAGTTATTAAATGTATTATTACATTTAATTAAATGTAATTACTATCATTAATATACACATTTAATTACTAATAACTAATTAATTATATATATACTTGGGATATAGATATTAATGACGTGTAAAAATATAAATGCACTTCAAAATGATACGTGAAATTAAAATTCACACTTCATTAATGATGTTTAGTTTTATGAGACATGTAAAATGACAAATAACTATTTACTAATCAAATTTCAATCCTCACTATAATTGAGTAGAATTTAAAACTTTTTATATGAAAAACATTTTTTTTGAAATAAAGCACAAAACAATATGATGTTATAACATTACTAATGATACAACATAATTTAATATAATTTTTAAATAATTTTTATTTTTGTTTTTTGTTTTAGAGTTTGGCTTTGGTATGCCTTTTCAAAATTGAATTCACTATTGGTTATTGATTTTATCTGAAGACTAATTTTATTCAAATATGATGAATTTATATTAAGACAAAAAGAATATGTTTTTTTTCATTTAGAGTTTGTCTTTTTTATATTTTTCAAAATTGAATTTACTATTGGTTATTAGTTTTTATATTGAAAATACTTTTATTGGAATAGGTTTCTCTACATATATAGTTATAATCACATTTTGCATAATTAATTATATATATAATTAATAATACTAGTATAGATTTATCTTAATTCTTACTCTAATAAAGTGTTGAAAGGTATAACCAGAGTTAAGATGGATATATGATGGTGTGTGTGCGTGTGTAAAATTTAGAAATAATAAAGTGAAAAAAGAATAAAAATTAAAAAAATAAATTTGATGATAATGATAGTTATTAGTGTCCATTGGAACCAAATTTTGTCTATCTGACCTTTAAAATGTAGGGAGTGACTTGGTTTCCTTTAGAATTATATTACTATGTTCGAAAATCATTAAGAGAAACAATCCTAAATCACCATAGTTGTGTTGAGCTAAAAAGTTAAGGACATTATTGTAGCAAATATTTTGAAATTGCTGGTAACATGGGTTGATGCCAAACATTTTATGAGAAAGTGATTTTCATCTTCTACCCTCTTGTTCCCCAAAGACGAAAAAATCTTTCATCCCATGAGAATTTAAGGATTGTCGAATGCCCTATTTCACTATGGAGCTCATGAGAGTTTTTTCTTATTCTAGTAATGCCGATTTTCTTATTTACTCTAGTTAAAACATAGATATAATTTTGATCTTCTAGATTAGGGTTCATCGCCTCCTTATAATAGGGTTGATAACCTCCTTATAACTTATTCTTTGTGTAAATGATCCCTTTCGAATTTCATCTCTTCCTTTGCCTACGAGATTTTCTCTTAAATGTGTATTGGGATTTCTTCCTAGTAGACTTCAACGACTTCCTTTGCCTCCTACCTAACCCAAGCACGAGAAATTTCCCTACTAATCTAACGACCACACTTCCCTCAACCATTGCCAAACATGCTATCCCATGAGAGGGGAGAAAGATTACAAAGTTTCTCCAATAAAAACTAAAAGTAAGGTCTGAGCACAAAGAATCCCACAAATGCTTTAAGAATTGATGAACAAACCAAACCAAAAGTAAAGGATGAACCGAAAAAATCCTATGTAAGAAGATCAAGAAGAGATTTCTTACACTAAATGTGAGAGGTTGACTCAAAGCAAAATGTTGTTTCGCTCATCCTTATTCCACCATCCCAAAACATCATTACCATGTCTAATGACCCTTAAAACCACTTTGAAGACATTATTGCGCCAAGGTGCTTCACACTAGGCCAATTGTTATCCTCAGTCATAAGTTTACCCCGTTGGGACAATGATGAGGGTCATTAATTTTAGCATATATGTTCGGACCTTGCCCACCGCCACCTAATTTAGAAAATAAAAATTATTCTTGTAACCATTGCTTTGTTCATGAAGTCATGTGGTCATAACGAAGGCACATAGTGCGTTAGAGAGTGATTTTACATGATGATTGAGAAACAAATGGTGCATTTCGTTCTATCTGTAAATATTTAATAAAATTTAAATTTAAAATATTTTTATGCTGATATAAAAATTACTCTTGTACTTAGAAAATAATATTAACCTTGGGATTAAGATATATGATTTTTATAGTCTATAAGAACTTTCACTACCGATTAAAAATATATCGTAAAAAAAGATACACCACTGCCAACAAATGTTTTTCTTTTCATCCATTAAATCAAAATACCTATTCTGTCTCGTAATAATTTTCATACACCAAAATAATAGTTTTGCTTCTACCCAATCAACAACAAAACCTCTGGCGCAACGTTCACCGAGTAATATCGAGTCCAAGCAGTGACTCAAGGAATTGCAAGCAGTGATTATTCACATGTCTTCTGGGTTTGGAGGCTTTTCTTACCTTCCATCAGGATCTTGGAGTTCTGAATTTTGAGGGTTTTCTTCCCTTCCATGAAGATCTTGGAGTTCTGGCTTTTGAGGGTTTTCTTCCCTTCCATTAAAATCTTGGAGATTTCTTTCTCTACGCCTGTCATCTTGCTCCCCATAAGGCACATACTGCGACGAGAACCTAAGGGTTTCACTTTCTGTAAGTTGCAATTTCCTTTGTATATCCAGGAGCAGTTCCCTAATCCAGCGTTGAACATTCCTCTTCTGAAGGTGGTATTGGCAAAGAAAGATCTTCCAGAACGTCCAGTCCATGATCCTCTGCTCTTCTCATGTCTGGTATTTCATTGCTATGAAGCAAAGTACTTGTCAACATTTGAGCTTCAGAATGTTCGCTTTCTTGTAAGCTGCTTGATGATATTCCAGAATCTGACGAATCAAGCTTAGCTTCTTCTAGAAAAGAAGCAGCATCTGTATCCCCTGGAGAGATCAATTCCAAAATCTTTTCAAATGCTTCGAATATTGAGATCTCAGTAGGCAAAGGAATCGAAAATGAATTGAAACAATAAGCTCTGACACATGCCACAGCTTTCTTTAAAATATGTGTCCCTTTCTGCACGTCCTTCACCATGGCTTCCTGTAGGTCGATGTCCAATATAGATTCAGCATCAAAAATACTGCCAAGATCCGACGTAGAGTTATTTTGCTGTGGAAAGAAAAGATGATGCGCCTGCTTTCTTTGAGAGCCCGTGTATGAAGCTTTTCCCCGTACACGTGAACAAGAACCTGCAAAGTTAGAATCAAGAAGCAATGGAGCATATATGTAACGGACTACAAGATTCAAAAGCTGCACCATATGTCCCAATGATACTGCAAGCTCTTGTGGTGTAACAGAATTTGGATTCAGACCTTGAGCCAATAGAACATTACAAATTTCGTCATAAGAATATTCCCCACCGGATCCTTCTTCTTTGTTTTTCCCATCATCAGGTGGGAAAATCTTGTCAAGTTGATTTATTGCAACTGATTGATTTTGCGGAATCTCAGCCTGGACTGCTTTAAGGGCCGAGTTTAGGTTGCAAATTAGATCTGAATGCAACTTCAACTGTTTCGTTTTGTACTCCTTTAAGACAGCATAGGCTTCAGCCAGTAAGCACTTTCTGGTATTCAATTCATTTGTTTTCTCCTCTACTTCGGATCTTTCTTCACAAAGTTGATTTTGCCTGAGACGGAGTGTCTTTTTTAGCTGAGCAATCTTATTAGTACGAGTCAGTATCCATTGCTGTTGCTCCGATACATGACGGGTAGCTTGAAGCTTCTGATCCAACCTTTTATCTATGGCATCGCGATTTTGTTGCAAGGCATTGAGCAGATTATACTTCTCGTTTAGCTCGCGATTCGCACAAGCTGCGCCAACAGAAGGACGATTTGCTTTCTCACAGATTCCACAAATGTGACTTGTCCTCTCCATCGTGGTCGAATTGATAAAAGAAAAATGATCTCTCCCTGCAAACCGTGTGGCCGGTTAACCAATATGATCCAATCACAAATACAACTCTGGAGACGAAGGAAGAAGATGGTAACGATCCAATATGATCTCTCTATGCATTTAAAGTCAGATTTCCTTGTAATATTGTCTCAACATTTTTAAAAAACTAGATAGTGTAAAGTTGTTAAACATAATACCTCTCCAAACAAGCCACAAAACTTCATCTCCAAAATTTACTATGAACTTATATATATAGAGTTGAATATGATCCTAACTGTAATTTTATTTGTTCCAAGTAATCTTTTACTTAGAGTGCCCTTTAAGAACTTGATTAGTGGTTACGTGAGAGCGTATGAGAGCCTTATAGTTGGCACATAAAAGCATTAAAACTATGATTATAAAGGCCTTTTAAAGTGCCCTTTAAGAACTCGATTAATGCCTAGGTGAAAGCGTTATGAGAGCCTTGCAAATTAAAGACATTAAAATTATGACTAAACGCTTTTTCATGTCTATCTATTTGAACATTGGTTCTTCGATGGAAGGTCTTTGATGCAGGAACATCGTGGCCTAGGTGAAACAGTCGAAGTTGATCGACATGAGAAGTCGACTAGGGGATTGCTGACGACCACTGGTGCGAAAAGGAGATTGGCTGCCGAAGCCACGTAGTTGAGTGGAAGATGTCAATATGCGGTAGACAGGAGTGAAGAGATCGAGATTCGACAAGTCTGAGGTCGACAGATGACAGGAGCAGGAGTGTAGGCGTCAAAGGTCGACATGTTGTCGAACCGCTACACCGACGAGTTGTGGCGAAAGCCAAGCATGGTGGACGAGGTGGACTGACAGCCATAAAATCAAAGCAAGCCGAAAAGCAAGGTCAAGGGATGACGAAGTGCAGTATGGTCGAAGCAGGTGATGGAGCTGACTACTGTAGCAGAGTCAGAGAAGTGCATAAGTCTATGCGATGTACTTGGTAGCCGTTTGTGGTTGCTAAGGAAGTTATGAGCAGTTATGAAGGTGGTTGGGATCATCACAGATGTCACCATAGGCAGAGGTTGTGCAGCACGGCCAGAGCGCACTGACAACTGTAGGTCTGCAGGATCTGAAGGATTCAGTGGACAGAGGAAGAGTGTCTTGGGGAATGGAGTGACCTCGAGAAGAGCAACAACAAAGCAGAGTAGAAGATCAGTGCGAAGGCACAGAAATGGGAGAGATCGATCAACAGAAGATCGATGAGAGAAGAGATCTGATCCATTTCTCATCCTTCAACAGAGAACTAGGAGAGGGAGAAGACCGTACACAGAGAGAACACACTATTTTACTTCTGTATATTGTATCAGGCTGAGGCCGACTAGTTTAGTTGATTACATTGTTTATCGTAACCTTGTAATTTGATTGAAGTAATAGAAGCCAACTTGTTGTTGCAGCAACATCCCCCCAAATTTTGTACATATTGGGGCCCCTCCTTTGCATTTTACTAGAAAGACTGCCTAAAGAAGTTAATTCTCCTTTTCACTTAGTTTTTGTTTCAATTGAGGAATCTGCTTTAAAATTGAAGTTTTTTCTTCTAAGTCAAAACTCACGATTCTTTCCCGAAACTGCGGAAGAAACTTAAATTTCTCTCCCGAAACTGTGGAAGGAACTTAAAATTCTCTCCCGAAACTGGGGAAGAACTCAGCAAGCTCTCCTGAAACTGCAGAAGAAACTTAAAATTCTATCCTGAAAATGGGGAAGAACTCAATGAGCTCTCCCCAAACTGCGGAAGAAACTTAAAATTCTCTCCCGAAATTGCGGAAGAACTCAGGATTCTCTCCCAAAACTGCGGAAAGACTTAAAGTTACTCAATGAAACAGCGAAAACACTTTGCGTTTTTTTAAAAAAGTTTCGGAAGAACTGAAAATTGCCTCTCGAAACTATGGAAGAAGCTCAAGTTTCTCTCTCGAAACTGGGGAAGAACTCAGTGAACTCGCCCGAAACTGTGGAGGAACTTGGGATTATCTCCCGAAATTGTGGAAGCTTTCGCCAAATGTTGCCGTAGTAAGTTTTCTCCAGGTTACTCGACCGTTTATATTTCGATAAAAAACTTAAACAAAATTATTTGTGAATAGCGGAAGAACTTTCTGAGTCTTTCTGAAACTTCGGGATGACTCGGCAAAGCCGACCGCAATAAGCTTCTGAGAGAGTGTATTTTGGAAGAACTCACAAAGTGCTCCCAAAACGCCGAAACGACTCGCCATCTTTTTCCGCCACTGCGGAGTGTTGTTTTTGGTGTCTTTTCTGCAATAAAGTTCCCTGCCTTTCGGGAGGAACTCCTGAGTTCTGGCCACAATTGTAGATGAAACTTGTGAGTCCGCCCCGCAACCGACGGTCGCGCTTAAATGCCAGGTCGGCTTGAAAAGACCGCACCGTACGAGCATTAAACCCCGTTTTAAATCGCACCTACCCGTTTAAATGCTCGCACGTGTTTAACTTTATATAAAGGCGGTGGGGTTTTGTTGTTCCCATTGTTAGTTTGTGATTCAAAGAACGCCGTTGGGAAGACCGCGTCAGCTCGCTCCAACTCAGCGCATCCACCATCGTGTCCACCTCACTCCACCGCTGTCTCATCTCCAGGTATGTTTTTTGACCGTTATCTTTGTCTCATCTTCACGTTGAGTTACTTTTTGAGTTTTCCCGTTTCATAACGTGGCCGGTAGACATTGGTAGCATAGATCATTTTTTGTTTTTACGGCCACCATGGCCCCATAGGTTTTTTATTCCTACCAACTGAAAGCTGTAGCCATGACCATCCTAGTTTTTTAATTTTTCTTTTTACTAGCCGCATTCCGATCGTTTTCCTGCCCAGACTCAAACTTCATACCAGCTGTAGACCGTTTCGCAAGTATTATCAATGACAGTAGTGGTCGAGATACTCAACCACTCACCTTTTTGGCTCAGTTAATGACTGTGGAAAACAATTCCTTGTTTTCATTGTTTATTCATAGGTTTTTTCCACTCCAGGCCAACCCACCCTTGACCATTAGAAGTGCTACGATGAAGGGCATCCTGTCTCCAAGGACTAGGAAGGAAGTAGGTTTTTCCACGTCGTATGCTTACCTTTTCGGAAGCATTCCAAAAGTCCCTGACTAGGCATTGTCTCCCTAGAATAATCAAGTCTGAGGACCATATTTCATTTTCTGGAATGATCTATGTTTAGTTTGCTTCCCGAGCATGCAATTTTATAATTTTGTCTATATTTCTCATTAGCATGTTAAAATTATCCTACTCTATGTTACACTCTCATAATGCATTGCAAATTTTGTAATGATTCACATTTGATTGCTGGCAGGGATAAGCCATGATGCCAAAAGGTGGTAGAAAGAAAACTAAAGTGATGGAACTAGAGCCAGTGCAACTAAGAACTGAAACTATTTTCCAAGACACTAAGTGTATTACCGGCATTCCTCCCAAGGTCGGTTGGGGAGACATTTACCGGATGATCAGGGACCAGGATATCCCAGATGTATTATTGGAAGAAGAACAAATCTACCTCAACATCAAAACTTCCGACATAGCTACGGCTTCTACTCACCCTGAATTGTTCCCATGCTCTGAAGTGATTGGATGGATACTAGAACATGCCAACCCATAGACAAGAGTGTTGCATGACAGCAAGGGAGAGCCTTTTGCTTCATTCCATCCAGCGTATATTGCAGCAGCCTACAAATTCTCACATCCCCAACAAGCTCTAAGTGATGAATGGTTGGGTAAGATGAATAATACTGAGATGGCCAAAAAATTATTGGTCACAGGAAAACAACTGAGGAAGAGAGATAATGATGAATATGATGTTCAGAGCCTAAGACCTCCTTTTAGGTTAATCGCCCTGATGTTATGCAGAATTTTCGGCATGCCCAATGGCACTGTATATAGGATACAGTGGGCTCCCATCATCCACTTCATAGCATTCAAAGGAACTATGTTTGATTGGGCTACTATCCTTTCGGACAGTTTGGCATCTACAGTGGCCACTGCAAGAGAAGGTTTGGCCTTAAAAAAGTCAAAATTTTACATGTCTTCCTATCTGATTGACTGCATTTTGGCCAAGCTCTCTTTCCCCAGGCTAGGTTGTACTGGGGATAAAGCCAACACCCCACTCTACACTGCTTATAAAATAATGTGGGCTCAAAATTACAGAGCAAACTATAAGCTCATCTGCGAAGAGTTCATCATGCCTCTATATGAGCAGATGTTCAAGGAAGAGCCCAATTGTCTATCTGAAAATGCCATGGAGGTCCTGGAAAACTATGGCGATTTTTATTTCTCAGAGTAGGGCACCTACATCAGGATGTTTGGAGGTACCAAATCGCCATACATTTTGCCAAAATACGCTACTGATTATGTAGTCCTCAAGGAAGTAGTCAGGAAAATTTTCCTTGATGGAATAGGAGGAGTGCTTAACAAGCAACATAAGGCTTCTTTCCATCCTTTGCCCTTTTGCATAGGAGCCTACAAATTCTCAAGGGTTGCAACAGCTGAGGAATACGTTCAAGAGCTGAAAGCTTTCCACTTTGGTGAAATGATATTCCATAGAAATGATAGGCGAAGCAAGGTTGCCGAACATTGCAAGGAAGTATATGCTCATTTTGAATATTCTCATTACTATGATGCAGAGGAAGAAGTGTTCAGAGGCATTAGCAACATGACTGAGTTGCAGATTTGTCGTCAAGGCAGTGGAGCTAGCTCTAGCTCTGCCCCAGCCCGAGAAGCCAGACTGCACAAAGAGAGAGAAGCAGCTGAGGCCCTAACCCGTGAAGAACAAAGATTGAAAGAGGAAGCAAGGTTGTAGAGAGAAGATGAGCAAGCAAGACTACAACAAGAAGCAGAAGATGCACTGTTGCAGAGAGAAGTTGAAGATGCAATGTTGTAGAGTGAAGCTGAAGAAGCAAGGTTGCAGAAGGAAGCAGAAGATTGAGAGTAGAAGGAGGAAAGTGAAAATCAGTAGGGAGCTGAAGAAGAAGAAAGAAGGCGTAAAACTGAAGAGGAACAAAAGGCGGAGGAAGAAATTAAGACCAATGAAGATGCCCAGACAGGTGGCTCCGGCACCCAAGATATGGAAACAGACACATCTCAAGCATGTGTCTCCGGCACCCAAAATGTGGAAATAGACACATCTCAAGTAGTACAGACCCCACTCATAGAGACAGAAGTACATGTAATAGACCTCCCAATCATCCCTTACACCCCATCAGAAGATCATACTGTGTCCCGATGGGATGAATTTGTGTATTATAAGAAGAGGAAGGCGGTAGTCTTGAAATCGGAAGAGAGGATAAAGAGACTCTTCCAAGAAGATATTGTTACCCAGCGGGAAACCACGGTGATGCAAAATACAAATAAGGCTCCCATAGCCATGGCATCCTCCGCTATGTCAGCAACAAAAGCAACAAAGGACAATGTGGTCGATATGGTTAGAGAAGTTGAGTCAACAAAGAGGAGAGCTCGCATGTTGCAACATACTATGGCTAATGAGTAGGCTTACAGGGATCTTGTAGTGAATAAATATAATCGCCTGTCTGTTGATCACAAGGAATTGTCAGATAAGTATCGCCATTTAGAAGAAGAAAAGGAGCACCTGGCAATCCAGATGATGGTTCTAGAAGCAGAAAGGGACGATTCTAAAGCTAGAGTTTTTCATCTGCAAGCAGATAAGCAAGCAATGGTTGATCAATTAGAGCAGGCAGAAAGCAGAGCAATAGATATGTCTCCCTTTCATGAGTTGTCCTGTGACATTCTGAGACAAATGCACGCTACGCAGCAGCTGATTATTGAGGAAGTGTGCAAGCTCAAAGCCATGATGGTTAGATTGAAAGAAGTCAATGCAGAGGCCAATAGGCTTAAGGGAAAATACATTCGGGTTAAAGCAAATATCCTGATCCAAATGGAATAGAGAGAAGGGAAGGTTAATTTCCCCAAGCATCTCCCATTCAAGTCGGTAGATGATTTTAAAGAAGATGTAGCCCTTATGGAATTCTGCAGGAACTGTGGCCTTAAGCTAATCGCTAAGATCCAGGGAGCAATTGATAAAAGTAACAGCCTATATCAAAAGATCCATGAAGTACATGATAAGTGCAAGATGAGTTTTCCTCGGTTCCTCGATGAGTTTCCAAGCAAAGAGCAACATTTATTAGAATTGAAGGAAGAGATAGGCATTCAAATAGAATATGTAAAGAAGATTGATGTCCTAGCCACTGATGATCTCCATCACTATATTGGGCTGTCATCAATATACAGTCATTTGCTTAAAGAAATCCACCAAGCAGCAGTTGCAGAAATTCATGGTGTTGAAGCAGAACTTGGTAAACATGTGACTTCCCAGAAGATCTTGCTCCCTTCCCCAGCAAATGTGGTTATCAGAGACACTGGTATCTGGTTCAGTTACATAGTAGAGGAGGAAAAGAAAGCAGCAACAGCAGTAGCAGCCAGTCCAAGCACCTTCCTCCCAGCAGGAGCGCCTTCCTAAGGGTGAACACGCTGATCCTAAGGCGTTGTTCCTATTTTTCATTTGGTATCCCTATGTTTAGAGCGTAGAATCACTAGACAGCTGTCCTTTTCTATGTTTGAGAAATTTTCTGTTTTAAGAAAAGGGCCACGATTTGTTTATTAAAAGGAAAAGTCTGTAGAGGACATGTGTAAAGAGCCAGGTGGCAGTCCAAGAGGCATTTTGTAAAGATATAAATAGAAGCTTAGGGAATAGGGTAAAGGGACTTTTGGCAGGGAAAAGAATTTTCTTAACTTGTACGATCTATCTTGCACTTGCTTCAAGAAAACGAAATTTGCCTAATAAGAGCCTAGAGAGGATGTCTTTTGCATGGAAATGGATGTTGGATGCATGCTAGATTATTCTTGTGACTTTCATATTCTACAGTGAGATTTTTCTTTGCTGTCTTGAATTATTTCTCTGTATTGAATGATCTTATTGTTTCTTGTGAAAATGATTTTTCTCCTACATGAGTAATGGAATGCATTATATGTGAATTGGAAGCTATATTCTAATATCTTTTGCCTTCTTGCTGTAGATATATCTTTATAATTTAATGGTTGTCTGTTGATCTTTAGATACTTATTCCAGCACATTACTCATACTTATAATTTTGCTCCTTGTAGGGATAGTTTAGGTTTATTTCGGTTTTAAATACAGATTTGTTTCGAGTTTTGCATTTAGATTAAGTTAGCTTAGGCACTTGCATATCATTTTAAACCATAAAATCAAAAGAATGGTGGATCAGCCATAACCGGTGTATTTGAAGCAAATCTCCAAACCTAATGGTTGCCGGAACCGCTAACTGGACGGATTCCTCATACCAAATGGTGGACAATCTAATTGGGATAGTCTACTGGGGAGAATCCCTTTCTGCTTGATGCTGCGATCTTCAGGGCATCAACACAACTTCTTCCATCCAGTTCACATCCACTCTATGTGAGAAATTGTGTGTCGTGTGTGATTGTTAAGTAAGAAGCCCCTTGTCAGGACCGCCCTTGTACAAGTTGGTATCAGAGCTGGTTAACAATCCAACATCAAGAGCAGTTGAATCCAAAGTCGGAAGAGCATGTGACTGTGTAGACAACTCCAACTACGGTTGGGTAGAGTTGTGCACAGTGGTGAAAGTCCTGCTGCGATTGGACGAGTGGGAGTTTCAACTATGGTTGAAAATGGCTCACAGAGGCGTTAATGTCTGAGGACGAAGAGTGCATGGTGCAATAGTCACAGTTGATCATGAAATGTTCAACGATTGCATGTGAACAATGCGAAGTTTGACCAGTGAAGTCATAGCGATCGAAGAGAACCAAAGATGTGGATGCATTCCCGATGCACTTGACCACAACGACGAGGCAGTCAAAGAAGCGGAAGCATGGGAAGAGGCAGTCGAAGAGCTAGAAGATAAACTTATTAATATTTTTACATAGATGAGAGGTTAGACAAAGATGGATGTATGTACCTACTCAGGAAGTCTGGATCCGGAAGACTTGATAGACTGGTTCAGAGAAATGGAGAAACACTTTGACATAGTGTAGATATAGGATCCTAAACAGGTTAAAACTGTAAGTTTTAAACCTTAACAGTGAAGTACAAACATATATCGATTCTTAAGCATTTACAGACAATACACAATGGCACACACATTACACAGAGATTTTCACCTGGAAACCCTTAACCGGGAAAAACCAGCAAAACTTAGAGCCGCATAGCTCCTTTTTCATTATATGTTTATTTTTACATGTACAATACAATAAATGGTATTCTGCAGCATCTAAAACCCTAATTCGTTTACCCGAATTAGGTTACAACCCTAATTCCTTTTACCGGAATTAGATTAGACTACAATGGGTCGAAAAACGCGAAAAAGCAAAAAGCAACCCAAAAAAATTTTGCGCTCCGCGCGGACTCCGGGGGCCTAACGGCCCCCTCCGTGTCGTTTCGGAACCTAACGGTCCGAAACGAAGGGGGTGGGCCCTGTCGGGCTACCCCCCCCCTCTAAACCCCCCCCTCCGGACGCGCCCGGCGCAGGCGAATCGAAGGTGCCGTAGGGATCGTGTTGTACACGCAGCGACCATGTGAAGAGATATAACATACCCAACAAAAACTGCATGTCTGAGGTTGAAGGGTCACGCCTCATTGTGGTGGGACAATGTACAGGATGACAGAGTCAAGAAAGGAAAGGAAAATATCAAGTCTTGGGACAGGATGGTTTCCAAGTTGAAGGGGAAGTTCTTTCCAGGTGATTATGTGATTTTCTTGTTCTGGAAGTTGCAAAAATTTCGATAGAGAGAGATGACTATGAAGGAGTACACGAAAGAGTTCTATAGACTGTCGATTCGATCAGGACAAATTGGCGAAGGAGAAGAAGTTGTCACGAGATATGTGAATGGCTTGAAGTATGCCATACAAGACGAGTTTATTCTATCGAGGTTTAGAGCGGTCGGTGAAGCCTACCAACTAGCTCTGAAGGCAGAAGAGAAACTATCGAGGAAATTAACATCGACTAGAGGCAGGATGATTGGTCAAGGTGCGAATACTGTTTCTGTGAAAAGTCAAAGTAGCGGAACCAGGAAGGAATCTATCGAAGATAATGGACATGCAGAGGGGACATTGACTAAGGAGAAATCACAACGAAATTGACGAGATGGTCGAGATACCTGTGGTCAAGGTGCATATGGTTGAACTAGTCCATCCGACAGGAAAGGAGTTGAAAGACCAGCTGTAGTTTGTTATAAGTGTCGAGGAGTCCGACACAAGGAATATGAATTCCTAGAGAACCTACACGCTGTAGAGGAGTCGAAACCCAGACGTCAAAGAGATGAGGAAGTTGACGAGAGGGAGGAGTTGACATCCAACAACAGTGAGGATAGTAGAAGAAAAGGTTGAACCATGATGGCCAGGAGAACGTTGGTTCAAGATGACGGATGCGATGAAAAGGAGCCGACACAACGAAAGGCTATCTTTCGAACCAGAGTGCTGATTGGTGAGTGGTATTGCAAGACCATAGTTGATGGTGGAAGTACGGAGAATCTTGTGTCGAAAGTGGTCATCTACAAGTTGGGTTTGAGATGTCGAGAACACCCACACCCATACAATATCTCATGGTTGCAGAAGGGTCACCATGTGAAGGTAACGAGACAATACCTAATAAACTTCAAGGTCGGTAAACTTAAAGACAATGTACTGTGCGACGTAATCCCAATGGATGCATGTCATCTGTTGATAGGAATACCATGAAAATATGATCAGAAGATGATCTATGATGGTTGAGCCAACACAGTCACAGTGTGGAAAAATGGCATGCGGAAGAATCTGAAGCCGAAGTATGAGGACTAAGCCGACTGCAAGTAGGGCGAGAGCAACTATTGGGAGAAGCGAGTGTTGATGTTCTCAACCAAAGAATTCCTCGCAGAGGAGGAGAAATAGTCAGGATGTTTCGCCATCATTCCGAAAGGACCATGTGTCGAGAGGTCGACAATGGAGAAGGTTCCAGTTGAAGTCGAAAAGATGCTTGACGAGTTTCATAGCATAGTAGTCGATGAGGCACCAATGGGATTTCCACCAACGAGAAGCATATCCCATCAGATCGACTTGATTCCAAGATCAAGTTTTCCAAATAAGGAACCTCACAAAATGAGTCCGACGGAGGGTTAGGAACTCAATTGATAGGGCCATGAGTTGTTGGACAGAGAATTGATCAGGGAGAGTCTGAGCCCGTGTGCGGTACCAGCAATACTAACACCGAAGAAGGGTGGAGCATGGAGGATGTGTGCAGACTCTAGAGCTATCAACAAGATCATGATTAAGTATCAATTTCCATTGCCAAGAATGGACAACTTGATGGATTGTTTGAGTGGAGCGAGATACTTCACGAAGATCGACCTGAAAATTGGTTATCACCAGATTAGGGTAAGAGAAGGAGATGAATGGAAAACAACCTATAAGATGAAGGAAGGATTGTATGAGTGGTTAGTGATGCCATTTGGATTGACTAATGCACCCAGTAGGTTCATGCGGTTGATAAATGAGGTACTGAAGCCATGCTTGGGAAAGTTCATCATAGTGTACCTAGATAGCATTCTTATATTCATTCAAACCAAGGTCTAACACTTGGAGCACATTCAACAAGTATTACGAAGGCTACAAGAAGAGAAGTTGATGGTGAACCTGCAGAAATGCTTCTTCATGAAGGAATAACTGGTGTACTTGGGATTTGTAATCTTGGGTAAAGGATTAGTGATGGACCTAGATAAGGTGAAGGCTATATTGGAGTGGCCAGATCTGACAAGCACAAAATGAGTGCGAAGTTTCCATGGACTTTCTAGTTTCTATAGGAAGTTGATCAGAGGATTCAGATGGATTTGTGCATCGTTGACAGAGTGCATGAAGAAAGGGGAGTTCAAGTGGATAGAAGCTACCCAGAAAGCTTTCGAAAAGTTGAAGGAGAAAGTGACGAAGAGTCCAATGTAAGCACTATGATATTTTGACAAAGTTTTCTAAGTCGATTGCGATGCAAGTGGAATGGAAATTGGAATAGTGTTGAGCCAGGAGGGATGACAAATTGAATTCTTCAGCGAGAAGCTGGATGAAGCAAAGCGGAAATATTCAGTCTACGACCAGGAGTTCTATGCTATTTTCCAAGCATTGAATAAATTGAGTCATTATTTGTTTCCCAAGGAATTTGTGTTTTACATAGATCACCAAGCACTGAGGTACTTGAATACTCATTCGAAGGTGAATCAGCAGCACATGAAGTGGGTCGAATTCCTGCAGGGATATACCTTCATGTTGCGACATAAGTCGGGAAATTCAAACAAGTTTTCCAATGCGCTAAGTCAAAGAGTTGCATTGTTGAACACGGTGACAGTTCAGGAAACGGGAATAGAGTTGGTGAAGACAGAGTACGAGACCGACGAGGATTTTGTGAAATCATTGAAGGCGATTAGCAAATCATGGAGTGTCAACACAACACCATACTTGGATTATTTTATCCAAGAGAGATACCTGTTCAGGGGACAACAGTTGTGTATTCCCATAGGATCCGTAAGAGAGAACCTAATCCGAGAACTACAGAGCAGAAGATTAGCAGGTCATTTTTGCATCGACAAGACCAAGGCATTGGTCGAAGAAAGGTATTATTGGTCAGGACTGATGACAGATGTCGGAAAAAGGGTATGACAATGTCGAGTTTTCTAGTTGGAAAAAGGAAGAAGTTAGAATATGGGGTTGCATACACCATTACCAGTGACAAATACCCCATGGGAGCACCTAAGCATGGATTTTGTGCTAGGATTGCCGAAGACGTAGCAAGGTAATGAATCAATATTTTTTGTAGTCGACATATTTTCAAAGATGGCAAACTTTATTCCATGTCAGAAGCAAGTGACGCCACAAGCATTGTTGTACTATTCTTCAAGGAGATAGTTAGATTGCATGGGTTGCCAAAGTGTATAACGTCGGACATAGATACCAAGTTTATGGGTCATTTTTGGAGAACCCTATGGAAGAAATTGGATAGGATGTTGAAGTTTAGCTCGACATATCATCCGCAGAAATATGGACAGACCAAGGTGGTGAAAAACAGTTTGGGAAATCTTCTGAGATGTTTGATGACCGACAGACCCAAGTAGTGGAAGAACGTGTTGGTGCAAGCACAATTCGCATATAACAAATCTGTGAATCTTTCGATGGGTGAGATCCCATTCCATATTATTCAAGGACGAAGCCCACATGGAGTGGTATATTTGGTCGAAATACCGACAGAAACCAAGAAAAGTGTGGATGTAGAATCATTCACAGACCACATGAAAGAAGTGCATGAAGATGTGTGAAAGCGCATTGAGGAGAGAAACGCGGCATACAAGTTGAGAGCCGATAGAAAGAAGAGGCTACAGTCATTTAGTGAAGGAGACTTAGTCTATGCACATTTGCAGAAGGAGATATTTCTGACATGATCATATAACAAGCTGAAGCTGAAGAAGATTGGACCCTGTAAGATTCTGAGGAAAATTTTGAACAATGCGTATGTGTTGGAGCTGCCGAAAGAATTGAGCATTTAACTCACGTTCAATGTCTCAGATATTTACAATTTTGAAGAAGGTTCAACCAGTAGCAGCGCGGAAGTGTCAAACATCGACTGAACAGTGCAGATCCTTGACCGACATGACAAGGAGGAAATTGCCAAAGTATTAGAGGAACGTGAAGTCGGAATGCACGCCAAGTTGGAAAAAGAAGGAATATTTTTTCCGATGCAAAGGTGATGAGTTGCAGGAGGAGACATGGATTTTCGAAGAAGAATACAGGAGACTCACAGAGCAGTCGAGTTCTTTTTCAACTGGGGAGTCTGATGCAGGAGCATCAGGCCCTAGGCGAAATAGTTGAAGTTGATCGACAGGAGAAGTCGAATAGGGGTATTGCAAATGACCACTGGTGCGAAAGGGAGATTGGATTTCGAATACAAGTATTCGAGCGAAAGCTATCAATATGCGTTCAACAAGAGTGAAGAGGTCAAGACTTGACAAGTTTGAGGTTGACAGACGACATGAGCAGGAGCGGAGGCGTCAAAGGTAGACATGTTGTCGAACCGTGATACTGACAAGTTGTGGCGAAAGCCAAGCATGGCGGATGGGGTGGATTGGTATCCGTAAAATCAAAGCATGCTAATAAGCAAGGTCGAGGGATGGCGAAGTGCAGTATGGTCGAAGCAGGTGATGGAGCCGACTACTATAGTACAGTTAAAGAAGTGCAAAAGTCAAAGCGACATACTTGGTAGCTATTCGTGGTTTCTAAGGAAGTTGTGAGTAGTTATGAAGGTTGTTGGGATCATCACAGATGTCACCACAGGAAGAGGTTATGCAGCACGGCCAGAGGGCACTGACAACTACAGGTCTGCAGGATCTGGAGGATTCGACGGACAGAGGAAGAGTGTCTCGGGGAATGGAGTGACCTCAGAAAGAGAAGCAACAGAGTAGAGTAGAATATCAATGCGAAGGAATAGAAATGGGAGAGATCCATCAACAGAAGATTGATGAGAGAAGAGATATGATCCATTGCTCATCGTTCAGCAGAGAACCGGGAGAGGGAGAAGTTCGCACATAGAGAGAACACACCATTTTACTTCTGTATATTGTATTAAGCTGAGGACAACTAGTTTATTTTATTACATTGCTTATTGTAACAACGTAATTTGATTGAAGTAATAGAATCCATCTTCTGGCATCCAGTTCACATCCAGTCTGTGTGATAAATTGTGTGTTGTGTGTTATTGTTAAGCAAGAGGCTCCTTACGGGACCGCCCTTGTGCCAGTCTTCAACATTATCTATAGATTTATTGATTGTTGTACTACAATATTTTGGGGAATGAAATACTTAAAAATGAATAATTAATCTCTCTATCCGAAAAACTCATCAAAATGGTTGGTTTTGTGAAAAAAGGTATCAATGTTTTATATTATAGAGTTTATAAGAAATGTTTTATAGCATATATATGACAACATCCAATGTAACATCGAACACAATGTATAAAATAATGTATTTACTACTGAAAATGGTGCATATGCTAAAGACCTAGTGATATTATATTGAGTCTTTAGGTTCTATTAGTAGCAATAATAGTAATAATAATAATAATATAATAAGAAGTATGATAGATGATGGAGTTATTATTCGCAACCTCAATAGACAAAAGAATGTGAAGTACACTTAAGGTTTGAGACATGTTACAAACAATGAAGCCAAAGTTTAGATAGCAATCTTAAAGTCCTAGCTTCTAATAGAGACAAAGGGATTAGAAAGGCCACAATGATTGGAAACTCAAAGTTATTTCTATGATCTCTCTCCATTAATCCATTCCCATAGACCTAAAGTTATCAAGAGTTCATCAAAGAGACATCCTACTGATAAGTAAATTCAAGCATCTCAAGTTCTTCCACATCCTCCAAATCCTCAACATGGAATCATATGGAAGGAGAGGTGGACCTAAAGGCCGAACTCATAAGTGCTCTTGAAGAATTGATAAAAAGTAGAAGGAATAAATATTTAAGAACACAACTAGATGATTATGAAGAAGGACAAAAGACAAGAGATAAGGAGTCAAGCAAAATGATTGTATGTATGAAGATCCAGCTCCAAGAGGCTAAGAAGCTTGAAGAGAACCTAGAATTGTAGCTCAAAAAAAGAATGCAAGAATCTAAAAGACTTGAAGAATAAATTATTCAGCTAAAATAAGACTTTATGAGGTATCTATTAAAACAAATTTGAGAAGAGCTCGAAGACTCTAGATGACATCCTAAGTACCCAAAGACCATCAAGTGACAAAACTAAGTTAGGATATAGCAAAAAGAGTTATGCTGCTACACTTATGAATCCAACAAAAACAAGGGATAGTAAAAAATCTAATCCTCGCTTACATGAGACAAATATGGTGCCTATAATATCAATGACAAGTAGGTATCAACATATATTTTTGGGTCACTGCTACTCATGTAATAATTTTGGACAAAAATCCCTTAATTGCAAAGCATATGGAAAGGTTCATTTTCATAAGAAGAATACATCTAACAATTATCCAAAAGAAAGAAGAGGAAACCATAACTCCTTTGCACCTCTACAAAGCTATGATATAGAATGTTACAAATGCAATAACCATGGACATATAGCTAGAGAATGCAAACTGATGACTCCTACATAAAAGAAACTACAAAAAGGTTTCAAGACAAAGAGCAAAGAAAGGTTTGGAAGAAAAAAGAAATAGTAGAGAGGACAAAATCCATGATAGCTCTATGTGCAACAGAAAAGAAAAATATATGGCATGTTGATAGTGGATGTTCAAAACACATGACAGGAGATCCAAACAAGTTCATAATCCTAAGAAGAGATCAAAAGGGAAAAGTCACTTTTGGAGACAATATCATGTGTTTTCTATGATATTATATTGAGTCTTTAGGTTCTAGTGGTAGCAATAATAGTAATAATAATATAATAAAAGTCACTTTTGGATACAATATGTGTTTTCTATGATATACAAGGGAAAAGTCACTTTTGGAGACAATATGTCTTCTAAGATAATCGGAAAAGGTACAGTTGCTATCATAAATAAAATTAGAGCTGAAAATGTGTTGCTAGTAGAAGATTTAAAGCCTAATCTTCTCAATGTGAGTCAAACATGTGATCAAGGCCACATCTACATATTTGATTCTAATAAATGTGAAATCAGGAAGAAAAACTCAGGAAAACTTATTGGGATTGTTGTAAGGAATTCAAGTAATGTATACATCCTAGAAAATGAAGAGAAATGCCACATGAGTCTAATTGATGAAAGTTGGCTATGGCATAGAAGGATGGGACACTTGAATTTTTACAATATTATAAAAGTGAGTAAGAAGGAATCTGTAAGAGACTTTCCAAAGATTTTGAAGCCTCAAAATTCAGTCTGTAAACATTGTCAACATGGGAAACAAACTAAATCCAGCCTCATAATCAAGGAATATACATCCTCAAAGCCATTGAAAATAGTTCACACTAATATTTGTTGGCCAACAACAACTAAAATCTTGCAAGGAGAATATTAATTCACGTTGTTCATTGATGAATTGGGTGACATTCCTCAAAGAAAAATAAAAATCTTTTGAGAAGTTTAAAATTTTTAAAGCAATGGTTGAGAATGGGACAAATCTGAAAATCGAATGTTTAAGGTCAGATAATGGAGGAGAGTTTACCTCAAATGAATTCAATGAGTTTTGTGAAACCCACGGGATTAAAAGACAATTTTTAGCTCCAAGAACTCCTCAGCAAAATGGTGTTGTGCAAAGAAAGAATAGGACAGTCCAAGAAGCAGCTAGAACTATGCTTAATGAAGCAAAAATTTCATATGCATATTGGAGAGAAGCAATATATACAATTGTTTATATGCTCAATAGAGGACAACTCAGAGTAAATTATGACAAGAATCCTTATGAGCTATGGTCTGAAAAACCCACCTCTATCAAATATTTCAGAGTGTTTGGTAGTATGTGCTACATAAAGAGGAATGAGGACAATCTTGATAAGTTTGACTCCATAACCGATGAGGGAATATTTCTAGGATATTCATCCACCAAAAAGCATACAAATGTTACAATCAAAGACTACACAAGATCATAGAAAGTGCAAATGTAAGAATAGATGACATGAAGCCAAGAAGAGCTAGAACACAAGATGATGAGATAGAAAATAATGATACAGATGAAAAAGACTCACAAAGGAAAAAGGATTCACAAGACGAAGAAGAAATTGAATAGGAAGAAACGGAATATGAGGTATCTCAAGAAAAGGACAAAGAAGATTCTCCAAGACCTGATACAAGAGAACCATCAAGAAGAATTCAAAGAGATCATCTTGAAAGTCAAGTTATTGGTGACATAAATGTTGGAGTTAAAACAAGAAGAATTTTAATATATGATCAAGAACAAGTACTACTTTTACTAGTAGAGCCTAAAACATTTGCAGAAGCTAGCAAAAGTGATGATTGGATCAAAGCTATGAATGAGGACCTAGACCAAATACAGAAGAACCAAACCTGGGAAATTATACCAAGAAATAAAGACAAAAATGTGATTGGGACCAAGTGGATATTCAAGAACAAGTTAAAGGAATATGTTAAAGTAATAAGAAACAAGGCCATACTAGTATGCATGGGATATGCTCAAGTGGAAGGTATTGATTTTGAAGAAACATTTGCCCCTATAGCAAGAATTGAAACAATGGGGATGTTCTTAGCTTTTGAATGTTACAAAAATTTCAAAGTATATCAAATGGATGTTAAATCTGCATTTATGAATGGAAATCTTGAAGAAGAAGTCTATATTGAACAGCCTGAAGGTTTTCTCTTTTCAGAAAATTCGGATTATGTTTGTAAACTAAAAAGGGCACTCTATGGTATCAAACAAGTTCCAAGGGCATGGTTCTCAAGACTTGACAACTACTTGAAGCAACAGGGATACAGAAGAGGGGCCATTGACAGTAATCTCTACATAAAATTTGAAAATGAGAATATGATCATTGTTGTTATCTATGTTGATGACATCATATTTGGAAGTGATCTACAAGTCCTGAGTGCAAACTTTGCTTCAGATATGAAGAAATAATTTGAAATGTCTTTGCTAGGAGAACTAACATTCTTCTTAGGATTACAAGTCACTCAATCATACAAAGGGATCTTCATTTTTAAAACCAAGTACATTAAAGAGATGCTAAACAAATTTAAGATGGAAGACTCCAAGCCTATTAGTACCCCCATGATCACTGACTGTAAGTTAAGAAAATATGATGAATCTTTGGAAGTGGATCATGATATGTATAGATCTATGATAGTTAGTTCATGGATTTTCCCTTTTGATCTCTTCTTAGGCTTAAGAGCTTGTTTGGATATCCTTTCATGTGTTTTGAACATCCACTATCAACATGCCATATATTTTTCTTTTTTGTTGCACATAGAGCTATCATGGATTATGTCCTCTCTATTATTTCATTTTCCTTCCAGACCTTTCTCTGCTCTTTGTCTCAAAACCTTTTTGCAGTATTCTTTTCTATAGGAGTCTTTAGTTTGCATTCTATAGCTATATGTCCATGGTCATTTCATTTGTAACATTCTATATCATAGCGTTGTATAGGTGCAAAGGAGTATGGTTTCCTCTTCTTTATTTTGAATAATTGTTAGATGTATTGTTCTTATGAAAATGAACCTTTCCATATGCTTTGCAATTCAGTGCTTTATGTCCAAAATTATTACATGAGTAGAAGTTATCCAAAAAGATCTGCTGCTACTTGCTTTTCATTGATCTTTTAGGAACCATATTTGTATCATGTAAGCGAGGATTATATTTCTGACTATCCCTTGTTTTGGTTGGATTTGTAAGTGCAACAACATAACTCTTTTTGTTATATCCTAACCTAGTTTTGTCACTTGATGGTCTTTGGGAATTAGGATTTCATCTAGAGTCTTCGAGATTTTCTCAAATTTTGTTTTAATAGATTTCTCATAAAGTTTCCTTTTAAGTTGAATAATTTATGCTTCAAGTTTTCAAATTCTTGCATTCTTTCTTTGAGCTACAATTCTAGGTTCTCTTCAATCTTCTTAGCCTCTTGGAGATGGATCTTCAGATCTACAATGATTTGGATTGACTCCTTGCCTCTTGTCTTTTGTCCTTCTTCATAATCATCTAGTTTTTTTCTTAAATATTTAATCTTCCTTTTAATTTTTATCAATTCTTCAAGAGCACTTATGAGTTCGTACATTTGGTCTACCTCTCCTTCCATATCAGATTCATCATATGGAGCTTGAGTTTCTATTCCTATGAATAGAATTTATGTTTCCTCATCTTCTTCTTCTTCATATTCACTATCTTCCATAGTGTAAAAGATCTTCTTCTTCCTATTAAACTCCTTCTTGTTTGTCGTGGTGTTCTTCTTGACTTTCTTAGAGGTTTCTCTATCATCACTATCATCTTGTTTGGGATAAGGACATTTTGAGGAAAAATGGCCAATTATTCCACATTTAAAGCACTTCAAGGGTAGCTTTCTTTTGTACTTGCTAGTACCTTTCTCAATTTTCTTGATGAAAAATGATTCTTCATCATTTGAGTTCTTAGAGTGGTTTTTGTGTAATGCTTCAAAACTCTTTGACTCTTTCATTGCTTTAAATGCTGCCTCTTTTCTTGATGGTTTATTCTGTTCTGTTATCATCTCATAGACAATGAATATTCCATGTAAATCATCCACTGTTAGAAATTCAAGATCGCCTCGATCTTCTACAGTAGACACTTTTGAGTCATACTTCATTGGTAGTGTTCTTAGTTCCTTTTCAACAACTTCTTTCTCTTGTATTTCACCTCCCAAGCCTCTAATAGATTGGTAATTTCATCTTCTCTTAGAAGATATTCTACAATGTTTTCCTCCTCTTTCATTTTTAAACTTTCGAATTGTCCTTTGTATGTTTGGAGTTTGGATTTTTTGACTTTGGTATCTCCTTCATGCACATTTTTTAATTTGTCCCAAGCATTTTTGGCTGTCTTACATTGCATGACTTTGACAAACACTCAATTTGACAATCCATTCAAAATTGCATTCAAAGCTTTTGCATTGGCTTCATATTTATCTTGTTCATCATTATCTTTAGGTGGTATGTCTGGTATTTTATAACCCTTTTGAACAACATTCCAAACTTTGCATCCAAGAGACATTAGATGGCATCTCATTCTTACACTCTAGTATGCATAATTTTCTCCCGTGAATAATGGAGTTCTGTTAGCATCTAAACCTTCTTGTTTATCCATAGTGTTTTAATAAGATCTTCCTTCCAGTGATTAAACTGTAGTGAAGGATCCTTCTCTGATACCAATTGTTGGTTTATCTAGCAATACTGAGAGAGGGGGTGAGTCAGTATTGCCTTCTTTTTGTTTTATTAAAACAATTAGTAATTAAAACAAAATATGCTATGAATCAAACAAGCAACGTCAGAGAATTTTATCGTGGAAACCTCAAAGAAAAAACCACAAAATCAAACTCCTTAATAAAATGATTTCTACAAAATTGTTTTCTGCTACAACAAAAAGGATGCATCAACATCCCAGTTTTCTATCTGCACCAACAGATAAGGATGCTACAACATCCATGTTTTCCAGCTACTACTGGAAGGAGGCTACAACCTCCTTGACAGGCTTCAAATTTCCCCCAGCACCACCCTACCTCCCTGATATTTATGACTTCACAATCTTTTCTTAAATCATCAATTTTTCCTCTGGAAATTCTTCAGGCTTCTTGGTCTCTTATTTTATTACTAATGCTGTGATATTCACTTTTGATATGCTTTCTTCTAATTCAAAACTTCATTTAAATACCTCTTATATTTCATGTCGCACCTCTCTATTCTATGTCTTTCCAATTCACGCCTTTCCAAATCTGTGTTTCTTAACATCTAATTTAAATCTCTGTTTATTACTGATTTTTAATTAATTAATTAATTAAAAATTTCGATCATTCTTTGACATCAATGCCAACACATATTTTAACATTCCTACCCAATATATTCAATCACTGTTTTTGAATCCCCTTCAAAACGTACATTTGAGTGGAGACCAGTTTCAGGTGTGCAGTAATCTAGTTGATCGATTTTGGAAATCTTCCCTTGGTCGGGGAACCAAATAAATCAGAATACTTAAGACACTATAGCCATCATCTTATGTATCCAACTACATCCCAATAGAATATTGTAATCTATGGGTGTGTCCACTACCTCAACATCTACTTGAACCCTTTTACCTCTCAGTTCAACTGGACAAGCCATGATAAGTCCATGATGAGGTAACGGATGACCATCAAATTATTTGAGTATTGTATGGGATGGTACTAGGGTGGGTGATCCCAAAGCTTTCCAACATGCTAGTGACATGACACAAGTTGAGGCTCCTTTATCCACAATGGTTCGAAAAAATTTCTTACCTTGTGAAGTCACTTTATTTTGAAATGTGATTTGTGACGGAAGCCTACATGTGGACTATTTTAAATCAAAATTTATCAAATTGTTTTCAGAGGGATCAATATCACAAATAGCAGACAAAAGTATCTTTCATTGAGCAGGACAAATTTGCAAAAATTCCAAGTCGAACATTGCACAAGCACCTTGAGCTAAGTCTTCAACCACATTGTAGTTTTGAGCACCTCATGCATTAAGATTGTGTGTTGTTCTATGGAAAAACCATTTTGGAGGTCGACGTACTATGTCTATGGTTGGTTGATCAATTGTTAGAGAAACACTAGGATGAGATCCAATTGTTTCTTCATCATTCGAAGGTGTGTCATAAGAACGAGCCCTTTTTTGAATGTTTATTTCATGTTCACCAATCGTGAAGATATTAGCATTGGGGGGATTTCCCCTTGCGGGGGGGTTTCCTGGTTTCCTCCTAGTGGAGGTACTAGCACCACATCAACCATATATTGTTGCTAGGGGAAAGGTTGAGTTAGGGTGGCAGGTTGTTGTTTCCCTCCTCATTGTGCCAACATTCCATGAATATCATCCATGTGAGGACAAAGGTGAGTAGGATGATACCCTTGGAAAATTTTGCAACTTGTAAGGGTATTTTTTTTTTTTTTCTGGTTCTCCTTATTTCCTGCAATAGGATTATTCACCTTAGTTTGCTTCTCCCATCCTAGAATTAGGATTGATATTCTTCTTATTTTTCTTCTTTTTTCCTTTTGGGTCCACATTTTGAACCGTAAGTACTTCAAACGTTTGGGTGGGAGTTGTGGATTTCTGTGTTTCCTGTCTAGTTGTGGTTTGCAAAGTCTGAACAGACATTTGTCCCAATTGTTGGGTAATTTGTTCAAGTTGGTTGATGTATTCAATCACACCATCGGTATGAGGTCCTTTTGGTGGCCTAGATGGATCAGACGTAGGTCTTATAGCATGAGGTATTAAATCATAAAGTGTGTCCGATTAGGAATCTATCAAATCCATATGTTGAGTAATTTGAATGATTTGTTCTTTGGTCATGGCCCCTGACATGGCTACATCTTTGGAAAGAGTGGGTAATAGTGATTTTATGAACGAATATGCTAAGAATTGATTAGGGATTTCATCGTTTATAATCCTTCGACGCCTCCTCCATTTGTGGATATGATCCAATATGTGAGTAGAAGTGGACTACCTAAGTGAAGTCAAAATTTATGTTCCCATCTCATAGCGGATAGGTAATTGAAAATGTGTTGGAAAGACCATAACTAAAGATGAAAATTCCTTGAATGTATTGCAAGGCAATTCAATGTACCATTTCACAGTAGTTCCCATTAGGGTCCGCTAAAACAACATTAACCTAATACTATCATCAAATAGGGAATTGGACTTGAACACCACAAATGGAATGTCATCACATGATTTGATGGATCTTCCCCTAGTTTTCCATCAAACTTAGGTATGTTTGAGGGTAGTTTAGTTGGTATGGTTAGCCATCCATTCAAATTTAGAACAAGATCATTAGTCAGCCACGATAAATACGATATATTCAATGTGGAATGTGGCTAGAAATCGTGATTTGAATGGTGTTGTAGAAAACGATTGATACGCTGCTGAAGCTTGATGGCTCCATTGTTGTTTTCCTTGGGGTTGAAAATCATTCCAACAAGGATTGCCTCATTGAGGAGGTTGCATCCAAAAATATTGGTTACTTCCTGAATGTTGTCCATTCCATTGTGGAACAAGATGCATGTATGGATTTCCCCCTTGTGGAGGTATGTTCCAAAAATATTGTTTACTTGGTGGAACATGACCATTCCATTGCGGGATAGGATTAATGGGTGGATTTCCCCCTTGTGGAGGTGGGACCCAATATGATCGGTTACTTGTTAGAATATAACTACTCCATTGATTATTTCCTTGTTTTTGATAAGCATTCCAAGGTTGATTCCACCCTTACAGGGGTGGTTCCCAAGAAGATTAGTTACTTCCTAGAACTTGCCCACTCCATTGTGGAATGGGGTTGATAGGTGGATTGCCTCATGGTGTACTACCTGTTGTGGGTATGGGATTTACCCCATGATTTGTGCTAGGAAAATTTGGAGGATGAATTCCTGAGGCATTTCCACTAACTTGTGGAGCATAACCCCAATTGGAATTATTGTTCCATGGTCCATTGGTTCTTCCAAGAATATTAAGATTCCATGGTGAAGGGTTTCCCCCAAAAGTAGAACTTGGAAAAATGTTAGGTATACGAAGATGATTTTGGTTTACTCCTTGATTTTTTTGAACTTTATTATCCAAACCATATGGAAAAACCATATTTGGTAAGGCACACCCCCAGTAGGGATCCCTACAAACAAAGTCGATGTACTTTCGGGATTGGAACCCGAAACTGTACCAACTAGCACTGAAGTGCTGGTTGAACTTGTGATAATAACATGTATACTAACTGTTGGGATTTATGTAGACGCCAAATTGTAAGTATTGCTACCTCCAACAACTGTTTGAGGCTGCGATGATGTATTCCCTTGTTATCCTAATGAAGCCATACGGTCAATTGTTGAATTTTACATATTAGTCCAATAACTGAAAAGAGGATTAATGTAATCCAATGAATCACTGATGTGAAGTACCACTAAGTCTGAAATATTTTTCAAAGGTGGGTTTACGTGAGTAGTTTTTTTGTTCTCTAGTGTTTCAATTTCAAATGGAGCAAGATTATCAACAATGTCTATGTTTTCTTTGTTAGGTGAAGTTTCAGTATTTATTTGATGTTGTTATTTTCTATTGTTGTTGATTGAATCTAGAAGTTGTTCAATTTCCGAGTCACAAGGTTGGGTGTTTTGTATCCGTCTCCATGATGTAGTGGGGCCTTCAATTTCTGGTGACTCATCTCACTGTTACTGTGACTAGTGGATCAGAAGAGTAGCCACTTTGAAGAATTTGATCAAAGGATGTGTTTAAAATAGTATTCGTAATTACAAAATAGAATCAAAATATTCTAAGGAACCCTAGACTCAATAAAAAGAAAAATATCCACATAGTAAACAAGTCTTATGAATCCAAGCAAGCAATCTACTTTTCCAAAGAACCAAAGCTTAGTGAAAAGTTGGATTAGAGGACCTTCTAAAACTAGTAGTTGTTGAGGGATATCAAGCCTCAAACAATTACTAATAGCAAATGTATGACAAACAATTACAATAAAATTTAATCGCAAGGTGTGCAAGTATTGGTTCTTGACCAATCACCCTCCCAAGGAGTAAAAGCTTCAAAGTTTGTCTCAGGTACTGCAAGTGTCCCCCACTCAAAATAGCCTATGTGATATCCTAGGAATAGTAACTAAGGTTACTACTTCACAATCGACAATCAGGTGGAACAATTATAAGTCTAAGAAAACTCTCATAACCAGGTATTCTAGAAAAGTGATGTCATCCCAAGGACTTGTCACTTACATAGAATTCCGTGATGAGTTCATATCCCACCAAATAAGAAAGAGGGGGGAACCACCCTTACTTATCCAGATTGACCTCATGATTGATGCATGTGTTAGATGTGCTTTCTCGATAAGTGTTTTTTGCTGCTAATGGATTTAAACTCTCAATAATCAATGCTAGTTTCAAAAATTTTGTAGCCCAGGAGTGTTAACTCTGCAAACCTAATCCAGGGAACTAGCCTAACCTTGTTGCTGATATGAAAATAAAATATTGGTTATTTTTTGATTAAGCGCCAATTTTAAGGGTACTTTGCTTAGTTTCGGGAGTGGAAGTGAAACTAGTGGTGTGTTGACTCAAACATACGAACCAAACAATGCAACATGCTCACTAGTCTGCCTTTCGATTCGATGAATGTTCTAAACTAATGCAAAGTTAGAAGTTCATATAGGTCTTTCAAACATGGAAAATTTTTTGGTATATTTTTTATATTTAGGAATAGTTCTTCTGAAATATGGTTAATGACTGATTTCAAAAATCAATGTAAACCAAACAAATATCTCACTGAAAATTAATCTAATTCTGTTACACGGGGGATCTTTGTTTCTTGTTTGCAGGGGGCCACTCAAAAGTGCAAGAGGATACACAGATCCCTTTGAAGACTTATGAAGTAAATTCTTACATGTGAGATCTACTTTCTCGTTCACAAGATCGCTCAAAGTCCCAAGTGAAGAGGATACGGTAGCTCGAGAACTGTATGCAAAATTTCAAATCTACTCTGTTACAAGTGAGATCCACTTTCTCAATCACAAGATCGCTCGAAAGACCAAGTGGAGAGGATATGGTGGCTCGAAAAGAAATTGATTGAAAAAAAAATCCTAAACTATTACAAATGAGATCCACTTTCTCGTTCTCAAGATCGCTCAAAATCCCAAGTGAAGAGGATACGGTGGCTTGAAAAGAAATTGCTTGAAAAAACAAATCCTAAACTATTACAAATGAGATCCACTTTGTCGTTCGCAAGATCGCTCGAAAACCCAAGTGAAGAGGATATGGTGGCTCAGACTCGACTTATCATAAGAAAATTGAGATATAATGCTACAACTTTCTCTAATTTTACATGAGAATAATGAAATATTGTAGATCCAAAACAAATTTTGATTAATCAATGTTGTTTTCGGTTTTGGAGGGAAATTGTTTTCAAATTATCTCAAAGTGTAATGTTCAATTTTTTGTTTTTTAATGCAAATATATTTGTGAAATGTTTTCAAATGATCTCTTCATATGTCATGATTGTGATTTGGTTTCTTGTTTCAGATAAGCAAGTGTATGGGACTCAAAAATTAAAGGGCCTTAAGGTTCTCTAAACAATTGTTTATGTTTTTTTCAATTTTAATCATGTGCAAACTATTGAATGAATCAAAATTCTTTAGGGATAAATCCTTATCTCATAAAATCAGGTATCTAAAAGAAAAATATGACCTCAAGCAATCCAATCTACAACAAATTATAAGAAAAAAATTGAAAAAATGCCAAATTAGGCCATCTTTAAGGGTTTTGGAGGGAAATTTAAAATCTAAATATCTCTAACCAAATCCTCCCAAATTTTTCCAAATCAGTGGTAAATTGATCCTATTTTTTTTTTCCATGTGAAGTTCTGCAAGTACAAAAATTATGCCGAAAAGTGGCCCTAAAACAGTGAAATCTCAAAACTAGTTTTGACAATTTTTGCAAATTTGAAATAACCAGGATCATGGATCGATAACAATGATCATGGATCGAAATAGAGATAAAAAGGATCATGGATAAAAATATGAACTGTATCACTTTGTAATATTGATAGGGATGACTTGGATCTCCTCTAATTAGTCTTTTAGGATATTGGTATTCTCGATTATACAAATTGGAAAGTCTACTTTTAGTATTTTTTGTTTTGACTATCACAAGCAGGTCAAATCTTTAGAGTTGACAGGCTTGGTATGTTAGAATTAAAATTGTGCTTGTGATACTTCTCCTCATTAATAAAATTCTTGTTCCTTATGATTGTGTGAGCATGCTTTGAATAGTCTGTGTAATTTAAGTGTGGATTGCATTATGCTTGATCAAAGGGAGGAGGGCCCCATCATGGGAGGTCAGGTACAATATTTTAGATTAGTGTTTTTTTTCTTTGATTTAATAAGGTTTAAATAGGATCATCTCATTATTTATCACCATAGAAGTTTAGTTTAGATGTATTGTGATCGCAAATTTAAATTTGTTGCAAATTATTTCTTTCGAAGTACAGTTCCAAGTGTGAACAAGTGATCTTCCACAGAACTAATAAATTGGACCTATATCCATCCTATGGATGATCAAATTTATTTCTCTTTGTCATGGTTAAGTGATTTTTTCAAGTTATTTATATCCTTTATATTGTAATACTTCAAACTATTGAATTTTTTATCTTAATGTGGAATTATAGTAGAACTTGAAATCAATGAATAATCAAAAGCATAAGCATTCACACGAGATGCAATATTTGTTAAAGTTAGAGCATCATGATTCATTCTCCAAGTCAATCTTGTGTGCCAATATTGAGACTCGTTTGTCGAGGTAGTGCCTTATAGGAGCCTGATTTGGACTCAAGAAACTTGGAGAAGAATCTTGAGTTGGACTCAAGAATGAATAAGCCTCATGTGTTGAGGTAAGTGTTTTGTATGTCAAAGTGATGGTGATGTACAGTATTGTTTGTCAAGACTAAGGTCTTGTGTGTCAAGACAAATCCTCATGTGTTGAGGTAATGGTTTGCTTATCGAAGCATGAATGATGTGTGACGTACTACTAACCATGGTCTTAGAGATGGATAAGCTATTAAGTCTCCTCTATATACTAGCCACCTCTAGAGTGAATTACTTTAGCATATGACCACTTGGAATGAGAGTAGAATGCGATGATCACATCATTGTAAAAATATCCTTAGTATATTTGATATGATAAATAATTAAGTTGGAACAAGTGCGCCATGCTAATAAGACAAGAGATAAATATAAGATGAGCTAAGTTAAGAGAGAACTTGAATTTGTTTACTTCAGTGATCAATGTGCAAAAGAGTTAACTAAAGTGTTGACGATAAATACTTTAGTAAAATAGTTAACTAAAGTGTTAACAAGAAATACTTCAATAAAAAGAGTTAACTAAAGTGCTAACAAAGAATATTTAGTTAACTAAGTATTATGCATGATGACACTTGAGTTAAACTAAAAGATAACACCTGAATTACGACACTTACATGATGACACTTATGTTATCCACCTAAATAAGTTTTCTAGCATCAAGTTTAAGGGCGAGTTCATCCCGAAGTAGAAAACTAGAGTTAAATCCAATGCATGAGTAGTATGGCACACTTTTCCATGTAGTATTGATGAAACCAATGTTAAAGCAAATTTGTTTAAAGGTAATTTGTGCATGTGACCAATGTGAGTGAATTGGTTGAGTGGATATTATTTCTCTAAGATCTCTTCTTTTCTTGTCTCTCTTGATTCGTAATTACACCAGGGGTGCTTGATATTTCTCTCTGACGATGCACCAGGGGTGCTTGATATTTCTCTTTGATGATGCACAATGGGTGGTTAATGTAATCTGCTTATTGTAAATACATTCTCTACTGTCGATCAATATACAAAGGAATATTTTGTTGGATTTTTCTCCCTTAAGTTATTGAGGGTTTCCCCAGGGTAAATTTGTGTGTCCACTATGAATGGTTATGCTTATGATTATTCATTGATTTCAAGTAATATTGTAATTCTAAAATTAAAGATGAAAACTTAACATTGTATTCGATCTTGGGGAATGAAAGAGATAAGTTTTGCAGTCAAGCTTGAGCCTACATTGATCCTAAGTGGAAAAAGGTGAACACAATACTTGAAGAATAATGGCTTCAATCTCATTAAAAATGGAAAACAGACTTGAAGGAACCTCAAACTTCATTACTTGGAAGGCCAGGATTCTAAATATACTGGAAGAGCATGATCTAGATGGATACACATCTAGATTTGTTGAACAAACTACTACTAATGCAGGGTGCAATAATATCAAGAAGAATCAAGCCAAAGCAAAGAGAATAATTTATGATCCAATGGAAGACAATTTGATGCCATTGATTACTCCATTGGAAATTGCACAGGAAGGCTTCGACACTTTGACAAATATTTATGAGAAGAAGGAACCCAGTCAAAAGAGAACAATGAAGAACATGCTTTGAAATATGAATATGTATAAGGACAAATTTGTTGCTTCCTTATTCACAAAGATCTCTCGAGTAAGAGATCAACTCATGAGTATCGGTGTAACTGTTGATGATGATGATATCATACAGACTATTGTCGATGACCTTTCATATTCATGGGAGATATTCTTAGCTGCAGTGAATGGTCGATAAGTGAAACCAAACTTTGAAATATCGTGGCATGATTTCCTATAAGAAGAAGGGTGAATCCAAATCGATTATGCTTCCTCGAAAGAAGAGAACCTTTCTCTTACGTCATGGATGAACAAAGGAAATAAATAATTTTCTCAGAAGATGTTTCCTCATCAAAAGGAAAAAGAATACAACAAGAAATTTGATAATTCTAAAGTTGAATGCTTTAATTCCAATACAAAGGGTCACTTTGAAAGAGATTGTTGTGCAAAGAAAAGAGGAAAGTTAAAGGATAGGTTTCATGATTCTATTGCTACAGAAGATGAACCTACAAGAAATAATTCTTCGAATGATCACGAGATAAGGAAGGAGTACTATATTGTCTCATCCCTATTTGAATCTATTAACACTAGTGTAGACATGGCTGGTGGATAGTGGCTCATAAAAACACATGAATGGATATAGGAGCGATATCATATATTTGAAGGAAAAGAAGTTCTCCTGTCAGGTAGAGCTTGGAGATAATACTACCTATTCGATCCAAGGACTTGGATCCACTCCCTTTTAGTTGAATTCAAGTGATGTACTCAATGTTGATGATATCTTGTATGTTCCTGGCATGAAGAAAAACATCCTGTCTATTTCAATTCTAGAAGATAAATGTTTCTGAGTAATCTTTATGGACAACAAAGCACTCCTATGGCCTAAGAATTCAGACTTGAATTTTGTAGTTGTGATTGGATTTAGAGAGGGATGTCTCTATAACGTTCCTAGAAAGTTCATTAAATCCATGATCCATGACACAATTAGTCCTTGTGAAATGTGGCATAGCAGGCTTTGTCATCTTCATTTCAAAGTGATACCTAGCTTACAGAATATGGTAAAAGGTATGCCTCTATTTCAATATAAGCATGATGTTATTTTTAGAGGTTGTTCTCTTAGTAAGAAAATCAAGAAAATATTTCCAAACAGTACTAAAAGATATAAAGGGGTCTTGGAATTTATCCATTCAGATCTATGTGGTCCTATGTCAACACCATCCTTGAGTGGTTATTTGTACTATTTGATTTTCATAAATGTCTTCTCTCGTAAGTATTGGATCTATTTTCTGAAGGAAAAGAGTGAAAATTTCATCAAGTTTCAAGAGTTTAAAGCACTGGTTGAGAATCAGACTGGAAATCACATTCGTGCTTTGATATATGATAATGGAGGATAATTCAAGTCTCATGACTTTAATGACTTATACCGAGATGCATGGATAAGAATATAGTTGATTGTACCTTACAAACCCTAGCAAAATGGGGTTGCTAAAAGAAAGAACATAACAATATGTGAGGCTACAAAATATGTGACGTGTGATAAGGATATGCCCACTTCCTTATGGGTAGAAGCCTCTAGTAGTGTTGTCTATATACACAACAAAATTCCTCATGCTTTCTTGGGAGAAAAGACTCCTGAAGAATTTTTCACTAGTGAAAAAAAAAATGTTGGACACTTGAATATTTTTTGTTTGTCCTTCTTACATTGATTTTACAAAAGAGAAGAGGACAAATATGGATCCATTTATAAAGAAAGGCATATTTTTTGGATATAGTGAATCCTCCAAAGCTTACATAATCTATTTTCGAGGAAAAAGGCACATTGAAGTCACCAAATATGTAACATTTCAAAAAGAGGCTACCCTCAAGTGCTCTAAAGAACTTCATCGTTATTCAGATATGGAGGAGCATGAGTCTTCCATGATGGAGGATCCAGCTTTCGATTCTTCCCATTCAGATGATGAGAGCGAGAATACAGAAGAGTATGTAGATACGCTTGATCTTGAAGAACCAGTGGAAATGATAGAAATATCTCTTGATGGACCTCCTTCTAAGAGGATATCTACATGGTGTCGATACATTCCGCAAGAGACAGAAAAACATGGAGCACCACCAATCTCATTCAGAGAGCGAAAGAGACCTAAAATATTTTTAGGATATGTAGCTCAAATGAGTCACATCAGTGATTCAGAACCCACCACCTATGAGAAAGCTGCTAAGCAACACGTATGGAAAGATGCCACGGTGGAAGAATACAATTCCATCATGAAGAATGATGTATGTGAAGTGATTCCTGAACCTGAAGAGAAGTCAATAGTAACTTCCAAGTGGATTTATAAAATCAAACATGCAACTGATGGCAGTATTGAAAAATATAAATCAAGATTTGTGGGTCGTGGTTTCTCACAGAAGGAAGGAATAGACTATGATGAGAAAATCTCTCTTGTGGCCAAGTACATTACTATTTGAGCCATGATTTCACTTTCCTCATTTCTAGGGTGGAAGCTTCACCAGATGGATATGAATACTTCATTTCTCAATGGTGAAGATGAGGAAGAAGTATACATACAACAACAAGAGGGGTTTTTAGTTCATGGGAAGGATTCCCATGTATGAAAACTTAAGAAAGTTTTGTATGGGATGAAGTAGGCCCCAAGGGATATGTATTCAAGGATTGACAATTATCTTCAGAGCTTGGTATTCTCCAAAAGAAAAATTGACCCCAACATGTACTTCAATGTTGTGAAGAACGAACCCTTAATATTGGTTCTGTAATATCCCGATTTTGACCCCATTCCATTAAAATGTAAATGATGAAAATATGTTGGTGTGAATTCCTAGTGCGAAGCACAAGGCCAAGGCCCAACTAGTGAATGGATAAACATGCATGATGTTTGGATTGTATGGTTGGATTTTATGCCAATTTAGAGTATATGTAAATATTATGTGCATAAATAATAAAACGGTCCAACAATGGCTGTGTAAAGAGCACCAAAGGGGCTATGATTCCACCTGAGGGGAAGAGGAAGGGGGCTTATGGGAAACCCAATCCTATGCTACCATGTGTCAACCTTAGAACTCACACCTAAATTATTCCATGTGATGAGAATAAACCAATTATCTCCTTCTTTAACTATTTATCCAATCATTAAGGCACATGTGGGGTTGGCGCGAAAAGTAAGTTCTTGTAGTTATTGAAGCATGGGGCTGTGACAGTTATGTCAGCTATCAACTGTCCTATTTCTTCTATGGTCAGAATCCATGTTAGTGGTATTTTCACCCTTACCTCATATCCTTTGAGTCAACACTCTTTTGTTCATTATTCCATTCCATTGTCATTCCCTCATACATTGTGCTACAGTACGTAGATTTACCATTGTGGTTCATGTCCATGACTAGACGGTATGCTAAACCTAGAAATATGAATTAGAGGACAGAGATGCGTTTTGGGAAAGAAAATTCATTGGTTGTACGTGCGAAAGAGGTGGGGCAAACAGGGAACTTTACCCATAGAGTTTTGCTACTCGTAGGTGCTTGAGAAGTCAGCAGCCAAGGTTGGGAGGGATGAGTGAGACCCCTGAAGAGCTCTGCATGAGCATTTGACTAAGCACAGAGATTAGAATGGGTTGTGGGATGATAGATAGAATCCCTTAGGTGTCTCCTTCACCCTAGTGTACTCATAGCCCAGCTTGGGGGTGAACTTGGGAGCTTAAATAGTACAGGTTAGACAAGTTCTATGGTTGGGTGGAAAATCTCTCTTACACAACTAGTTGCTTGGATCTGCATTGGATAAAGATAAGTAATCTTATGCATTTGACTCAGATGCATTTTTATTTCATGTCTGTATGTTGTGATTGTGTAATTGAATGGTACATGTGTGAGGAAAGGTTTTTAATTCCGTTGTGCATGTTTATTTATGTTCTACACACATTTTATTTGTTGGAAAAATATATTATGGACTTGGGATGAAATTCGAAAGCCCAGGTTTGGCTAGCGTCCCCTCCCTATGGTCGAAAAGGGAGAGGGGGACGTTATAGGTTCTCTATGTTGTTGACTTGTTGCTTACTGGAGAGGAACAACAAATAGCTCGGTGCAAGAGGGAGATCACTTCTGAATTCAAAATGAAAGAATTGGGTCTTAGGAACCACTTTCTTGGTTTGGAAGTTTAGCAAAGGAAAGATGAGATATTTCTTTCACAAGGAAAGTACATATTTGATGTGTTGCACAAGTTTGGTATGATGGATTGTAAATCCATGTCTACACCAATGATTTCTAATATGAAGAAACTAAATGAGTCTTATTCTGGATTGGATCTAGTGGATCCTACCATGTATAGACATCTCATTAGTTCCTTGATGTATTTGATACATAGTACAATAGACATATGTTATGTAGTGTGTATCTTGAGTTAGTTCATGTATGGGCCAAGATATAGACATTGGGTTTGTGCCAAGCATGTGCTTAGATACCTTCAAGGTACTATTTCTTATGGACTTAGACATGCTTCAAGTGGATAAATGATGCTACTTGGTTATGCTAACTCTGACTAGGGTGGTATTATTGTGGACCGAAAGAGTACATATAGAATTTTCTTTAGCTTGGGATCGACTGTGATCTCTTGGTCCAATAGGAAGCATGGATCCATAGCCCAGTGTACTACAATAGTCAAGTATATTTACCTAGTACTGCATGCTAAGAATCTATGTGGATTATGAAGCTACTTGCTGGGTTGTTCGGTGAGAAGCTTGAGACTACTGTAATTTTCTCTAACAATCATGATGCATTAAGCTCTCAGAAAACCATGTGTTTCATGACAGATCAAAATACATTGAGATGAAATACCATTACATCAGAGGCATGGTCTAGATAGGTCCCATAAGACTTTAGTACATTGCTACTAATGAGAAGATACCAAATATGTTGACTAAGCCTCTATCCGTGACGAAGTATAGGTACTTTTGAGACAAGATTGGCATGGTAGAGAATGCCTCCCTAGCCAAGAGAGAGTGTTAAAGTTACAACATCACGAGTAATTATCCAAGTCAATCTTGTGTTCCAGGATTGAGCCTCGTGTGTTGAGATAGTGCCTTACAGGAGATTGATTTGGACTCGGGAAACTTGGAGAAGAATCTTGAGTTGGACTCAAGAATGAGTTAGCCTCGTTTGTTGAGGTAAGTGATTTGTATGTCAAAGTGATGGTGTTGTATGGTATTTTTTTTCAATACTAAGGTCTTGTGTGTCAAGACATATCCTCACATGTTGAGGCCGTGCCTCATGTTTTGAGGTAATGCTTTGCTTTTCGAAGGATGAATGATGTGTGACATACTACTCTTATGAAAACCACTACATGTTCGTCATCTATGCAATATAAAATGTTAATTGCTTGACCAAGCTTTTTACCAAAGATACTTTCTTTAGTAGTTTTCATGACTTCAAAAATACTAGGGTAATGATGATCATCACAAAAATTGCACCATGAACATGTTATTCAAGTACAATTTTACTTGCTTGGAGGTTATGGAGGAGGTGCAGGTAATGTCAAATCAACTTGCAAATTTGAAAACGTATTTCTTCTCTCAAAATAAATAATGTGATCATTGATGTCCTAAATAAGCTAAAGCATTGCTTTTGTGTAAAGATCATTATTTGGATCTTTTAGGGGGAGTCTTGATCTTTTTTCTTGCTCTTCATATTCTAGACATTTTTACAGGGCCAAATCTAAATCATTATAACATTTCTCTTCTAATTGATTTCAATATGGGGAAGGAAAATTGTTATAGTAATTGAGTAGGTATTCCTCACTATGTGGTCTTATAAGTTCAAGAATCCTATTATAAAGCTTTGAAAATAACAGGTTAAAAGATTTAATCATTTCTCCAGAAGAAAAGACCAATTTTTTGTAATATTTGAATTGGTCTACTGTGCCATGAGGCTACTTATTGACATGGCATCTATCGACGGGGGCTCACTTTGCACTGTCGTTAACAAACTACCAACCCAAACTCCCTTACAGATTGGCCCAGAAAGGTGTAACCCTTTCCAACAACACTTGCGGAGAAAGTGCAGTCTCACCCGAGTTGGATAAGGGGGCTGTAGGAACCAAGTTTCCACAGTGGAGTTGAGGATATGCTTTCAACACACATTACCCTTGTAGAAACAAAAGATTATGACTTCTGTAGCATATTATCAATTCACCATTCGCACATTAAGTCATTTGCAGATTTCAACAGATAAAAAATATTCACAACAACATATTCAATCTACTTATTCACATAAATAGTAATCCTTAAACCCATAACATATTAGCATCAACGATACTCTACAACATACTAAACTTGTTTCAAAAATTCACATTCATCATCGCATAAAGATAGAGACAGAAATTGCACCATAATCGACCATCGTCATGCATTCATTAAACCCTGCAAAATGAACTTCGCAGAAACAACCAATACACCATGTCGTGGATACACAACAGATCCAAAAGATGGAATGAATGATCAAAAGATGGATTCCCTTAGGCTTACAGTCCTACTCTATTTATATGCTTCTATTCGGTTACAAAGTAGTCCACATGACCAATTCTAACTACTTTAACTATTTTTCCGCTTCCTCGAACTCCGCAAATGTTCCTTCTTTCGCGGATTGACCCTTTCGCACCTATAGTCTTCCGCACTTCTTGCGGAATTATCCCACGCCAACAGGCCCCCAACACAAACTTGTGGCTCGTCCTCAAGCCACCTTAGCTGGACACTGCTAGTCGGTTGTCATCCTTCTCTCTACTTCGAAAACTGTTCTTGCCATCTGGAGGTCATTTTTGTGTACTTCTCAACTTCACCTATCGATCTCTGTTTCGTTGTCATGTACTTCTTGAACTCATCCTCTAGTCTCTAGAAACCTTGATCATCTACCTCTTAGGAATCTGCTGGCTCATTCCAGACTGGGGAAAATTTTATCGAGGTCACCAAGGTGGGAAATAGGCCGACTGCTCTGGAACATATGTTTTGCACCCTGGACTGCCTCCTACCAGGGCTAAGGGGCCTTCGCCCTTGGCTTTCTACTTGTCACAGGGACCGCGAATCTTCTAACTACCACCATGCACTTAGACATATAAGTTGAGACCTCATCTATGTTCCTCCCGAGTGTCTGCACCGCTTCCTTCTATGGTTGTTCATGCACACTCCTCGTTCTGGCCCTCAGCGCACCTCGGGTGCTGCCGTACAAAATGAAATGGATCATTTCCACAAATTCCTTGGAATTCCTAACTTAACTCTCTTCCTTACCAACTTGCAGCATGGGTTCCTCTCGACTGATAGATACTTCCTTGCTCATCTAGCCTCCTGCTCCTACTTTTATGCTTGTTCGTTGTGTCCTTGATGCGTGACTCTGAAATCATTGATAAATCCTTCTGCGTAATCCTCTAATCCCGTCATTATATCTTTTCGCCATCTTCTGGTGAGGCTGATCTATAGCACTCATGGTCGGAACTGAATCCTCACGTGCCAATCATAAGAAGCATCGACCGCAATCTAGTTGGCCATGCTTCCACTCCTGTGTGCCAATCGTGCGAAGCATCGACCATGCTTCCAATTTTTGTCATTATTGGTTTTTTTTCTACACCTCTGGTGCTCAACCGCTCTGTGTTGGGTCATGGCGATAGGGCTTCAACCTATTCCCATTGACCAATTTAGGTAATTGTTATCACATATATAGTAGCTGGGCTACCATACATTTTTTTTCTGATTCCAGTACACTACTGAGCCAGTTCCCTTGCATGTGAGATGCTAAGATCCGGCATCCACTATGGATCACTCTAGTTTATGGACAACCATTTTATTCCCCATGCCATGACTGAGTCTTAGGACACTCAGAGAGATGACCGATGTAGCTATTTATCCATTTGTACAGATCAATCAATAGTGCCCAGAGTTGCAGGAGCAGTTTCAGAGGATAGATGATGGTTCATATGATGAGCATTCAGGTATATGACTCAGCAGGTATATTATGGTATTGTGGTTATATTGCTTTTATTTCCATTCTCTTGGCATGTCTTAGCATTTAGTATCATGATCTGGCGATCATATAGATATGTGGACTTGGTTGTACTATATATATATTTGTCCCTACCCAGACTTAGAAGTTCTTGGCCTATACTCATTGGTTTTACCCTCCCTAGGGAGAATAGAGGTGATCATTCCCTCCATACTTTGGCTTGCTAGTGTTGGTTTCATTATCCATTGTCTTCATCCATCCATGACTTACCCAATTAGTTCACTACCTTGACTTACTACTTGACTAGTGGCATGGAGGACCTTTCCCCACTATAGCCTCTGTATTGGATAAGCTTCCCTGTTTATTGTGTCTCGGCTCTGAGTTGGTGACAAAACTTACCTTTGGTGAGTTGAATTTCCTTGAGAAGTCCCCCTAGTCACTAAAGATGTTGTTGGATAAACCTGAAACTTTTAGTGCTACCATTAATTGAAAGTATGGAAATGAAATGTTGTATCTTGTATGAAAATCCCATTCATGCAATGTGTTTCTCAACACACATGAATGAAAGGAAAGCCAACTGAAAATGGCTATGAAATATCAAATGTTATATCTATTGTGAAATGTAAATACCTAGGTAAACAAGCTGTCTGTGACACACCTAGAAGTGCTCAAGTAAACAAGTGCCTTAAAAACACACCCGCAGCAAGAAGCCTCATGAAATGTAAATCTATGCAATGTGTTTATAAACACACATAGATCAAAGGCTATGGAAACTTTAGGCCCAAAAAGAAATGGAACTTAAACTCTATATCAAAAATATTGCTGGCCTTATTTGTATTATGGATTGTGCACATCTGTGAAGATGAATAAACACTCTTTGAACAACTTATCCATTTGTGAGACACCGCCATTCCCTGTGTTATTGCTTGTCCACTATATGCTATGGTGTGTATTCCCTTTTCCCATTTCCAAAGTGTCACAATGTTAAGTCAGTAAGTCATCCTTTGACCTAGCCATGTTATTCTTAGCCTTCACCCTTCACTAGCAAACTGATCACAACTATGAAGTGAGTATGGTCTTGAAAGTCTGGTCTGAGTAATAAATAATAATTAATGACCTATTATATTTGTATTTAGATTGCCAATAATGATTAATTTTGTTTATAATTTCTATTTGAATGGATTGTAAAGCATGTTTTAACCTTTGACACCTTGCAGCAGCTTGATGACAATTTGAGTTATATTTTGGTCATGTTTGACCAAAAGTCAATCACAGGACATGAGGTGGCAGACCTCAGATGTTACAGATATATGATATATGGTCTAGTATAGGTCACCATGGTGGGGTTATGCAGTGGTTTTAGGCTTATGATGATGATTTGTGCTTTTCAACACTTTTACAGATTATTATTATTTGGTCTGTTGGATATGATGAGTATTTATTTTTGACCATGCAGAGGTCTATATGGTGTATGAGTACACACTTTAGATGGATTTGGACCTTCTAAGTGTAATGAGATAGTTTGTTTTCAGTTCTGGGAAGTTACAATGATGTTTTAGCCTCAGTTGGCTATCGTAGTGCAGTTTTGGCCTGTCAGAGGCCTTGTCAGAGCAGTGATGAGATTTTATTGGTTCACCTAGGGCGTTGTACATGGAGGGGGTGGTCCAGCCACTTGTTATTACCATATTAACCCCCTCCCAGACACATTGGTGAGCTTACCTTGATAGCGCAGGCACTCCAAGAGGTAGTTTGGGCAGTTTCACACTTCTCGAGGCAGTCCAGAAATGGTAAAAATGGCTACAGAGGAATTCGATTTGGGCTACTAAGGTAAGGTTATGGCATGGGATGATTTGTGATGATGATTGGGATGTATTCCACACCTTCTCTAGTAATTTCAGATTCATTGGGACCCACATCCATCACTTATGGCATTTTTTGATGATTTCTGGAGCATTCCAAGGCTCACGACTTTCCTAGAGAGGCACGATTTGGTGTTTATATGATTATTTTATTATTATTGTGCTATGGGGATTGACCAAGGGTGTTATAAATTACCCCTTGGATCCACCATAAGCTATTTCTTATGTTTTATCATTGACATGTGGTGGGACCCCCTTGTTATGGGTGATTTGTCCATTATTATATTGTATTAGTGAGTTGATCCATGTATTGTATTGTTGAGCTCATCTCAACCATTGATTAGATATTTTCATATTTTAATCTTGGCCACTAATTCAAAAATTGGTTAGGGTTATGGCCTCTCTCCTTCCTATTTAAAGGAGAGAGCTTCTCATTGTAAAGGGGACTTTTGGCTCTAGATTATTGGAGTAGAAAAATATTATTGCATCTAACTGTTGTGTTGTGGCGAATGCTTTTGGATTTTGTTTGTTCATTCTTCCTTTGCACTGGGTTATTGGAGATATTGTCTTGCTATCTTTCGTATCACATTTTTGTCATCTACAGG